>WOXC01006851.1:0-422985 GCA_011680675.1 Gymnobelideus leadbeateri
ACTTTTATTTCTTCTTCTGATTTTGATCCCTGTTCTAAATCCATGATCTAAAAGTACACACACACACACACACACACACACACACACACCTGATTTGAAAGTAACTTTCTCATGTCTTTATTGCTGTTGCATGAACAAGACACTTAATCTCCCAAATCTGGATGTTTGAACTGGAATATGCCAGGGATATTCTGCCTCCTCATATCTACCTCCTGACTTCCATGACTTCTTTTAATACCAACTAAAATCTTACCTTCTGTAGGAAGGCTTTCCAGATCACTTTTATTTCTAATGACTTTGCTCTAGTGATTACTAATAATTTATCCTGCATATACCATGTTTGTACTCAATTGTGTGTTTCTTGTCTTTCTCCCCTCCCCCATTAAATTGTAAACTCCTTAAGTTTGTAAACTCCTTAAGACATTTTGCTTTTGTTTGCATCACCAGTGTTTAGCACACGGTAAGTACTCAAATGTTTGCTGACTAATGGTGATGATAATTAGTTATTTTCTTTTAAAACATTCAATTTAATTTTTTGTGAGGTTAGCTGGTGCTTGCCATTTCCTATGCCCCCTTCAACCACCTTCCTAAAAAAAAAATCATGAAATGCAAAAGTGAGAATTTGGCAAAATCAAAATCCATGTTTTGCAACATTTCTTTCATCATTCTTTCCTATGCCTAATTTTATATTAGAATCATGAAGTACTAGTGTGTGTAGTAAACTTTAAGAAGTCTCATGGGCTTCGCCAATGAAATTTCCCCCTCCTCTATATTATTGTCTGAAAGGCTACAGGGCAGACAAGCAAAAGGATGTATTATGAAGGGAATGTTTTGGGGTCCATTGACCTTGCTCCCCTGTCCTATACAGTTACCTACAAAGGTTACAGGGCAGATAAGTAAGAGGGTTTGTAATCCTTTTGTTTTATGCCTCCTGATATGGTCCTAGAATAATACCTAACCTTAAGCAGGAGTAAAGAGTAAACAGGATTAAGGGAGGCTCCTTCTACACTATCTGCATTTCTTTGATAGGATCTTCCTACATTGTCTACATTCTCTTGGGGGGCATAAAAACTCTGTGAGATCCTTGCATCTTTGGCTCTGTATGAAATGGTCCTGTAATAAACATACTATTGATTACAGCACCATCTCTCATTATTCTCACTGCTTGCTAGCCCACCAACTGTGCTGGCCTCAGTAAGAGTGTTTTTTGATTGAATTTCAACCTAAAGTCTTGACAAGACAGAGTCTGATATAGGACGTGAGAGCCAAACTTCAAGCCAAGAAGGCATAAGTTCAAAGAGTCTAATAAGTATTGTCCATATGACCTTGGACAACTCATTTAAATGGGTGCTTTTAGGTAACTCTATTCATATATACTTTACAAAACAAAAAAGAGAGAATTCCAAAAATTAAAAATGACTTCCATGTTTCTCAAGGTCTGCAAGTTGGATGATACGAGGTTTGCAATGTTGTAAAGAAAACTGTGACATCATAATTTTAAAGATAGAAGGGAAGTTAGAGGTCATCTAATCAAATCCTTCAGTTTACAAATGAATAAAATTAGGTTCCTGAATATTAATTGACTTGCTTAAGGTTACAAAAGGAACATACATAACAAGAAGGATTTAAAAATAGGTCTTCTGATTTCAGATTCTTTTTCAGGCTGCGTGGTATTAGATGTCATATGAGTTCCTTTCCCATTCAGAAATAATGATTTTTTATGTAGAAAGTTAAATTATCTGAAAATATTATATGGTGCTTTTCTTCACATTTATCATGATAAAATATAGTAATTACTTATAAAATTTATAATTTATATTTATACATAAATTTTATAATATGTTTTCATTTATAATATGTTTTCAACTAATGGAAAATAGATTTGGATATACTGTATATTTCATTATTATATATTAAAAGTTAAAATCACTAATATTGAAATAAAAAAGTTATTTCTCACTGCACAAAGACATATATGTGTATGCATGTTTATATCCATACATGCACACTTACATATATTGGCTATCTTTTAACATTAGTGTTTACATTTTATATACTACTATGCAATATCAATAACTTTTATTACAATATAATAGTAGCATGTCTGGACTTAAACATTCTCAGAGCAATTTACTGAAGAATGCTAGTGGTAATATAACTTCTAAAATATTATGAAGAAATAAAAATTAGTGGTTAGTCAGTTAAATGTCTGCCTAATAAGCTATCCACTCAAACCTTGTTTCATACACATGTTGGTTATTTATGACTATTATATTTCAATTATGTACAAAGACTGTATAAAATTCTTTTGGCCATAGTACTTAAATTGAAAAGGGCATACTACTGTGTGTCATTTTCTTTATTTTATCATTGATAAAAGACCCAACAATAATAAATAAATTGAATAAGAATGAAAGATGAACATTGTCATTACCAGTCTGGCCTGGTGAGATATTAAAAATGACATGAAAAGTAATTGAAAATATATTTAAAATCTTATTTTTTATTTCTATCCATAACAAACAAAAGAAAATATGGAAATGTGTTTAGTACTTCACAGTATGTTATTGGGTTATAGAGGTGAATTTTATGTCCTTACTACTTGAATGAAGATAACTGAGGGAAGGTAGGTGATAACCACATATTACTGGTTGTCATTTTTTGTGAGTATAGGTTAAAATGATAATTCTATTGTATCTAATTAGACTAACACATTACATAAATATGTAAAAGGCACTTTTCCCAATTACAGAGAAATAAAGTGAATGTCTGATTGCTTGCCTTAACTAATAAGTAACAAATGTTGGATGCTTTGGGAACAGTTTGATTATGCTTGTTTTGCTATAGACTCTAAATAATTTCGTATCAGACTACTGTCTAGAAGCCAAATTTCTGAGTTAAAACTGCCATACAACTTTTCAAATCAGTTGTCACCTGATATAAAAAAAAAGAAAAAAAAAGCAATTTTCTTTTCAAACTATGGAATAATTTTGAAGGTATAGGCAAATCAACAAACATTAGTAATATCAAAGGTGAAACTCTTACACAATAGAGATCATTAGAGTCAATTCTTTAATAAATGATCTTTTTTCTGCCAACTATGAATAAATTTCCCATTTCTAGTCCCTTTTTAAAAAGTCAGAACATAGAAGCAAAACCATTAAGAACATACTTTTGTCTTGTAAAATAACAAGATTTTAATATTTAATTTATTTATTTTTAGTTTGCAACATTCATTTCCAAAAGATTTTGAGTTACAATTTTTTCTCTACCCATCTTTCTCCTACCCCCACCCCAAAATAGCAAGCCTGCTGAATACCCCTTCCCCCAATGTGCTCTCTCTTATATCTTTCCCCTTTACCTCCCAAACTTTATGCTAGGGCAAGATGGGTTTCTATACCCCATTACATGTATACCTTATTTCCCAGTTACATGTAAAAAACACATTTTTAAACATTTGCTTTTAAAACTTTGAGTTCCAGATTCTTTTCTCCTCCTTCCTCCTCACCCACCCCCACTGAGAAGATAAGCAATTCAATATAGATTGTACATGTGTAGTTACCCAAATCATTTCTATAGTAGTTATATTGTGAAGACTTACTATATTTCACTCCCTTCTATTCTGCCCACCACTTATTCTGTTTTCTCCTTTCACCCTATCACATTTCAGAAATGTTTGCATCGAAATAGACTCTCCCCCAATCTGCCCTCCCTTCTATCATCCCTCCTCTTGTCCCCTATCCACCTATTTTCTTGTAGGATAAGATACCCAGTTGAGTATGTATGTTATTCCCTCCTTAAGCCAAATTCAATGAGAATTGGGTTGTGCCATTCCATTTCACCTTCCTGCTCTTTCCCTTCATTGCAACAGTTTTCTCTTGTCTATTTTATATGAGATAATTTACTCTAATCTATCTCTCCCTTTCTACTTCTCACAATAAATTCCTCTCTCACCTCTTAATTTTATTTTTTAGATATCATCCTTTCACATTCAACTCATCCTGTATCCTCTATGTATACATGAACATACAAATGCCCACACTCATATATATGCATTCTCCTATACCTACATATATATGTATGTATATACATATACATACATATATATTCCCTTCAGCATTCCTCATACTGAGGAATGTCTTATGAATTACAATTATCGTTTTTCCATGTAGGAATATAAAAAGTTAAACTTTAATGAGTTCCTTATGATTTATTTTTCCTGTGTACCTTCTCATGCTTCCCTTGCTTCTTGTATTTGAAAGCCATATTTTCTGTTCTGATAAGGTTTTTTTCATCAAGAATGCTTGAAAGTCCTCTATTTCATTGAATGACCATATTTTAACCTGTAGCATTATACTTAGTTTTGATGGGTAGGTGATTCTTGGTTTTAGTCCTAGCTCCTTCTGCCTCCAGAATATCATATTCCAAGCCTTTCAGTCCCCTAATGTAGAATCTGCTAGATCTTGTATTATCTTGATTGCATTTCCACAATACTCAAATTGTTTCTTCCTGACTGCTTACAGTATTTTCTCCTTGACCTGGGAACTCTGGAATTAGGATATAACATTCCTAGGAGTTTTCTTTTGGGGATCTTTTTTCAGTTGGTGAAGGGTAAGTTCTTTCAATTTCTATTTTACCCTTGGGTTCTAGAATATCAGCACAATTTTCCTTGAGAATTACTTGGGGATGATGTCTGGGCTCTTTTTTTGATCATTGCTTTCAGGTAGACCAATAATTTTTAAATTATCTCTCCTGGATCTATTTTCCAGGTCATTGGTTTTTCCAATGAGATATTTCACATTGCCTTCTATTTTTTTTTTTTCATTTGTTTGGATCTGTTTTATAGTATCTTGATTTCTCATAAAGTCATTAGCTTCCAATTGCTCCAATGTAATTTTGAAGGAGTTATTATCTTCAGTGAATTTTTGAAATTTCTTTTCCATCTGGCAAATTCAGCTTTTTAAAGCATTATTTTCATTGACTTTTTGGGCTTCTTTTACCAATATTTTGGTAGTATATTTTTTTAAGGTGTTATTTTTTCAGTGTATTTTTGGGTCTCCTTTAGCAGGCTGTTGACCTGCTTTTCATGATTGAAATCATTCTCATTTCCCTTCCCAATTTTCCCTCCACTTCTCTTACTTGATTTTCAAAATCCTTCTTGAACACCTCCATGGCCTGTAACTAATACATATTATTCTTGGAAGCTTTTGATGAAGGAGTTTTGACTTTGTTGACTTCTTCTGTTCCCATGTTTTTATTTTTTTCATTCCCAAAAAAGAATTTTATGGTGTAATTGCACTTCCTCTGCTTTCTCATCTTTTCAGCCAATTACTTTACTTTGAGCTCTTTACCATGTTAGAATTCTGCTTCCAGAGTGGAGAGAGCTTTCTCTCAAATTGTTGGGGTTTTTCCAAAATGCTATCAGAAGTTTGAGGAGGGCACCCTCCCTATAGCCACTGCAAACTCTGGCACATGGGCATTTCTCACCCCAGGATTACTGCCCAAGACAATGACCCAGTGTAGCAGCAAGCACCCCAATATCCCCAGGGTGACTGCCAATATAGGTTCTTAGATCTGCTTTTCAAAAGGAAAGCAACTCAAAATCAGTTAACAAGCTTAATTTAATCAAACAAACACACATTACCTAGTTCAGGGGAAAAAGGTCAGCACCCCAAACTTCAGAGTTACAGAACTTACAGATCAAACAGACAGGCTTCCAAACTGTCCAACCATTATATCAATACCAAATCACAGTTACCAGAGAGGGAAGCATCAACATCTGGGTTTTCAAAGCCGGGGGCTCTCAACAACGGCTTCCCAGAGTCTCATCTGGTCAAGTCACACAACACTTCTCAAAGTGAGCCCCAAAGCAAAGCCTCTCCTCAGGGTTTATATAGCCTTCTCCTGGCTCAGAGAATGTAACAACCTTCTGGACCCACTGCCCAATCACAAAGTATCAAGGTATGGGCTTTCCTGAAAAACAAGCCTCCCACCACAGACTCCAGGTGCACTTAAGCTAGGGGCAGGGAAGATCTTTAAATTTGCATTTCCATTACATTCGGCCCCAAGATCTTTCTTGCCCATAGCATATACAATTTACACTTGAATTAGCACTAAACATCTCTTAGGTCACATTTTCCAGGTACATAAGAAAATCACAATATAATCTCAAAATACAATAGTCCAAGTCTTCCACTCATGGGGCAAATGTTAACTCAGTCCACTTATCAGTAAAATCAAAAAATAGTCACTCTTAAGTTAACTCAATCAGTTACATCAGTTTTCAAAGTACAAGTCTTCCACTCATGGGGGCAAAGTCTTGATTAGCTCAATTAGTCTCTTATCTGTAACAATATCTCAAAGTACAATCAGTAACTTATTCAGTAAAGTCTTACTAAGTATGCCCATAGCATAGACAATTTACATTTCAATTAGCACTAACCATCTCTTAAGTCACATTTTCAAGGTACATTTAAAGTTACCAAAGTGGCCACTGGGTCTTAAACAAAGTACATTGCATTTTCACATCAATTCACAAAATACAAAGCATTATCACATAAAGTTCTCTTGGGAGGAGGGGGTTGTCCTTCCCCTCGCACTGCTCCAGCCCCTGCTTCCAAGTCCAGAGAGGGAGCTAGGCAACAAAACCAAAGTGGGGTCCTTGGGGTCCGTGGCACTTCCCCCCACCCACCAGTCACAAGTCCATCCTCCCCCTGGGTCCCAAACTGTGGGATGCAGCAAGGAAACACATTCAGTGCCCCTGCTTTGCCACACAGTCCTTATCTTGTCCTGTGGCTGAACTCCAAACTCCTGGGTTCCTTCTCCTCCAGCAGAAGGCAGCAGCTCCAGGCTTCTCCACAGGTCTCCATGCAGGCAGTTCACCATTCCTGCTCTCAGCTCAGTGAAGTCAGCATGCAGGCCGTTCTTCTCTCCTGCTCCATGGCTCCACAGAATCACAGCTACCACAACTGGGAAACAAACAATTATCCCAGCCCCCATACTTTCCTTTTGCTCAGCAGATCCCATCCTCGTCGCCATTTTGTAGCAGCAAGCACCCCAATATCCCCAGGGTGACTGCCAATATAGGTTCTTAGATCTGCTTTTCAAAAGGAAAGCAACTCAAAATGGGTTAACAAGCTTACTTTAATCAAACAAACACACATTACCTAGTTCAGGGGAAAAAGGTCAGCACCCCAAACTTCAGAGTTACAGAACTTACAGATCAAACAGACAGGCTTCCAAACTGTCCAACCATTATATCAATACCAAATCACAGTTACCAGAGAGGGAAGCATCAACATCTGGGTTTTCAAAGCCGGGGGGCTCTCAACAACGGCTTCCCAGAGTCTCATCTGGTCAAGTCACACAACACTTCTCAAAGTGAGCCCCAAAGCAAAGCCTCTCCTAAGGGTTTATATAGCCTTCTCCTGGCTCAGAGAATGTAACAACCTTCTGGACCCACTGCCCAATCACAAAGTATCAAGGTATGGGCTTTCCTGAAAAACAAGCCTCCCACCACAGACTCCAGGTGCACTTAAGCTAGGGGCAGGGAAGATCTTTAAATTTGCATTTCCATTACACCCAGATCCAAGCAAGTCAAAGCAAGTGCAGTTGCCTTATGGATGGTTTCTTGGTCCCCCTATGATAAGCAGGGCAGGACCTGCAAAGGCATTCATGTGGCAGCAGCTGTAGCCGCCACACAGTTGCTACATCATGCCCCAGGGACAAGGGCTGGATTGTGCTCTTCCATCACCCAGTTCCAACAGAGTTCCCCACAGATCTTTTACCCATTCTAGGCTCTTGGTTGGGCCCACCCTGGATCTGGGCCCAGACTTTAGTGTCTGGTTTTATTGGCTACTTGTTTTCTCAAACTCAGCTTTAAAAAAAGTCACCTGAGGTGATAGTTTAGCCACTGGGGTTAGGGTAAGGATAAGGATGTTGAGTGGGATTATCCCTGGAGAGTACCAGGGTCATGGGCTTCTCCTTCACATGAAGCACCAGGCCATCAGCCCAGAAGCCATGGCCACAACAGCACCAAGGATGAGTTGAAGGTTGCAATGCCTCAATACAGCCATGGAATTTTTGAAGGGGCAAGAACTACCCTGATGGGCACCTTGTTGAGCAGCATTGTAAGGGCACTTGCACACATCTCCTTTCCCATCATGTAGCAGGAGCTTTCCATCCTGGGATTTGGTGGCCAGCAAAGAGCCAGCCCTGTCCAGCTCATTGAAAATCTACATTTTGGGGGGCAGAGTAAAGATGGCAGGGTAGAAACAGCACTTCTGTTGGGCTCCAACCAACACCATTTCAAAATTATGTAAAAGGGGGGCTCTGAACGACCTCTAGAGCTCCAGAACCCACAAAATGAAAGAGAGAAGTTAACCTCCTGCTGAGGACAGCCAGGGAGCCTGGCAAGGAGCAGCCATTGCAGCACTCTGGGAGCCACCAGCGAAGCACTCTGTTAGCTGCCAGCACAGCATTCTTGACAGAATGGGAGTTGTGGGAGTTGTGGTTTTAGCCCAAGGGCAGCCAGAGTAGCAGCCCACTGGAGGAACCCCAGAACATTAGGAGCTGTAGCATTTCCAGAATTATCAACACATAGATGCCTAGGACAAAGTGAGAGGTTAGTGTGATATGGTCTTCGGGAGCCAGCACAGCTTGCACCACCTTACCACATTGCAGCTTCAGCTCTTGGCCTGGGAACTGTCGGGCAATCCTGAGATCAGTCTGGGGGATAAGCACTCTTGCTTTACCCTTCTTGGATCTGGATTGAAGACTGGGGTGGAGGTCTTGGCATGGGTGACCAGCTTGCTAGAGTGTGTGGAAGCTCCAGAGAGGCCACCCAACTAATACCTCTAGAAGTTGAGAAAACCCCAACGTTTGGGACAGAAGTTCCTCTGGCTGGTGGCAAAGTCCTACTGTGGCAACAAGTCCAAAAGTCAATTAATTGAGTGGCAACATGCCTAGGCAAAGGAAACAAAATAAACAGAAAAATGGAACTTTAGACTCCTATTTTGGGGGCAAAGAGGATCAAAGCATGGAACAAGAGGAGGACTGTGAGGTCAGAACCCCTGCACCAAAAGCTCCAAATGAAAATATGAGCTGGCTGAAGGCCACAGAGGACCTTAAAAGGCAAATAAGAGAAGTGGGGGAAAAATTGGGAAGAGAAATGAGAAAGAGGCAAGAAAATTATGAAATGACAATCAACAGCCTGACTGAGGAAAATAACACCTTAAAAAATAGACTAACTCAAATGGCAAAAGAGGCCCAAAAAGGCAATGAGGAGAATTCCTTAAAAAGCCGAATTGCCAGATGAAAAAGAATCTCAAAAGCTCACTGAGGAGATTCATTCCTTCAGAATTAGACTAAAGCAAATGGAAGCTAGAGACTTTATGAGAAATCAAGATGCTATTAAGCAGATCCAAAGAAATGAAAGAATAAAAGGCAATGTGAAATATCTCATGGGAAAAACCACTGACCTGGAAAATAGATCCAGGAGAGATAATCTAAAAGTTATTGGACTACCTGAAAGCCATGATCAAAGAAAGAATCTAGAAATCATCCTTTAAGAAATTCTCAAGGAAAATCCCCCTCATGTTTTAGGTCCAGAGGGCAAAATAGAGGTTGAAAGAATCCACCATTACCTCCTGAAAGAGATCCCCCCAAAAACACTCCTAGGAATGTTGTAGCCAGGTTCCAGAATTCCCAGATCAAAGAGAGAATATTACAAGCAGCCAGGAAGAATCAATTTCAATATTGTGGAAACCCAATCAGGATAACACAGGATCTGGCAGCTTCTACACTGAGTGATTGAAGGGCATGGAATATGATACTCCTCAGTCAAAGGACCTGGGATTAAAATCAAGAATCACATACCCAGCAAAACTGAGTATCATGTTTCAGCGGAAAATTTGGTCATTCATTGAAATAGAGCACTTTCAAGCATTCTTGAGGAAAATACCAGAGTTGAATAGAAAATCTGATTTTCAGATACAAGAAGCAAGAGATACTTGAGAAGGTAAACAGGGAAAAGAAAGTAAAAGGAACTTATCAAAGTTGAACTATTTATATTCCTACAGGGAAAAACAATAACTGTAACTGATGAAATTTTTCTCAGTATGAAAATAATTGAAGAAGGGTATATGGGCATATGAATACATATGTGAATGTGTGTATATATGTTTTCAGGTATACATTGATAGAGGGCACAGGTTGAATTTAATAGGAAGGGATGATACTTACAAGGTGAGGTTAAGAAGTGAGAGAGTAATGTGGTGAGGGGGAATGGGGAGAGACAATGGGGTGAAGGGAAGGGAAGAACAGGAAGGCAAAAAGTCAAAACCTTATTCTCATTGAATTTGTACCAGGGAGGGAATGACATGCATACTAAATAGGGTGTCCCACCCTACAGGAGCGTGGGGGGAAAGGGAGGGAGGAAGGTGGTAGAGGGGAGAGTGGTCTGTGGAGGAGGGATGTTGGAAGCACCCACTTTTGAAAAGGGACAGGATCAAGATGGGGAGTGGACCAGGTGGAAGGTGGGATGGCAGGGAGGGAAATATAGTCAGTCTTTTACAATATATCTACTATGGTAATGTTTTGCATAACTACACATTTATAGCACATATTGAGTTGCTTATCTTCTTTTTAAAATCAATTTTAAATATATATATATATAAATATTATGATTAATAATTAAAATTATATTTTGCATAATTGGGAGATAAGATGTGCAGGCAATGGGGCACAAGGATTCACCTCCCCCTATTGGAAAAGTCAAAAGGGGTATGGGAAAAGAGATGGGAGAGAGCAGATTGGATGAGAGGATATCCTGTATGACTCTTATTTTGGGGTGGTAGGTAGGGGAAAAATGGCGGGGAAATTGTAACTCAAAATCTGATGGAAATGAATGATGTAAACCAGAAGTTAAAAAATCATTTAGGGGGAAAAATCTACATATTGCGGTGGCTTCGTGGTGCAGTGAATAGAGCACTGGCCCTGGATTTAGGAGGACTTGAGTTCAAATCCAACCTCAGACACTTAACACTTACTAGCTGTGTGACCTTGGGCAAGTCACTTAACCCCAATTGCCCTCCAAAAAAAAAGCAAAAATAGAAAAAGAAAAAAGAAAAAGAAAATCTACATGTTATACTCAAAGGCTCTGTTAGCCTCCTCAACAATTTTTTTCTTGTTCTTCAGATCCAGGTCCAAGGTATTCATCCTGGCCAGATAAAACTGCTTGAATTGCTGGGTATTGTCTACATTCTCAAACATCTAAAGCTGGGGCCCTTATCCTGTGCTCAGCAGCTTCAGTACCTGCTGGGCCACCTTTTTCAGTACCTGGCCTTCAGAAAGGTCCCCCAAGTCCCAGGTATAAGCATGGGCCATGAGGATCTCTGGTTCATGCTGCTTCATGTAATAGATTCAGTCTACATTCCATCGGGTGGCTTCTGAGCATTTCATTTTCTCCCTCCACTCCTCACCAAATAAATACCCCATTTCCTTGGTCAGCACCTCCTTACGGTGTAGCTCCATGGGGAAATATAAGGGAGCAAAGGCCCTTGTTGCAGTCCATTTCCTCTTACAAGGCTGAGTATGTGAAATAAAGTGTAGTGGTAGCCAGCTTAAAAAGATGCTTCTTGATATGGCCTTTCAAGAAATATTAGACAAACTGGGTATTCTCTGCATGATCATGAGATTCCTTAGTCCCTTCTTTTAGAAGCTTAGAAAGGTCCTTTTATTTCACATGGTTTTCCTTTTCAGGTCCTCCATAGATTTTTTTTTTTTTTTCAGATTCATCCACTCCATTTGATGGTGTCTCCAATTCAGATGACATTTTGGCTTAGTGCAGGTCTTCAAGCCTTCTTTCACCCCTCTGGTCCACTGTGCTCTGCCTGCTAGCATTGCTGGCATCAGCCTCAAAAAACATACTATTTTTAACAACTTTTTTGTGGTTTGGGGAAATCAACATTTTCACACCAAGATATCTCTAAACTCTAGTGACAGATCACTTTATTAAAGTTAACAGTAGTTTACAGATGTGTAAAGAAGTGAACACTCCGCACTGAACCATCTCTCCAATACAAGACAGATCAGTTTCCAAGGAATTTGTAAGTAAGTTTAATTCCTAAACTATCAGATTAATTCTTCTGCTAGGCTTTCCTCACACATCTGGAAATATGTGGGTTATAACACAATTAAATTAAACTGTATACTAAGGTACTTGGAATCAGGGAATATGTATATTCACCCACTATTAAATGCAATCCACAGATGTTATAAAACATTTTGTCTCAAAGTTTTCTTTGTGAAATACAGTAAACTGAAATTATTATGTTTTAAGTTCATTTTAATAACCAAAGTCACCATTTTAATGTGACTATCCTAATCTTCATCTCTTAGCTTAACATTAATGCCTTATTTGCTATGTTGCTCACAATTAAAAAGAAACACATATATACAGTACATCATGTAAAAACATATGCACTCCTTTTTATCCTTTATTCAATAACTATATTTTCTGATTTTTTAACTAAATTATTTTTCCCCCTTAAGCATGATACTTTTAAACTGCCGAATGTTATCTGTAATTTCTAGTAGAATATTTTCATTTCCATAAAGCACATGGGTTATTTTAGCTTAAAATTCAGCTTTAATATGTGAATCCTTGTGATTTAAAAACAAAGTTAGTAAAAGCAGGGACTTGCTTGAGCTTTCCCCTAAAGCCCTCTAAATACCTGTAAAAAAAAAAATGACTCAAAACAAATTCTAGAGCTACAGAATGAACAGAATAACAGAATGAAATAATTTTCCAGTCCAAGAAAACCTGGAAGGTCAAAAGAAAAGTCCTATCACACAAGGCTGGGCTGTACTGGAACAGTTGGGGTGCAACAGGCCTTAGGGAACTGAATCACTGGCAGTTGTGGTGGTTTCCAGACTTCTCAACCTACAAACTCCAAAAATGCTTTGGAAGGTCAGTGGGAAAACACTGTTGGAAATCGGTAGAATCAGAGAGAGGTATGGCTCTTGGAGGTGGGGGTGTTGGCAGTGGTGTGTAATATAAATGCAAATTTAAAGATTTTCCCTGCCCCTAGGCCTTTTGGTTGGCTTAAGAGGCTCTAAGAACCTTCCTTGATTTGAAACTATACTCTGCCTCCTAATAGGCTGAATGTGGTCACATGGAGGCTGTGGCAAGAGGCTTGGTTTTCAGAAATGCCTACACCTTGATGCTGTGTGATTGGGCGGTGGGTCAAGAGGGTTGTTACATTCTCTGACCCAGGAGAAGGCTATATAATGCCTGATGTGAGGCTTTGCTTTGGGGCTCACTTTGAGAAGTCTTGTGTGATTTGACCAGATGAGACTCTGGGCAGCCATTGAGAGCCCCCCGACTTTGAAAACCCAGATGTTGATGCTTCGATGTAATGGTGGGACAATTTGGAAGCCTGTCTGCGTGATCTGTTTGTTTCTCTATCTTGTGAGTTCTGTCTGTATACTTTGAAGTTCGGGGTGCTGACCTTTTTCCCCTGAGCTAGGTAAATGATGTATGTTTGACTGATTAAAGTAAGCTTGTTAACCCATTTTGAGTTGCTTTCCTTTAGAAAAGCAGATCTAGGAACCTGAGTTGGCAGCCATCCTAGGGATGTTGGGGTGCTTGCAGCTACATGGTGGCAGTTGCACTAGTGGCTTCTTCTGGAGCTCCTGGCCATAGATCATGGGGAGATTAAGAGACTGATCAGAAGGGGATTTCAGGGATCTCTTTGCTAGTGCTGAGGCAGGATTCTCTTGATTTGCCCATGCTTGGATCTGGGTCACAGTCCTAGGTGGTCGTCCTGGGGTGAGGAGGAGCACTGGTGAGTCAGAGCTTGTAGCTGCAGTAGAAAGGGAATCCTCTTCACAGTTCCATGGCATAAGGATTGCTTGTGGTCACTCATAGACCAGAGGACAGGCCTGAAAAGGAGTAAACACCATTTCTTTGATCATACCACCTTGAAAGAACTGCAAGTTTGCAGGACCCTAGAAGTATATCTGAAAACAGTTGCACAAAACCCCTGAAGTTTGCAACAGGACACCCTACATGCTGGAAGCAGAGTCCTATCTTAACAATGAGTTAGAAAGTAAATGTTTGACTAGAAAAATGAGCAAACAGTGTTAAAAAAAAAAACCTCAGACTATAGAATCTTACTTTGTTGACAAAGAAGATCAAAACATACAACCAGAAGAAGACAATGAATTTAAAGCTCCTATATCGAAAGCCTCCAAGAAAGATATGAATTGGTCAAGGCCATGGAGGTGCTCAAAAAGGATTTTGAAAATCAAGTAAAAGAATTAGAGGAAAAATTGTAAAAGGAGAGTGATGCAATAAAATTATGAAAAATGAGTCAACAACTTGCTAAAGGAGACCCCCTCAAAAATGCTGTAGAAAAACACACCTTAAAAATAGACTAACCCAAATGGCAAAAGAGATCTAAAAGCCAATGAGGAGAAGAATGCCTGAAAAAGCAAAATTGACCCAATGGAAAAGGAGGTGCAAAAGCTTACTGAAGAAAATGATTCCTTCAAAATTATAATGGAGCAAATGGAAGTTAATGACTTTATGAGAAATCAAAAAAATTTAAAACAGAACCAAAAAATGAAAAAAAAAATAGAAGAAAATGTGAAATATCTCATTGGAAAAAACACTTGCCTGGAAAATAGATTCAAGAGAGATAACTTCAAAATCATTAGACTATCTGAAAGCTATGATAAAAAAAGAGCCTAGAAATCATCTTTCAAGAAATTTATCAAGGAAAACTGCCTTGATCTTCTAGAATCAGAAAATAAAATAGAAATGGAAAGAATCCACTGTTCATCTTTTACAAAAGGAAAACTCCTGGAAATATTGTAGTCAAATTCCAAAGTTCCTAGGTCATGGAGAAAATATTAAAAGCAGTAGGAAAGAGAAAATTCAAGTATTGTGGAAACACATAAGGATAACAAAAGATCTAGCAGCTTCAACATTAAGGAATCAAAGTGCCTGTAATATGATATTCCAGAGGGCAAAGGAGCTAAGATTAAAACAAAAAGACTCCTACCCAGCAAAACTGAATATAATGCTTCAGGGGTAAAACCTTCTGCCATAAGAAAGCAACATTCTTTTGTGGGGATCCAACATACAGAGATAGTATTCCCTTCTTGAATATCTAGTATATAGGAATAATCTAATAATTACACAACTTTTACCTGAATGAAAAAGTCTGACACGACATTTTAATGTCTTCCTCTAGCTATTAACTCTATTTTCCTCAACTTTCCTCAAAGCACAACTGAGGTTTAGTCTCCTGCATCAAGTCTTTCAGCATGTGCCCAAATCTTAGTGTTTTCTCCATCTTCAAATTATTTTGTAACCACAAATATTGCATTTACCAATCTATGTTCATGTTGTCATTGTCTAGTAGAATCAAAGCTCCTTGATGGCAGAGATTATTTGATTCTTGCCTTTCCAATCCCAAAACCTAGGAAAGTCCCTTTCAGAGAGTAGACATTTAAAAAATTTATTGAATTACATTGAAATAAAGTCACCTTGAGTACTTATTTAGAAATGTGCACAGCAGAAACATCTTTAGGATCAAATATATGAAACTGAATCATAAATGCACATTTGTTCTGTTACCTTTTCTGTACCACCGATTCAAACTACAACTTCTGTGTTGGATGTCCATATTTATATTTGTGGACTTTACTTTAAAGTTGATCTTTTACCTCAATTTTCTCAGAGTTGACCTGACCCACAAATCTGGTATAGGTTCAAGCCCCATTGAAAAGAGGTTTTAGCATTCTTTCCCAAAACTCATATACTAGTGCTCAATACTATCATATATTTCTCCCACCATGCATCTGTCATGTCAGACACCTTATTTCTGTTTGATCTTAAGCCTCTCTACTGATGAATATATAACAAAACCCCACCCACACATTTAGACTCTCCCTTTCACAAAATATACAATCATACCCACTCACCAACTGCCCTCCACACAAACAACTCCTCTGCACATGCATGTGTATAATCACGTACACACACACACACGCACATACACAAGTATAGAAGAGATCCTGGTGAACAGCAAATATTCTCAAAGGAAATAGATACAAAAGATGTGTATATGATGAATATTGTGTATATAATGTCATTGTTTCAAATTAAAAATGGTTTTACTTACATTACTCCTGTAATGTAAGAAGTTTCAATACCTTTATTTCCATTTTACACATTGGGAATCTGTGTTTCATAGAGTTTAAGTGACTTGCTTATATTCCTATAGCTAATGACTGACAATTTGAAAATATATATATATATATATATATTTTTTTATAGTTTGACTCTGAGTCCAATAAACCATTCTATTGAAATGAGCACAAATCTTCTTAAGAATGGCAAAATGAAAAAGAAATTAAGAGGAGATGAGTGTGTCACATCTAAAGCCTGGGGGTTAAATTTCTACCTAAGGTAGCCAAGATCCACAATTAAAGGATTATCCTTTCCAATGAGAAAGATGGAAAACTGATTAAGACAACAATTCATATTTCTACCTGGAGTCAAAATTTAGAAACAACAACATAGTAAACATTCATAAAAATGGAGTATTTCAGTGTATTTACCTATAGCAGATAGACAAAATTTAGTATACAGAAAAAAAGCAAATTGATTTCCCATTTTCTCTACAAAGTCTTATTCTGTTGGCTTATATTGGCATAGAGGCGATCCTAGGCTCCCCCAGGTCATGCCATCTTTCATTGTCAAGACACTTATACTCTTGAGGCCTTGATTAATTTCTTAAATTATACCTTAGAAAAAAAGTTTTTAAAAAATATTTCTTTTCAACATTTTTAAATTCAATTTTTTCTTTGAGTTATATGAAATTAGAGTCATTAACATAACTGAATATAGCTACCACCATGACTACATTCAGAAATTTAAATAGAAATAAGGCTTATTGCTTGTGTTAAATAGGAAAATTCAAATCAGATTTAGAATTAAATAAAACTAGAAAGAATGACTCTGGGGACACATCCAAAGAAAGCAATGTAAATCACATTTGCATAGAGTGTTTCAAGATTTCGTTAATAGCATAGCACAGAGGCAAGATAACTCATCATTGAAATAAGAAGATGTATGTGTATAGGTAAAAATGAATGCCAAGGCATTTTGTAAAATTATTAGTAGATACTTTTGGCTACAATTCTGGGTGCTGTTTAAATCCTTAAATCAGTATTTTATTCAGAAGGAAGATATAATCCCCTGAGAGGACTTTAAAGAGTTGATGTCTGAATACTTTGAAACATAATATTTCCCTTTATCTGCATTTATCCATTCTAAAGCTTTCTAAACACACTGGGGGGAGGGGAGCCTGGGAGGCACATCTGACACTCAGTCTTTGAGGGAAGCATTTTGCCTCAGGCTAATCCAGTTTACAGGAGGGATAGCTGCTTTCCAATTGCAACCATTTTCCTGGATTGTTGTAGCAGAGGTTTATTTTCTCTGCCCTTGGTTCTGGCATGCTCCATCATTGCAATTAGGTTGTCAATTTTATGAGGGGAAAAAAATTCTCATGGATTGATATATTGAGTGGACTGTTACATTGATATGATGTTATATCTTGGTTACAATCAATGCAATCATATTCGTTTCAGTGATGTAATCAATGATATTTTCTGATGGGGATGGGGCATAATGGGGCTATGTTAATGTAGAATAAATCTAAATATAATTTAAATTGTATGGATTTTCAAGTAGCTTTCAAAAGGCAAAATTGCTATCAGAAACCTGGTAACATGGCCAATTTTTAAAAGTGGTTCCTGTTTTCCCTTCAAGTTGAGACAAAGAACTCTGGTTTTCAAATCAAAAGAGCTGAGTTTGAATTCCATCTCTGATACTTAAATGTTTCAACATAAATGATTCAATGATCATGTGATCCTAAAAAAAAATAATATTACTAAAGAGGCTACTATGCTCACAGTAATGTGAAGCATGCAAAGGAGAATATCACAAAGTCCATGATGTTTTGCAGTTTGCAATTTAATAAGGACCAAAGACCTTCAATTAAAAAAAAAAGACATGTTAAAACACCCACTCTGTGCAAGACAAATAAGAACATCTAGATGTCTTTGTTTTGTATTTAGTAGGCTTTTAAAATTTGTTTCTTGAACCCAAATAATATTTTTCTTCCATAATTAACTGAAAATTAAATTTCCATTCATCATATTTTTAATACCAACATTCTTTCAATAGAGGTATATTACTATAAGTCATAGAACACTATGCTCTCTGAAGACTGGAAGTTGAATATCACTCAGAAAGACAATGGAGTAATGAATGCTGCATTTAACTTTAAAAATAAGGTATTTAATAGGGGAAGCAGTGTGATAAATGTCATCAAAGAAATGTTTTGCTGAAAAATATGTGTTTGTGGGGAGCCATGGAAGCTTGATTCAGGACTCAGATAAAAATTTCACAATATACTTTCTAGAAAGCCTTTCCCCCTTTTTGTAAAGCTTGCTCTTTGGGTTTTTTGATATGGGTTACACTTAAAAGAATGTTGTTTGAGTTCTGAGACCAATAGGCTCTACCCCAAGACTTTAGCCAAATTATTTAATTCTTAGGCAGCCTGCTTTTTATGCAAATGTCCTTGATGTTTACAGCTTTGGCTTTGGCATTGAAGCCAGCTCTGGAGGGCATCCTTTGAAATGTGACTGCATATGAAAGGAGTTAACTGACTTTTCCTAAGACTTTTTGTCTTCTAGATAACAAAGCCTTATCAAGTTATCTATTCTGTGCTACCTTTAGTATATAACAGACTAAGGTAATGATAAGAATACTTGAATCCTATTCCTTTGTCTCATTTGCTCTATAAAAACCTTGTTCAAAGAACCAATAAATGAAGTTCATGCTTCTTTCTTGAACTATCTACATGGTCTGGTCATTTATTATTCACATCTTTGATCATGATTTAGTGCTAGACACCAAGCAAGCCATGGAATGGGTTCATCACATATTAAGAGTGAGAAATGGCTGGAAACTCAGATTCTCCATTTGTGTTCTAATGATGTTCAAAAAACATGAAGAAATATTTCTGTGCAAGGGGACTGCTTGAAATGGGAGTCAGGCCTCTTATCTTTTATATACATTCCTTGTAAAAACACTGAAGTTTACATAGACACACATAGTTTGTATAACAATATACGAAATTCAAATAAAACAACTGGTGGGGAAGGGAGCAGAGGTTTAGGAGAAAGGATAATACTAAAGAAGAAATAGTGGAATACAATACAAACTTCCTGGTACAGAAGGGAGATTTCAAATTAGGGGAGAGGAAGAAGAAAAGAAAAGAGGTATAATCTAAAAGGATGCCTCTAAGATTTTATCTTAGACAAGTAGGGAATGGCTAAGAAAATAGAATCACATAAATGTAAGAATGTTAAAAGAAAACTGCTGCATTATAAGAAATATAAGGGACAATTTCAGAAAATCCTAACTAATATAGACAGATGCAGATTAAGATAAAACAAACTTGGGGTGCAGTCAAAATGGCAGAGTAGAAACAGCACTTCCACAGCAAAATAGAGGTTGAAAGAATACACTGATCACCTCCTGAAAAAGATCCCAAAGAGAAAACTCCTAGGAATTTTCTAGCCAGGTTGCAGAATTCCCAGATCAAGGAGAAAATATTACAAGCAGCCAGGAAGAAACCATTTGAATATTGTGGAAACCCAACTGGATAGTGCAGAATCTGGCAGCTTCTACACTGAGGAATCAAAAGGCTTGAAATATGATATTCCAGAGGGTGAAGGAGCTGGGATTAAAACCAAGAATCACCTATCCAGCAAAACTGAGTATCATGTTTCAGGGGGAAATATGGTCATTCAGGGGGAAAGAGGACTTTCAAGCATTCTTGAGGAAAAAACCAGAGTTGAATAAAAAATTTGACATTCAGACACAAGACGCAAGAGATACTTGAGAAGGTAAACAGGGAAAAGAAACCATAAGGAACTTATCAAAGTTGAACTATTTTCATTCCTACATGGAAAAATTATAACTGTAACTGATGAAACTTTTCTCAGTATGAAAATAGTTGAAGAAGGATATATGGGCATATGAATCCATATGTGAATGTGGTTTTAGGTATACATAGATAGAGGGCACAGGACCAATTTAATAAGAAGGGATGAAACTTAAAAGGTGAAATTAAGAGGTGAGAGAGGAATATAATGAGAGAAGATGGGGAAAGACAGAATGAGGTAAACTAACTCACATAGAAGAGGCAAGGGGAAATGGTTACAAGGGAGGGGAAGAACAGGAAGGTGAAAAGACAAAACCTCATTCTCACTGAATTTGGCTCAGGGAGAGCATGATATACATACTAAATGGGATATCTCACCATACAGGAGAGTAGGGGGGAAGGGGATGAGAGAGGGGATGAGGAATGGGAGGGCAGGCTGGGGGGCAGGGAAGTTGGAAGAAACCACTTTTGAAAAAGGACAGGATCAAAATTGGCAATAGACTAAGTGGGAAGTGGGATAAGAGGGAGGGAAATATAGTCAGTCTTTTACAATATATCTACTATGGTAATGTTTTGCATAGCTACACATGTACAACATATAATGAATTCCTTATCTTCCCAGTAATAGTGAGGGACAAGGGAGGAAGGGAATGAATCTGGAGTTAAAAGTTTAAAAATCAATATTTAAAAATATATAAATACCATTATTAATACTATTTTACATATAATTGGGAAATAAGATATATAGGCATTAGAGCACAGAGATTCACCTTGCCCTACTGGAAAAGATGAAGGGGGTATTGGAGAAGATATGGGAGAGAGCAGATTGCAGGAGGGGATATCCTGTGGAGCTGCTGTTCTGGGATGGTGGTAGGGGAAAATTTGGGGGAAAAACAAATTCGCAACTCAAAATTTGGTGGAAATGAATGATGTAAACCAGAAGTTAATAAAGCATTTGAAAAATAAATAAATATAATGAAAAGAATTCCCTGACTGATTAAAATGAAATATATATATATATATATACACCAAACTTAAGGACAATTTGTATAATGATAAGAACACTGTAAGGAAAAAGAACTTTGAAATGTTAGAAAAACTATCAACATAATTTATCAAATCAATAACTAAAACAATAAAAATCATGAATATTTAAATATTTGCAGCAAAAACAAAAAAAAAATGCTAAAATAAAACACATTCTTATCAAAACACCAGGATGCATAGGAATAAATGGAACTTTCCTAAAAATGATAAGCATTATCTATCTAAAATCATCAGCAGTGTCTTCTCATTAAGCCTGCCTACTAAGATCAGGGGTAAAACAGGGATGTACGTTATTACTACTATTATTCAATATCCAAGTAGAAATATTAGCTAGAGCAACAAGAGAGTAAAAAAAGAAATTGAAGGAAATAGAATAGGCAACGAAGAAACAAAACTATCACTTTGTGAAGATGATATGATGTTTTTTTTTTGTTTTTTTTTTTGTTTTTTTTTTTAAGCAATTGGGGTTAAGTAACTTGCTCAAGGTTACACGGCTAGTCATTATTTATGTGTGGGTGCTCATTTTCTGAGGCCGGATTTGATCTCGAGTCATCCCAACTCCGAGGCCGGCGCTCTTACTCACTGCGCCACCTAGCCGCCCCTTTTAGGGCAATTGGGGTTAAGTAACTTGCCCAAGGTCACAAGGCTAGGTTTTTGTTTGTGTGGGTTAAGTGTCTGGATGATATGATGTTTTAATTAGAGAATATTAAAGAAGCCACTGAAAAGCTAGTTGAAACAATTAACTTTAGCATAGTTACAGGATGTAAAATAAAGCCAACCAACATTTCTATATATTACTAACAAAACCTCACAGAACAAGATAGAAAGAAAAAATACATTTTAAATAATTGCAAATAATATGAAATAATTTGGAATATACCTGTCAAAAAATAAACCCATAGTAACTATTAAAAAAAAACAATACTTTTTACATAGACAAGTCTAAATAATTGGAGAAATAGGAAGTGGAGTCAAGATGGTGGAGTAGAAACAACACTTCAGTGGAGCTCCAGCCCACACCATTTCAAAATTATGTAAAAGGGGGAATCTGAACAACCTCTGGAGCACCAGAACCCACAAAATGATAAAGAGAAGCTAACCTCCCACTGAGGACAGCCCAGCAGTCTGGCAGGCAGCGGCCTGCACAGTGGTCTGGGAGCAGAGCCCAGGCACACATGAGTCTTCGGTTTTAGCCCCAGGGTGGCCTGATCAGCAGCTAGCTGGAGGGAACCCAGAACACCAGCAGCTGTGGAATTTACATACTTATCAACACATACATGCCTAGGACAAAATGAGAGGTTATTGCCCTATGGAATTTGGGACTGGTTGGGAGAATTCGTCAGTACCTTCTCCTCATGGCATAAAGCAACTGAGGAGCCAGGGCAGCTTATACCATGTTACCACATTGCGGCTTCTGCTCCTGGCCTGCTAACTGTAGGGAGATGCAGCTATCAGTCTTGGGGGTAATCGCTCTTCTTTTACACTTCTTGAATCTGGATGCTGTCTGGGGAGGAGGTCTTGGGGTGTGTGACCGGCTTGCCAGAGTGTGTGGAGGCTTCACAGAGGCCACCCAACTAATAACTCCAGCAACTGAGAAAACCCCAGCATTTGGTGCAGAAGCTCCTGGTGGCAGAGTCCTACTGTGGCAACAAGCCCAAAAGTCAAGTAATTGAGTGGCAATATGCCTACACAAAGGAAATGAAATAAACAGAAAAATACAACATTAGACTCCTATTTTGGGGGCAAAGAGGATCAAAACATGGAACAGGAGGAGGATTGGGAGGTCCGAACCCCTGCACCAAAAGCCCCAAATGAAAATACCACCTGGCCATAGAGGACCTTAAGAAGCACATAAGAGAAGTGGGGGGAAAATTGGGAAGAGAAATGAGAAAGATGCAAGAAAAGTATGAAATGAGAGTCAACAGCCTAACTGAGAAAATAACACCTAAAAAAATACATTAACTCAAATGGCAAAAGAGGCTCCAAAAGGCAATAAGGAGAAGAATGCCTTAAAAAGCCAAACTTGCCAGATGGAAAAAGAATCTCAAAAGCTCATTGAGGAGAATCATTCCTTCAGAATTAGACTGGAGCAAATAGAAACTAGTAACTTTATGAGAAATCAAGATGCTATTAAGCAAATCCAAACAAATGAAAGAATAGAAAGCAATGTGCAGTATCTCATGGGAAAAATCACTGACCTGGAAAATAGATCCAGGAGAGATAATCTAAAAATTATTGGACTGCCTGAAAGCCATGATTAAAGAAAATCTAGAAATCATCCTTCAAGAAATTCTCAAGGAAAATTGCCCTGATGTTTTAGAGCCAGAGGGGAAAATAGAGGTTGAAAGAATCCACCTATCACCCCCTGAAAAAGATCCCAAAAAGAAAAGTCCTAGGAATATTGTAGCCAGGTTCCAGAATTCCCAGATCAAAGAGAGAATATTACAAGCAACCAGGAAGAAACAATTTCAATATTGTGGAAACACAATCAGGATAACACAGGATCTGGCAGCTTCTACCCTGAGGGATTGAAGGGCTTGGAATATGATATTCCACAGGTCAAAGGAACTAGGATTAAAACTAAGAATCACCTACCCAGCAAAACTGAGTATCATGTTTCAGGGGAAAATATGGTCATTCAGTGGAATAGAGGACTTTCAAACATTCTTGAGGAAAAAAACCAGAGTTGAATAGAAAATTTGGCATTCAGACACAAGAAGAAAGAGATGTTTGAGAAAGTAAACAGGGAAAATAAATCATAAGGAACTTATCAAAGTTGAACTTTTTACATTCCTACATGGAAAAAATAATAACTGTAACTGATGAAAACTTTCTCAGTATGAAAATAGCTGACGAAGTTTATATGGGCATATGAATACATATGTGATATTGTGTATATATGTTTACAGGTATACATAGATAGAGGGCACAAGTTAAATTTAATAGGAAGGTATGAAACTTAATGTGTGAAATTGAGATGTGAGAGATGAACATATCGAGAGGAGATGGGGAGAGACAGAATGGCGTAAGCTATCTCATGTAGAAGAGGCAAGGGAAAGTGGTTGCAGGAGAGGGGAGAAAGAGGAAGGCACAGTTTTCAAATTAAATGTTTCATAAGATGTCCAGGCATTGGGGCACAGAGATCCACCTTGACCTACTGAAAAAGTTGAAGGGGGTATGGCAGAAGAGATGGGAGAGAGCAGATTGGTTGAGGAGAATAAGTTCTAATGGCATCTAAAGGGAGATTGTGTTATATTCTTTTTTTTTCACTTTCTTTTTCTTGCTTTATATTTTGCAACCTGGATAATACGGAAACGTGTTTTGCATGATTTCACCTGTATAGTTTATATCATATCTTTTGACTTCTCAATGGTTTGGAAAGGGGCAAGAGAGGAGATAGTTAAAAATTTTTAAATAATAATTAATGTTAAAATTGCATAAATAATAAATTAATGTTTAAAAAAGAAAAAAAGAATTTTGAAAGACAAAAAAAAAAAATATGATCAATGCTGTGATCAATTACATTTCCAGAGGACTTATGCTACTGCATGACACCCATGTTCTGATTCAGAGGTAATGGACACAAGACTTAGTGATAATTATTTTTGTACATGGCTGCTGGATGCATTTAGCTTTACTGTGCTCACTTGTTAGGAGATTTCTTTTTCTTTCACTTATCAATTGGAGTGGAGAGAAGAGACAGTAATAATAATGTCAACAAAGAAAGGCAGTTTTGAACCTAATATGTGTATGTGAATGATATCATATAGAAACCTCTTTTTTGGTAAACTGTTTATGGGAAAATGCTTTTTTTGTCTTTTTTTAATTTTTTATTTATTAACCATTTATTTTTTTTGATCAAATGCTTTATTAACTTCTGTTTTACATCATTCGTTTCCGCCAGATTTTGAGTTACAATCATTTCCCCCCATTATTCCCTTACCCAACCTCCCAGAATAGCAGTCCCACAAGATATCGCTTCCTCCAATCTGCTCTCTCCCATACCTTCTCCCATACCCCCTTCGACTTTTCCATTAGAGGAAGGTGAATCTTTGTGTCCCAATGCCTGCACATCTTATCTCCCAATTATAAGCAAAAGAGTAATAGTATTGATATATAGTATTGATAATAATAGTATTGATATATATTTGAAACATTTAATGGTAATACCTCGAATTTCAGATCCATTCCTTTCCTCCCTTGTTACCCATTCCCCCTGGGGAGATAAGTAATTCAGTATATGTTGTACATGTCTAGCTATGCAAAACATTATCATAGTAGATATATTGTACAAGGATGCTTAGAATTCCCACCTATTCATCCCACCTCCCACCTGGTCCATTCCCTACTTGATCCTGTCCCTCTTCTATAGTGGGCACTTCCAACCTTCCCTCCCCCCGAGGATGCCCTCCCATCCATCATCCCTCCTCTCATCCCCCTTCTCCCTATTTTGCTGTAGGTTGAGATATCCCATTTAGTATGTATGTCATTCTCTCCCTGAACCAAATACAATGAGAATGTGGTTTTGGCTTTTTGCCTTCCTATTCTTCCCCCGCTTACAACCACTTCCCCTTCCTTCTTCTACATAAGATAGTTTATCCTATACCCTACCCTGTCTCTCTCCATCTCCTCTTGCCACTTTCCTCTCTCACCTCATAATTTCATCCCTTGAGTATTCTCCCTTCCCAACAAATTCAACCTATGCCCTCTATCCATATATAACTGTAACCATATACACACACATTCACATATGTATTCATGTGACCACACCCCCTTCTTCCATTATTTTCATAGTGAGAAAGATATCATCAGTCACCGTTATTGCTTTTCCATATAGGAATGTAAATAGTTCAACTTTGATAAGTTCCCCTTGATCTCTCTTCCCCGATTACCTTCTCAGGCATCTCTTCCTTCCTGTGTCTGGATGTCAAATTTTCTATTCAATTCTGGTTTTTCCTCAAGAATGCTTGAAAGTCCTCTATTCCACTGAATGACCATATTTTCCCCTGAAACAAAATACTCAGTTTTGCTGGGTAGGTGACCCTTGGGTTCATTCCCAGTTCTTTTGCCCTCTGGAATATCATATTCCATGCCCTTAGATCCCTCAGTGTAGAAGCTGCCAAATCCTGGGCTATTCGGATTGTGTTTCCACAATATTGAAATTGTTTCTTCCTGGCTGCTTGGAGTATTTTCTCCTTGATCTGGGGATTCTGGAACCTGGCTATAATATTCCTGGGAGTTTTCTTTTTGGGATCTTTTTCAGGAGGTGATCGGTGGATTCTTTCAACCTCTATTTTGCCCTCTGGATCTAAAACATCAGGGCAATTTTCCTTGAGAATTTCTTGGAGGGTGATTTCTAGGTTCTTTCTTTGATCATGGCTTTCAGGTAGTCCAATGATTTTTAAATTGTCTCTCCTGGATCTATTTTCCAGGTCAGTGGTTTTTCCCATGAGTTATTTCACATTGCCTTCTAATCTTTCGTTTGTTTGGATCTGCTTACCAGCATCTTGATTTCTCATAAAGTCATTAGCTTCCATTTGCTCCAGTCTAACTCTGAAGGAATGAATCTCCTCAGTGAACTTTTGAGATTCTTTTTCCATCTGGCAAATTCGACTTTTTTTAAGGCATTCTTCTCCTCATTGCCCTTTTGGGCCTCCTTTGCCATTTGAGTTAGTCTATTTTTTAAGGTGTTGTTTTCCTCAGTCAGGCTGTTGACCCTCATTTCATACTTTTCCTGCATCCTTCTCATTTCTCTTTCCAATTTTTCCTCCACTTCTCTTGATTTTTAAAGTCCTTCTTAAGGTCCTCTATGGCCTGCAACCCACTCATGTTTTCCCCTGGGGCTTTTGGAGCAGGACTTCTGACCTCACAGTCCTTTTCCCGCTCTATGCCCCAAAATAGGAGTCTAGGGTTGCATTTTTCTGTTTCCTTTGCCTTGGCATGTTGCCACTTAATTACTTGACTTTTGGGCTTGTTGCCACACTATGGCTTTAAGGCCAGATAGAGGAATTTTAGTCCCGAACGTGTGGGGGGCAACTTCCGTTTCTGGCAAGCTGTAAACCCACCCACAACTTCCACCCTAGATCACAATCCAGATCCAGGGAGGTTAAAGCAAGAGCGATTACCCCCCAAGACTGATCACTGGATCTCCCTACAGTTTGCAGGCCAGGAGCTGGAGCTGCCTCTGAAAACTACAAAATGGCGTGTCTCCTCAGTGGCTTCTAGCCCCCAGGGGAGGGAGCCGACACATTCCCCAAATACTGGTCCCAAAGTCCATAGGACACTAACCTCTTACTTTGTCCTAGGCATGTCTATGTTGATAATTCTGGAGTCACCACAGCTGCTGGTGTTCTGGGGTCTCTCCAGCCGGCCGCTGGCCCTGCCGCCCTGGGGCTAAAACCTCGGCTCACGGGGACCTGGGCTCCACTCCGCTAGGCTCCCCACACCCGGCTCTGCTGCCGGCTCCCAGAGCACTGCACTGGTCCTTCCTGCAGGGCTGCTGGGCTGTCCTCAGCGGGAGGTTAGCTTCTCTGTGTCGTTCTGTGGGTGCTGGGGCTCCAGAAGTTATTCAGAGTCCCCTTTTACATAGTTTGGGGGGAATCTGGGGGCAGAGTGGCTTGGATGAGCTGTTTCTACTCCTCCATCTTGGCTCTGCCCCGGAAAATGCTTTTTTAACATTTAAAATCAGAATTAAAAAATAAATAAAACTTAAAAATAGTCATATTTGCTGTATACAGGTTTTCTCTACATAAAGCCTTAACATTACCTCAATTATACTAAAATCAAATGTGAATTGCCTTTTTAAAAATATATTTTAAACTAAACTCAATAAATAAAATTAAAATAAAAACAATCCCGGGGCGCCTAGGTGGCGCAGTAAGTATAGCGCTGGCCCTAGAGTCAGAGGGACCTGAGTTCAGTTCCAGCCTCCGACACTTAACACACACAAACAAAAACCTAGCCGTGTGACCTTGGTCAAGTTACTTAACCCCAATTGCCCTCCAAAAAAGCTAAAAAAAAAAAATAAAAACAATCAGATTGTTAGTTTGTTCCTGGTGGGGTTGATGTTTATATTATCTAAGAGATAATATAAACTATGTTTGTGCTCATTTGATTAATAAAGTTTGATGGCTGCCAAAAAATAAATGAAAATAAAAAGGGTAAAAATATTATTTTATTTTACAAAATGGCCACTCAATAAAATATTTGATGTTTTTCAATGAATAAGTATTATATTTTTGGAATGTGGAACTATTATTATGTCAAAGTCATACATATTGAGTAGACTCATCATAACCAGAAACACTTTAAGTCATTAAACCAATATTTTCTATACTAATAAGGACCTCCTACTCAGTTCAGAAGATTGAAATTACATGTGCTTCAAAAGTTATAACGAATTTCACTATTTTAAAAAAGATACTCCTTCCTTTTCCTCCCTTTAAAAATATAGGCCATTAATATACATTAAATTCTGCATCTCATAAAGGTGCTTCTATTATTTCTTCCTTGAAACTACATTTCAAAAGATATTTCCATAATTAAGAATGTGACTTTTTAATTAGGAAGAAAATACATAATATTTTCTTCCACAGTTTAATATGTCTATAGTCTAATGAGTGTGGGTACTCTTTCCAATGACACAGCTTGCAACCAATCCACCCTTTCAGTTTCTCCATCCTGTGCACAACTCAGGTCCACACCTTCTTCTGAATACTCCAAAGAGGATATATCTAATATACTGGTAGCCACATTCTGTATTGCTGATATTTCATATATACCACTGTAACTCACAGGCTCTTATTTGGTTTTTGCAAGTTCTTACCGCCTATTTTGAAATTTCTTATTCTAGGCATATAGCTCCCTGATGATATCCCTTACGCTATTGCTGAGCAAGTCTTCATTGCTATTATGGACGAGCCAGTTTGTGGCTACCACATGCTTATTAGTTGCCCTTTGAGTTACAAATTACTTCATTTATGTATGTATCATACTATTTTGTAATTCATTTTTACAGATCATTGGAAGAATATAGGTTTTTTTTAATGGAAAATTGTTTCAGGGAAGTGCTGGAAAGATTAAAAACACCATGCTATTATCTTTACATGCAGATCAACCCACTTTCACTCCCCTATTTAATTTTGGGTCCAGTTCATTATCTATAAGAAGTGAGATATCATTTGTAAAGCACTTAGCACAGTGCCTGCTACATATCAGGAATTATAAAAATGCTAGTTGTTTATTATTATTATTAAAGTTGAACCATCTGTCCAGATATATAGCTTTAAAAAAAAAAAAAACATTCTTCAAGGTAATAGTCAAAGCAAAATAGAATTTTCTTTTACACAGTATCTTAAGTTCCAAACAATAAAATGATTTCATTTTCTAAGTTATTATATCTCAATTGATCTTCCTGGCAATGGCATTATTATCTTATTATGAAGATATAAGCATTTATCAAAGGCTAGAGCCATCTGTCTCAATTCTATGTAATTTCATTATGTATTCATCATTTAGACAGTCTTTCAGGATGACATAAGCTTTTGCCGACAAGTAATTCTAGACTTATTATCACTTCAGAATATGTGTAGATGGACATGAAGCCATCAACTTCCATTAATCTACTCGATATAAAAATGATGATATTAGAAATAAGTGGCTGAACAGCCAACTATCACTGAAAGAAAAGTAAAATCACACACAATTCCTCCAAGAAGCTTAAAGCTATCAATTCATTGCTCACACTCAACTATAGATAGATGTCACAGTATAATTCTTATTGAGTTGCAGAATAAAAACATTCATACTTAATTCCCACACATACACACTTAGATTTGGCATATTTCGATAGAGAATTATAACATGTCAAGTACCAAGTAGGGTGATTATGAGCTGATATATACATTTTGAACATTTGATGATTTAATTTACATAAGGTTTAAAAATGTATAAAAGGTAATCACTGAAATGTTAGAGTTTTAATAATAATATGACCTTAACACTTACCAGCTGTATAACCGAGCATTTATGCCCATATCTGTCTTTGTTTCCTCATTTGTAAAATGGGGATAATAAGAGTATTTAACTTCTAAAGTTGCTGTGAGAGTCAAATGAGATATTTTAAAATGCTTTACAACCCTAAAATACCATATAAATACATTGTTGTTGTTACATTTTAATGGCAACACTGAAAAATAAGATGGAATTCAGAGAGAAAATTGACAGATATGAGAGGTGTGTTGGTATGAATGACAAGGTTTGGCAACTGATTGGATATGTGGGGTGATTAAGAGTGGGAAGTGAACAATGACACTAAAGTTTTGAACGGGAACTATGGTATTGTCCTGGATAGAAATATAGAGTTTCTAATAGTAGGGACCATGGGGAGAAAGATAAAGTTATGAGAACTAAGGTAAAACCCAACTCTGTTCCCTGACAAAACACTGGAATCATCTTTCCAAGTTAAGATTGAGTCATTAATTACTAATCTTGGATCAGGATATTTAGTCACATAATTATAAAAAAAAAATAAACTGGATATGTCAAGTGATAAGAGTGAAGGATAACAGACAACTTGAGTGTTGCACTGGTACCTATGGAACATTAAAACCAAAACCAAATAAACAGAAAAAAGAGGAAGGTTTCCAGTGTGTTTGTTATATTCTCTATTATGGAAGGATATAGGCTAGAATCACAAAACTTGTGAGCATGTGGATGAGTTGTGATTTATAGAGATATTCTAGAACTATTGAGTAGACTAAATGGCCTTTAGGAAATCTTAAAATTCCTTTAATGATATAATTCTTCCCATGGAAATAAAAGTCCAACATTTTCAAACTGGTGCTTATGAATTATAGCACTTCAAGTTTTGGTAAGGTATATGTTATCATATGTGATATTCATCACAGGCTTTGAAGGTAGATGAGATCCTCTAGTCCCCATATTTCATATTACTAATAAGTTTCAGAGACATTTAATGAATTACCCATGGTCATATGATGAATGCATTCTGGGGGTAGAAGGTGCTAGTCCTATGTTCTTTCTACTTTATGATAGAAAGGAAAGAAACAAGCACTTATTAAGTACCTGTGATTTGTCAGGCATTGTGCTAAGGGCTTTCCAAATATTATCTCAGTTGATGCTCATAATAACCCTGGTAGGTAAATGCTATTTTTATCCTCATTTTGTAGCTGACAAAACTGAGACAAATAGAATTAAGACACTTGGGGAAGTTAGGTGGCACAGTAAATAGCACACTGGCTCTGGAGTCAGAAGGACCTGAGTTCAAATGTGGCCTCAGACACTTAACATACACTAGCCATATGACCTTGGGCAAGTCACTTAACCCCAATTGCCCTGCCTTCCCCCCTGGAATAAAAAAAGAACTAGGAGATTTGCCCAGAGTTACACATGAAGTATTGGTGGTCAGACTTGAACTCATATCTTCCTGATTACAGATCCAGTGCTCTATACATTGCACCTTCTAGCTACATATCAAAGGATATCATGGTGAGAACAAATAAAATTATTTTTTAGTGTCCTTGGATAATTCAGCTGAAAATTCACTATGATTGCAGTATCTGTAGAAATGTGCTTCAAAATGAATGTTCAAAGTAAATTCTAACTATTTCCCTGTCACTTTGGAGTTATCAATATTGTCACCACAATTTGTGTTTTAATGTTACATAATTACCTATTTCCATAGTTATTAAAGCAACTTTTCATACTAATGAAATGATGAAAGGTAGAATTTTTTACATAAGTCCCATAATAAGAACTCTATTAACAAGAAAGACAGGAAGAGCCATTGCATAAAAAGGATCTTTCAAGAATTTGCATTAATGTGCTTTTTCATTCTTTCCTGGAGGAAACTGTACCTTGGTTTGTGGTAGTAATGAAAGAGGAGGAAAGGCAAAGGAAATCACTATAGAGAGCTAGAGTCTTATTATGGGTTTCATTACAGCAATGACTTATATATTCAGAGCCTCTGTAGGCTTTAAAGAGGGAGAATAATGGTAGAGCCAGGGACAGAATTAAAGTAGGAGTTTATCTTTTTTCACATGCATTTTACTTGGTTAGAGCTTTGTAAGTTCCTTTTTACAAAATAATGGGTGCAATTTATTTTCTTTATCAGTGTAGTAGGATGTATCATATTCAATTCTTATTGATCAAACTGATAGAACCTTTCAGATACTGATTTAGTCCATGGAACCTGTTGCTAGACTCACTTGCTAATGGATCAAATTGACCATTTTGTAGGGGAAAGACACATATGAGAACTGAATGGCATTTCTGCAGCACAATAACCTCTGGTTCCCAAATCCTAACCACTGAGATGAATAGAAGCATAGATGTCAGAATTTTCCCCAACTGGGAAAGGCCTTTGATCTCAGATGGAATAGCTAATGGATATTTGAGGTAGAAGATAACAACCATCTACCCAGACTGCCACCTAGGTATAATTCTTGGCTCTTCACTTTCACACCCATTTCCAATCTGTCACCAAATCCCATAGATTCCACCCCTTGTACACATTGTACAAGGGTGTACACATCCCATATCAACTCTGACAATGCCGTCACCCTTGTTCAGGCCCTCTTTGGACCTTTGCAATAGCTTTCTGATTGGGTTTCCATCCACCAGTCTTTCCCCACTCCAATCTGTCCTCACTTCAGGGTACAAAATGGTATAAGGTACAGGTCACAGAAGGGTGGAATCAAGATGGAGGAATTAAAGTAGAAACTTGCTTGAGCTTGTCCTCCAATCACCTCCAAATATTCATAAAAAATGACTCTAAAAAAATTTTAGAGCTACAGAATCCACAAAATGACGGAGCAAAATACCTCTCCAGCAGAAGACAGTCTGGCAGACCAACAGGAAGGGTCTACCACAGTGGGTTGGAAGCAGAACGCAGTCCTGTGAGGGCTGCAACAGCACAGATTGGGCTGAAGCAGACTTCAGGGGACTATATCATTGGCAGCTGTGGCAGTTTCCAGACTTCTCAACTCACAAATGCCAAAGACAAAGTAAAAGGTCAGTGGAGAAACTCTGTTGAACCTCATGACCCAGCCCCAGGCCTGGGGCAGCCAAGGTGGCTTCCAGAGCTCCAGGCCTCCAGATGATAGGGGGAATCAAGTGCCTTATCAGAGGGATATTAGAGGGATCTCTTTGCTGGTGCTGAGACAGGACTCTCTTGCTTTGCCCTGCATGGATCTGGGTCACAATCATGAGTGGCAGTCATGGAGTGAGGAGGAGTGCTGGCACAGCAAATGTTGCAGTGACTCTGGAAAGGGAGTCCTCCTCATAGTTCTGAGGCAGAAAAGAGTGCTTGTGGTCACTCACAGACCAGACCACAGGCCAAGAGAGGAGTAAACATTTCTCTTTTGATCATATGAACTTAGAACAGAAAATATACTGGTCCCTAGAAGTAGCTCTAACAACAGCTGTGCAAAACCCCAGAAATTTAGGACAGAGAACTCTCCATTCTGGAGAGACCTACCTTAGCAAAGAGTTCAAAAGTCCAGTAATTGGCTAGGGAAATGAGCAAACACAGGGAAGAAAATCAGACTAATGAATCTTTCTTTGGTGACAAAGAAGAACAAAGCATACAATCGGGGGGGGGGGGGGAGTAAAAACACTTGAATCAAAAGCCTCCAAGAAAAATATGAATTGGTCACTGGCCATGGAGGAGCTCAAAATGGTTTTTGAAAATCAAGTAAGAGAAGTAGAGGAAAAATGGGAAGAGAAATGACTGATACAAGAAATCCATGAAAAAGAGTCAACAGCTTGATAAAGGAGACCCCCAAAATACTGAAGAAAATAACACCTTAAAAATAGACTTACTCAAATGGCAAAAGAGGTTCAAAAAGTCAATGAGGAGAAGAATGCCTTAAAAAATAGAATGGGCCAACTAGAAAAAGAAGTCCAAAAGTTCACTGAAGAAAATATTTCCTTCAAAATTAGAATGGAACATATGGAAGCTAATGACTTCATGAAAAATCAAGATACTATAAAACAGATCCAAACAAATGAAAAAAAATAAAAGGCAATGTAAAACATCTCATTGGAAAATCCACTGACCTGGAAAATAGATCCAGGAGATATGATTTAAAAATTATTGTGCTACCTGAAAACCATGATCAAAAAAATAGCCCAGACACCATCTTTCAAGAAATTATCAAGCAAAATTGCCCTAAGGTTCTAGAACCAGAGGGCAAAATAGAAACTGAAAGAATTTACTACTTGCCTCATGGAAAAGATCCCCAAAAGAAAAGTCCTAGGAATATTACAGTCAAAGTCCAGAGTTCCCAGGTCAAGGAGAAAATATTACAAGTAGTTAGAAAGAAAAAAAATCAAGTATTGTGGAAACACATCATGATAACACAAGATCTAGCAGCTTCTACATTAAGCGATTGAAGGGCTGGGAATATGATGTTCTGGTAGTCAAGGGAGCTAGGATTGAAATGAAGAATCACCTATGCTTCAGGGGAAAAATTTGATGTTCAATGAAATAGAGCACTTTCAAGTATTCTTGATGAAAAGGCCAGATCTGAACAGAAAAATTGACTATCAAATACAAGAAACAAGAAAAGCATGAAAAGGTAAACAGGAAATAAAAGAAAGATCATAAGGGACTTATTAAAGTTGATCTATTTACATTTCTACATGGAAATACAATAGTTGCAACTCATGAGACTTTTCTCAGTATTAGGATAGTTGAAGGGAATGTATGCATATATGTATATGTATGTATACATATATATGTGTGTGTGTATGTGTATATTATAGGTGTGTTTTTGTATATATAGACATATATGCATATATGTTCTTATATATAGAAAGAGGGGACAGGTGAGTTCAATATGAAGGGATGGTACCTAAAAAAATAAAATTCAGGGGTGAGAGAGGAATATAATTGCAGAAGGAGAAAGGGAGAGATAGAATCTGTTAAATTACCTCAAATAAAAGAAGCAAGAGAAAGCAGTTGAAATAAAGGGCAAGAGCAAGGAGGTGAAAGGGAATGACTAAACCTTACTCTCATTGGATTTATCTTAAGAAGAAATAACACACACACTCAATTGGGTATCTTACCCTACAGGAAAGTAGGGGAGAAGGGGATAAAAGATGGGGAAATGATAGAAGGCAGGGCAGATTGGGTGAGGGGATCATCAGAAGCAAACACTTTTGAAAAGGGCAGGGTCAAAGGAAAATATAGAATAAATGTGGGGGATAGGATGAAGGGAAATATAGTCTTTCACAATATAAATACTATGCAATTGTTTTGCATAACTATACACGTATAACCTATATAGAATTGCTTCTATTTCTAGTGGGGGTGGGTGAGGAGGGAAGAAGGGAGAGAATCTAGAACACAAAGTTTGAAAAACGCATGTTAAAACTTGCTTTTATATGCAACTGGGAAATGAACTATATAGACAATGGGGTATAAAATCCATCTTGCCCTACAAGAAAGTAAGGGGTAAGGGGGTAATTGAGGAGGATAGGAGGGGATAGAAGAGAAGGCAGACTGAGGGAAGGGGTAATCAGTATGCTTGCCATCTTGGGGTGGGGGTAGGGAAGAGATGGGGAGAAAATTTGGAACATAAAATCTCATGGAAATGAATGTTGAAAACTAAAAATAAATAAATTCTGAAAGAAAGAAATAAACTATAGGTCACACTCAGCTACCCTCCCCACTCTACACCTCTATGAAATTAACTCCAGTGGTTTTCTCTTATCTATATAGGATCAAGTATAAATTCTTCTGTTTGGCTCTTAAGGTCTTTCACTACCTGATCCATTCTAATCTTTTTAGTCTTCTTATACCTTTTCCCCTTCGACAAATTTGGCGTTCCAGTTAATGCTGTATCTATTTGTTGTTCCTTGCACAAAACATTTCATCTTTCACTAACTGTCACTCATAAATGCAATGTTCTCTTCATCTCTATCTCCTGGTTCTTCTAACTTCTTCTAACTTCTTTAGTCCAAGACTAAATACGAGCTTCCATAAGAAGTCTTTTTTCTCATCTCTCTTAGTGCTAGGACCTACAGCCAAGACTTTCTCCAACTGATCCTATCTAATTTGTAATAGTTGTTTACATGTTATTTCTTCCATTAAACCATAAACTCCTGCAAATCTGGCCTCAATATACTTGACGCACTTATTAGCCATGTAACCTTGGGAAAGTCACTTAACCCCAACTGCCCTTCCTCCCCCTCCAAAAAAATAAAAGCAAAAAATAAAGTAGACTCATGTGTGTGTTTGTGTTTATGTGTCTTTGTCTGTGTGCCTCTGTGTGTGCTTTTCCTTGTATCCCCAAGGTTTTAGCACAACTCTTTGTTTGTTTTCTTTGAAGGAGGGAAAGCCAGGCAGTTGGGGTTAAGTGACTTGCCCAAGGTCACACAGCTAGTAAGTATTATGTGTCTAAGGTCAGATTTGAACTCAGGTCCTCCTGACTCCAGAGCTGGTGCTATATTCACTACACCACCTAGCAGCCCCGTAGCAAAATTCTTGGAACAGAGTAAGAGCATAAGAAAAAATTTTTGCATTGACTTGACTTGATGAGGGCATAAGCTTTTAACATTTAAAACAATGAATCATAAACATCTCAGCCAGTTCATATGGAGGAATAGACCAATACTGATTAAATACATCAGTAAGGAAAACATTAATGTCTTCATCAAAGCAGGAAATGAGTATTATTGCAGCTACACTGGGTCCTTTCACCCCCACCTTTCTGGTATTCTTATATATTTCCTTCCTTATATACTCTTACATCCAGTGATATAGGCCTCCTTTTTGTTCCTTTAACAAGGCATTCTATCTCTTGGCCCGAGGATTTTTTTTTTCTGGCTTTCTAGCATATCTAGAATGTTCTTCCTAATGGCTTCCCTCAAATGCCAGCTAAAATCCCATTTTCTACAAAAAGCTTTTTTCAGCCCCTCAATTCTAGTGCTTTGTCTGTATTGATTGCTTCCTACTAATCTTGCATAAAGCTTGTTGTACATATTTTTTTTTGCATTGTTTTGTGGGCTACTTGAGAACAGGCACTATCCTTTGCTCTTCTTCACAATATCATTGTGTTATACAGTACCTCATTACATGGTAGGTACTTAATAAATGCATATTGAATGATTGAGATATAAGATAAGGTACACAATAAGTTCAAAAGCCTGTGGAAAAAACATCATAGTCTATACTAGCCAGAACTTCTTGCTTGGCATATTCAGAAACATAGATAACTTAATAAAAGATGTTACTACAAGAAAAAGAAATTTCTTCTATGTATAAAAACATATATATATATATAAATATGATAAGTATGCATATAGTGTGTTTATGTATATATCTATATGCATACACATACATATCTATATAGATATCTATGTGAATAAATATGTGTATATATTTGTTACATACATTTATACATTTATCTATGTGCATATACATATGTATATATGTAGGTAGATACACATATGTATATCTACCTATCTTATACTAGGAAGTGTCTAAGTGCATTTAAGGGAAATGCATAAAATCATCCAGATACCATCTTTTTTTCATATGTCCTTTGCAGTTAATTTATGTATTTATTAGAGTCAAAATGACTTATTTTCTCAAAATCATTCCTAAAACTATATTGCTGTTACTATATACAACATTCTCTTGATTCTTCTCATTTTACTCTTCATTATGGCTGGATGATTCCACAATCCCAGCAACAAGGAATTAGGGTCCCAATTTCTCCATATCCCCTCCAACATTTTTTTGCTTTCCCATTCTATCATTTTAGCCAATCGGGTAGGTATGAAATGATATCTCACAGTTGTTCTAATTTGTATTCCTCTGATCAATAATGATTTAGAATATTTCTTCACATGGCTATAAATTGTTTTGATTTCATGGAAGATTCCCTGTTCATATTCTTTGACAATTTATCAACTGGGAAAAGACCCATATTCTAATAGATTTGACAAAGTTCTTTGTATATTTGAGATGTGAGACCTCTATCTGAGAAACTCTCTTTATATCTAGGTCATGCATCCACTTTGATTTTATCTCATTACACAGTGTAAAGTACTGGTCTATGCCTGGTTTCTGTCATAGTGTTTTCCAGTTTTCCAAATAGTTTGTTCATTTGTTTGTTTCTTTGTTTTTGTTTTGTTTTGTTTTGTTTTTTGTTTATGTTTTTGTTTTTTCTTACCAAATAATAAATTATCATCTTCAAATCTTAATTCTTTACACTCATCAAATAAAAGGTTATTATATCTATTTGCTACTGTAAATTTTATGTCTACTCTTTTCCATTGATCTACCTTTCTATTTTTCAGACAGTACCAAATAGTTTTGATAATTATTTCCTTATAATATAGTTTAAGATCTGATAGTGCTAAATCTCCTTCATTTATATTTTTCATTAGTTTGTTTGATCTTCTTTATTATTTATTCTTCCAAATAAATATTGTTTTTCTTTTTTTATAATTTGGTAAAAAATATTTTGTGGCAATTTAACTGAGATAGAATTGAATATGTAAATTTAGGTAAAATTGCTATTAGTATTTTAATAAAAAGATAAAGATAAATCTCATTAGGTTTTGGAGAATAATGATAGAGAATAAAAAGAAGACTGACCTATGATTTCTTAAGTATAGAAAACTTCCAGGTGAGGAAATTCACCCTACCAGTATAACTTGGCACCTTTTGGGCACTTTATAGTCATAAAGGGTTGTCCAGAGCAGCAGGAGGGTGAGTCACTTGACCAGGATCACAAAATCAATGATTAAAACCTAGTCTAGGTCTTCCTTGTATTGAGGCTGGTTATCTATCACTGTATTATTCGTCTTTTCAAAGGTTTGGCTTTAGTCAGAGAAGGCATTCCTCTGTACTTTTGCTGATCTATAAAAAAAAAAATAAATGGAATTCTCTCATTTAGTTTTTCTTTTTTTTTTTTTAATTAAACAAATGCTTTATTAACTTCTGGTTTATATCATTCATTTCCACCAGATTATGAGTTACATTTTCCCCCCATTTTTTCCCTACCCACCACCCCAGAATAGCAGTCCCACCAGATATCCCCTCATCCAATCTGCTGTCTCCCATATCTTCTCCCATACCCCCTTCGACTTTGCCATTAGGGCAAGGTGAATCTCTGAGCCCCATTGCCTGGACATCTTATGAAACATTTAATTTTAAAACTTCGATTTTCAGATTCATTCCCTTTCTCCCCTGTCACCCACTCCCTCTGAGAAGATAAGCAATTCAGTATGTGTTGTACATGTATATCTATGCAAAACATTACCATAGTAGATATATTGTAAAAGACTGCTTATATTTCCCTCCCACCTGTCTCACCTCCCACCTGGTCCATTCCCTACTTTGATCCTGTCCCTCTTTGATAGTGGGTACTTCTAACCTCCCCTCTCCCCAGAATGCCCTCCCCTCCATCATCCCCCCTCTCATCCCCCTTTCCCCTACTCAGGAGAGTGAGGGTAAGATATTCCATTTAGTATGTATGTGATTCTCTCCTTGAGCCAACTTCAGTGAGAATATGCTTTTGCCTTTTTGCCTTCCTGTTCTTCCCCTCCCCTGCTACTACTTCCCCCTGCCTCTTCTACATGAGATAGTTTGCCCTACCCTGTCTCTCTCCATTTTCACCTTTTACATATTTGTAGTACAGACCAGACCATAGCATAACAGGCCTGAGATACTTGGGTTTTGGTAGAAGACCTGTATGTGTTCTTAGTTTTCACTCCACCTCACAAGCTTTTGGTGCCTAAGGGGAAAATAATCCAGTTGCCTGTCTTTACCCAAAACTTTCTGACTAAAAATTACAGAATTGAGACCTAAAAGAACACTATCCTAACCCGAAAGAAGACAGCAACTAGGGTTTGGGAAGTGAGAAGTGGCAGTGGTAGAATAATAAGTGCTCTCACAGAAGCACATAGCAGAGCCAAACAAGTGTTTGCCAACACAGAACACTATTAATGGATAGTGTATCAGAACTGGAAGAGCAGGAATTCAAAGACTACCTTTCTTGTTGAATTGAATGTTTAAAATAATAGTATTGTCATTTAGAAAATGTTTGACAAGGGCTATAAAAGAATAGAGATGTTTGCCAAGGAGAATCATGCTATTCTTAGGACTTGTTTCTTCAGTAGGTTAAGCAACTATATCAGATTACCATGAAAGTGGCTACTAAAGGGACAAGTCCTCTGAATCCAGGGGCTATTTATTGATTTAGAAAATAAGAGTGGTGGTGACATATAAGTACTCAAGCAGGACAATGCTGATGGAGACACACACGTGTTTTTGCTTGTGTATAGCCATTTTTTCCTCACTAATTTTCCTATCTTCAAAAAAGTTATGTATTTGTGCCATCTTAAATTAACATTAGTCCCCCAAAAAGATAATCAAATCTTAGATAATCATAAATGCACAGAAAGCTGAACCCCAGTAGAAAATAGAAACATCAGAGACAAGAAAAAAAGACATTTCAAAGTTAATATGTTTAGTGGTATCTGATGACTTTGGAATTTCTCCCCAATGCCTCCATTAAAAAAAAAGTCAAAAGAGAATTAAAATCTTATTCTATAAGAAAATAAAGCAAAATTAATCAACCAAATATGTAATTGTTTCTCTCAAAAATCTATGGAAATGGATGAAATCCTCACTGAAAACTTCTGACTTTACAACTGAAAAGACTTCAATAAACAGAGTGACCATATAGATCTGAGTGAAGTCGTACCTGACAATAATTATGTGGTTTAGAGAAAGAGTCCCTTTCTTTAGAAAAATCAGTATCCCCATGTATTTACACAATCATTTCCCAACACAATGGATTAATCGTGTTTTCAGAATGCACCTGTTACAAATTATTCACAATCATCTTGTCACATAAATGCATTATTTCAGAACCAAATTACTAACATTATTTCTCACATACCTCATTTTTATACCTAAAGCCTACTTTAGTTGATGAATTTAGATGAGATGGTACTACATATAAATAAAATTTTTGAAAACTTTTTGGTAGATCTTTTAAAAAATTCTTGAGGAATATTATTACATCCAATTAAATAATCATTATGAAAGACAGGATGGATAGAAAGGCAGACACAGAGTCAGGACAACTTTACTTCCAGCTGGGCCTCTGACACCTAGGGCAATTGACTTAACTTCTCATTTCCCCAGGCAATATACAATGATTTAAGTTACAGAATAGGCATTGACATAAATTGCTAAAAAATGTTTCTTCATTGATAATTTCCTTTAACAATGATATCACATTCAGATGCATATCTACATACACAATTTATCACTATAAGATGTGTAGATCATCTCAATATTCATTTTTTTCATGGAATGAAAGGTTTAATTTTTCTGCCTAATTGACAAATCACTACTTATAACGAAGCATAATATAAAAATAAAATCAGAAACTAGGTAAAATATTTGTGTCATTACTTTTATGCCTAGTCAGATTATACATGATCATCAGGGAATTTATTTATTTCCCTCTCCAAATTATTCAAAGCATTCTATCGATATTTATCTTTGGCCTGTATCATTTCTGACCTTGTAAGTGACACATATGGTATCCCTACAGTAAAGTTGAATTTCTGGGAGAGCAGAGTCTGTGCCATGTTTATACTTGTATATATGTCCTTCACCTAATACAATGCTTTGGCAATAGTAGGTGTCTGAGTAAATGAACATTGATTCAAATTGAACTGTTTGTCAACAACTCTACTGGGATAATAACACAGGAGCAGGTAAACCCACTGATTTCAATATGACTTGAAGAAGAATTCCATTTCAAATTTTCTTTTCTGAAAACAATCTAAATAAAAATAAGGTATTAAGAAAAATTATTTGATTTAAGATCAGATTACTTCAGACTCTAATGTTCAATAAAACCATTTATATCATAAAATAAAATATAACCCTAAATATGAAAACATGTACTATATAGCTATGTGCAAATATTGTTATAAAGAACCTGAGTGTCATTCTGATTTCATCATAGTGTTAAGTGATATCTTCATACTTATAGGATAATTATACTGGATTCTAAATTCTACTATCTCTATGCTTTTCCAAAGCTACTTTGTAGCTTTGGAATAACATTTTATCTCCCTATTCTGTTGCTAAAGTATAACAAAGAGTAATGAGCAACAAATGAAAAACAATGTAGTGTGATACAAGAACCAGTCTTGGGGTAAAAAAGACAGGTTGTAATGTACTGGCTGTGTGACTTTTAGCAAAATACTTAACCCTTCAATACACTAGATACACACAGAGTTGTGTCACTATTAATATTTTTTTCTTTTTTTTTGGTGGGCAATTGGGGTTAAGTAACTTGCCCAAGATCACACGGCTAGGTTTTTTATTTTTTTGTTTCTGGGTGCGTTAAGTGTCTGAGGCCGGATCCGAACTCAGGTCCTTCTGACTCCAGAGCCAGCGCTCTACTCACTGTGCCACCTAGCCACCCCAGTGTGTCACTATTAATCTAAGAAGAGTTGATACATTGGTACAGAGAATTTACTTACTGGGATTTCCCTAATGAAGAAAATTACAAGTATAAAACAAAAGCAAGAAGAAAAAAAAAAACAACCTAAAGACAAAGAAGATAGAGGAAATGAGGGAAATACACAAAGATGTTTAATATACATATCTAAATCAGTCACTGATAATCATATGCCATAGAAGAATTGGAATTTATCAATTTTTGTTGTTATTATTTTGATTATGTCTGACTCAGTGAAACTAGATTTGGGGTTTTCTTGGCATCTGACTTATGGTTCTAGGTCATTTCCTCAGCCAACTGATGTTTGCTATTTATATATCTTGGAGAGGTCGTGATCCTTCAATGAAAAGTTCATTTCTTGAGATCCTTGACCATTGATTATTTAAACAAATTATGACATGATAAAAAAAAATAAACATTCCTATAAGAATCATACACATTCTATTATCTTCCATTTTGATATAACACAACAATCAGATTCCTTTCCTAATGAAGCAAAGGTTCAACTAGATAAATTTCACATATGAAATGTCATTATAAAATAATCATACTTAGTAATTAAAACATATTTATGATATCAGGATCTGCATGGCATTCATCTATTCACCTTCAACAACATTCAGTAATTAATTACCTTCATTCATAATTGCATATCATCATTAATATCTGTATCAACCCAATCTTGTCTCTGGCTCAAAATTGGTATTTCTTGTTTATGTGTCTTCTCAATTCTATTGAAGAATTATCATTCCTTTCCCACTTATTCCTGAATTTGGCTTAATTCAGAATTAGTGTACCTTTGGTATTTTTTTTCTATTTAAAGCCTAAAAAGTAATTTTGCATTTGAGTAAAAAAGTACATAAGAATGAGCAATCCAATCTTAATTTGATCTGCAAAATACTGAAAAAAGTGTTGGTGTAAATACCTACATCACTGATTTTGTTAATAATCATAAGATCATACTGATGAGAATAATTATGTGTTAAGATTGCACATTATTAATTAGCATTCAATTGTGTTAATAAATAAGTAATATAGTACCATAAGCAGAAGCCTAAGAATACTATAGAAATATATCACATCAAACAAAGATTATAATATTGATTTTAACTGGTTCTCTTTTTATAGTCTTTCAACATACTAACCCAATGTACTTATTCCAGAATTTAAGAAACTTTTTTACCTGACATTTGAAATCACTTACCAACATGCATTATCTCATCTTCTAATATTTTCCTGGACAAAATCTTTGGCATGGACTAGTAATTTTCTTACATTTGCTGAATATCGCATGTATGTTCACTTCTATCTTTCCATCTTCATAAAAACAGTGATATATTTAGACTCTACACATTCTTCAGAAACCAGCTTTGTTTTTTATTCTACTCTTTCTTCAGTGACATTCTCCATATAATAATTGGCTAACAGACTATTATTCTAGAATTGTAATGTAACTATATAGTATGTTTGACTACATACATACATGGCCAGGAATAGTTGAGGCCCTGGTACAAGCTGTGAGTTCTTGAGCCAGTACCTTATCATCTCTTTGTCTCTTTTATCTCATTTGTAAAAAGGGAAAAATAGGATTGCCTAAATTGCCTGGTTGCTATGAGGATCAGATGAGATAACTTACATAAAGTTTATTTCAAAACTTAAAATACTATGTAAAATCAGATTTTTAAAATAAGGCTAATTTTAGGGGAGAAACTGTTTAAGATTTGATTGCAAGTTCCTTGAATGCAAGGAACAGTTTTTCTAAATTTTTGTATCTCCTTGAGTTGTAAGCAGTTATTACTCAGAATGTCATAGAGATGTTTTGTGAAAGAGGGATGAGAGTGACCAGAGGTGGGGAACCTGTGACCTTGAGGCCACATGTGGCCTTCTAGGGTCTCCAGTGCAGTCCTTTGACTGATTCCAAACTTCACACAAATCCCCTCTTCTGTGAAGCTTGGATTCAGTCAAAGAGCAGCACTCAAGGACCTAGAGGGCCATATATGACCTCAAGGTCACAGGTTCCCCACCCCTAGATTAGACTCTTTTGTGATCTTCTCAAAAGGCTTAAACTAAAAACAATGGTTTGTTATTTTATAAAGACATAAATTTTTAATTTGATATAAGGAAAAGCTTGCTAATAATTAGAGCTGTCAAAAAATGGAATGATTTGACAAAGGAAATCACCAGTTCACCATTGCTGGAGGATTTCCAACAGAGGATGATGCTTGCTGAGGATATTGTAGACAGGATTGCTGTTCAACCATAGCTTGAACTAGTTGATCTTTGAGGTCCATACTAACTGTGATTCTGTGAAATGCTGAATTTAGATATATGTAGGCCACTTAGTTCAAATATTTTACATACTTCTAGAGGAAAAAAAAGTTAAACTCTGTAAGAAAATGTTGAAGCCCTATGCAGAATGAATGTAATACAAATAAAATCATTTTTTTTCCTCAGCTCTTGACTGCAAAAGATTCACAGATGCTAGCTAGACATCTCATGGGTCTGAGGACTATAATTTATTCTATGCCCTTAATAACAGATGCTGTGATTTTAGATTCTTATCATACCATAAGGTTTTTTTTTAGTTTTCTTTTTTATTATGAACTTAATAATTATCATCAAATGCAAATATTTCACTATGGATAGATGAAAAAAAGATGATTGCATAAGAAGTTGTGAACAATTATAGCCTTTAAAATATTTCTAAAAAACAAAGCTTACTATAAATATTTTGACAATAGGATCTACATTATGGAAATGAAGTGGTACCAGATCCTTAAGTTTCACAATTAATTAAAATGATAATAAGATAGTAGTTTTTCTGACAGCATATTTGCTTCTCATTCATTCCAAAAAAAAAAAAATGAAAAAAACTTGTCCTTTAGAATTAGTTCTCAGAAATTCAGATAGAAAATACCCAAAGTTAATAGAAACTAATATAAAATTAGCTATTCAATATAGTCTGGATTTGAAAAGGGGGACATGTGACAAGGAGGAAAGAGTGAGAAAATGTGTATTATATTTATAATGCCTTATTTTCATTTATCTCTCTAAACATATTTATATGTTTCTTTTATGTCTTAGTATACCAGCATGTTAAAAAAGCAAAATTCTTCTGATAGAGTTTCTGTTCTTTCTGTCACTATAACTTTCAAAAAATACCCCAACACAGAGAATATTTTAATCTGTATCCACCATTATACAAGTGAACTGAAACAACAAAGTTTAGACACAAGGTAATACTAATCTTAAGTAACAATGATTAAGTCTAAACTGTACCTTTAATTAGCAGCAAAATTCACGAGCAAATAGGGAAGATTTGTGGGTCTTAATTTATATTCAATTGAATTAACTTCAGCGACTTCAGTACAAAGAGAAAGTGAATTGAACAGATGTGATCTTTGTAGGATTCCACTCTTTTGAGAACATCATGTTGTGCTATCAAAGGCATGAAAGTAAAGTAGGAAAATAAAATGTGGCTCTTCATGAGATCCCTCCAGGATGTTGAGATCAAAATTAGCATGTTATATATATATATATATATATATATATATATATATATATATATATATACATATACATATATATATATATACATATATATATATGGACACTATTTAATTGTGTTTAAATTTTAAGACTAATAATTAAAGAAAATTATTCACAAAGATATAAAAAACTAAACAGAAGACAATGGGATATTTCTCCTTTTTTTTCAGATTAGTGGCCAATCTGCCATTTAACTTATTACTTACTGTGAAAAAGGAGGGCAAAACTGCACTCCTATAAGAAAGTGAAAAAAAAGAAGTATTTCATTTGTTGGTGATTGAAGGAACATAGTTTTTGTCACATCCTTTCTCATCATTATCTGCCTGTCTACTCAGTAGCCTATCTAATTTCCCCATAAGAAGAGAGACTGTTGGAGGAATGAAATCCAAATCTGGTTTCAGGTGTTAAGCTGTGGTGCATGATGTTGAGGGCTATATTTGTAACCATAGAACCTGGGTTTAATCTCTTTCTCTGCTATTTAGTTATCTTTGTTTTCTCAACCTCTGTTTTGTTTTGTTTTGCTTTTTTCATCTGTAAAATGAGAGTTAGAATAGCTAAACTGATAAGGTCTCTTATAGCTCTGAATCCAATATTCTGTGTCTAATGCAGGCCTCTTGTCTGATTCTTAGTTTGAAGAGCTAAGTTCTTCATCTGAATTATTCCTTAGACACACAACACATTGGTAACACTTTTTTCCAGCCATTGTAATTTTCATCATATTATACTATGTGCCAAGGAATAAATGAAAGAAGTATATTTCCTCTTTGACACACTGCACACCATGCCTTTTCTAATGGAGCTACAGGTTTCACCTTCACAACCACCACTACCAACCCTCCCACAGACCTAACACCTAGACTCTTCCCTGTTCCTCAGCTCTGATAGACTAGCTTTTACCTTATCTTGCTCAAAGCCATAGTCTGATTCAGCTCTGCATTACAATGGAAAGTATCCAACCCTACTCTCCTATAAAATTCCTCTCCCATTAAGATATAAACCCCTTGAGGGAAGGGACTTTTGCTTTTACTTATATTTGTAACCTCAACACTTAATATCATACCTTTTGCATAGTGAATGTTAATAAATACTCTGTTAGCAATCTATCTACCTATCCATCTACCTATTTCTCTATGAGACCTCATTCCTGACTTCAAGACATTTATTAAGTCATTGAAAAAAAAACATATTTATGGTAAATTAAGAAACGGTATAAGATGGTATAGATATGTCAACATATTATTGACAATGACAACATATATTGAAAATATATGCTATTAGAGTGCAACAGGAGTATCCCAGATGGCTAATAGAGTTGGGTGAAACATTATGGAGGAGACAGAAATCGATCTGGGCTTTGGAGATAGAGAGGAGGGAAGACATTTCAAACAGGGGGGGAAGTTAAATTGAATTAATACTTCTTGCACATAGTTTGGTCATAATAAAAAGGCCATAATAGAATTTTCAGAATGTAAAGATAGAAAGACAGAAGGAGATAGAGGGGGAAAGAACAAACCTAGGACCTGAATGATTCTTACTTTTTTCCTTTCTAATTGAGCAAATTTAGGAGAGTTAGTAACAGGATAAAAATATGAATGTAACATAGGAACAACTCTTATCTGGCAACAAGCCCCATTTCTTTACTTTTCACATTCCCTCTACCTGGAAAGCTCTCCTCTTTAATCAATTCCTATTGAATCCTTCAAGGACCAGCTTAAGCACAACCTTATACATCATGTAAGACTAATCTGAGGAAAGAGATAACTAATCTGAGGAAAGAAAGCATGGTAGAGAGGATGTTGTATGTGGAATTAAGAAGGTTGAAGTTCAAATTTCATCTCGGACACAATAGATATGGGACTATGAAAAATTCTCTAATTCTTTGGATCGTCAGATAACTCTTTAAAACTATTGTTGCTTATCCTTTATTTTTGAAGAGGGCCAATGACATCACAGGTGATGTCTTGACTTGTGTGTGAATTGAAATGAAGCAGAGTTGTGCAAAGTTTTCAGCCTCATTCTCTTTCTGAGCCATCAAAGTCCAGTGGCAAAACAAAATTCAAGATGACTGGTGATGGAACAGGTTGCAGTGGATGACCTTGGTGTCTTTGGTGCCTAACCAAGCTCTAAGTTCTATGTTCTTTGGAACAACTTATTCTCATCTGCCCATGCTGCTGGGGAAAGTCTTCATATAATTGGGGTAGATATCACCCTAACTCACAAAAAGTTTGAGGCCTATCAGTTACTCTCAATTCAATTATAGACAGATTGTGATCTATATCAACACAATGATTTTCTAAACAAATAATTCTTGCAAACTGGAGATAACAGACCCTTGACATGTAATCTGGCGGAAAGTAAACAGGATAGGTTGGTGGCAGACAGAATAGATACAGGGAAGTACTTTAGGAAGCTATTACAATATTTTAACAATGGGATCATAAAAGCATAGTCTAATGTGGTGGCAATAATGAGGGAAAGGGAGCAAGAGATATAGGAGATATTTCAAAGAAAGAATCAATAGTGCTTTATTCCTGAACTTGATGAATGTGAACTAAAAGCAAAATATTAAATAAACATGTATCTAAGAGAAACAAAATTAAATCACATAAGAAAAAATATTAAAGAAAACTCAGATTTTAGGAAGTAGGCAGGCAATATAGTTTAATAGATTACTAGAGGAAGACACAAGAAATGTGTTCTATAATATTTAATCTATGACTAACTGTCTATAGGTTCAATGAAAAATCACTTATCTCTCTGGGACTCAGTTCCATTTGCTATCAAATGAAGAGCTTGGACAAGATGATTTTTAAAGTTCCTTACAATTCAAACATTCTGTCTACATATGCAAAATTATATTTCAGTACAATAGAAAATATGGTTTGTAAAATTTAACAACTAGCTGACATAAGGATGCATTAATGCTAAAATATTTTATAATTTTCTCTTGGCTGAAATATGTTCTTGGAAGAGAAAGCTGTTGAACATTAAATTGACTGGTTTGTTTTTGTTCTTTCTTCAATTTTCTTGTGGCCTTTTTCTTGACATATACAAAATCACTTATTTCTTTCAGTGAGAGTGTACAGCACTGGGACAATATTAGAACATTTAGTATTCAACTGTTAATTCTTAGTATGGTTACATTTATTTGGTTTGGATAGGATATACAATTTTAAGGCTTTGAAAGGTTATAAAATGCTTAATTTAAGAGGTCTTGTTTAATTCCTATTTCCTTTGAAGTAAAAAGTACAATGTATATACAGTGAAATTAGAAAAATCTAAGAATAAAAATCTTATTCACATTGGAGAAAGAAATATATAAATTGTGTATTTTTTTCTCCTATAGGTTAACTTTCTTTTCCCTTTGCCATTTCTTTCTTTACTCCTCTACTTTTTTTGCAATTCACCTGAACAAATATTTATTGGGACAAATCACTGCGGTCATCACCATTTAACCCTCTTTTAGGAATGAATAATTGAAAGGAAATTAAGTGTTGCATTAACCTGGTAGCTTGAACATTTGGAGAATCCTAGAATCTTAGAGTTGAAGAATAGAGTTGTACTATTATCTAGACAACATAATTTCATTTTTAACATAAACATAGAATGAGAGACTGTCAAATGTTTGATTGTTTAATAATACAATATTATAGCAACCCCATAGACAAGGCAGCACATATATCATATCTGATATACTTATGTTATAGGTGAGGAAGTTGGGGCTTGGAAAGATTCAATGACTTCTCCAATGTCAAATGTGAAATATCTGAGGAAGAATTTGAATCTATCAGTTGTGGATTCCAGGTCTAGTAATACTTCCTTAGTGCCATAATGCCATAGTACCTCTCTCATTTATAGGAGTTATTTCAGGGGGTAGTAGTGATTTCCCCTAAATGGAATTCCCCCTCCGCTAAAATGATTTATTTTATTTTTAATTAATTGATTATGTTTAACATTCTTTCTTTTTAAAACTTTGACTTTTAAATTTCCTCCTTCCCTCTCACCTCTTTCCCATCAAATGAGAAGGCAAACAATATGTCAATTAAAAATGTGCAATTATCCAAAATATTTACATGTTAGGCATATCACAAACACAGATGCAGAAAGTGGGATAATTGTGCTTCAATTTGCACTCAGAGTTTATCCATTCTTTCTGTGGAAATATATAGCAATTTTCATCATAAGTCCTGAATTGTTTTTGATCACTGTATTGATCAGAGTAGCCAAGTGTTTCACGGTTGTTCATCATTACAGCATTGCTGTTATGGTGCACAATGATTTCCCAGTTCTTTTCACTTCACTTTACATTAGTTCATGTAGGTATTTCCATGGTGTTTTTTTTCCTTCCAAAACCACCCACCACATTATTTCTTATAATACAATAGTGCTCCATCACAATCATATACCATAATTTGTACATTTAGTCCTCAAATAATTCATCTGTTCAATTTCCAGTTCTTTGCTATAAATATTTTTGTACATATAGGTTATTTTCCTTTTTCTTTGATCTCTTTGGAATATCAACCTAGTTGTGGTCATGCTAGGTTAGTCTAAGGACATGTACAGTTTTGTATTTCTTTGGGCATAATTCCAAATTATCCTCCAGATTGGTTAGGTAAATATTTTCCCTCATCTCCTCTAGCATTTGTCATTTCTGATAGGCATGGAATGGTACTTCCGAACTCTTTTAATTTGCCTTTATTCAATAGCTAGTTATACAAGTTTATCCTATGATAATATATAACTTTGATTTCATTCTATTCATATCTTTTGATCATTTATCATTAAGGAATGGCTCTTTTTATATAAATTTGACTTATTTTCTTATATATATTAAAATGAGGCTATTATCAGAGAAACATGCTGTAATTTTTTGATATTACTTCTGTTTATATTACCTTTTGGCAAAATATAATTTCCCTGATTATCACTTTGTATTAATTGTAGTTTGGTTTTTGCTGTCTAAGATTATGATTGCTACTCCTTTCCTCTTTACTTCAAATGAAACAACAGACTCTGCTCTAGTTCTTCATTTCAACTCTATGTGTCTTTCTGTCCCAAGTGTGTCTATTGTATGCAATATTTTATTGGACTCCGGTTTCCAAACCATTCTGCCTTCTGTTTCTATTTTATGGGTTAGTTCCTCCCATTTACATTCACATTTATGGTCACTGTGCATTTCCCTCCACCCCACCTTTTGTTTATCATTTTCTCTTTCATGTTACCTTGTCCTTCCTCAAAAGTCTGTTTTGATTCTGACCACTACATCTCCCAGTCCTTCCTTCCTTTTAATACTTTCTACATATCTCTTATCCCTTTTTTAATGCAGCTCCCTATTGGGTAAATAGATTTCTATAACCAACTACATGAGTGTGTGTATGTATATATTTTCCATCTCTAATCCAATCACAATGACAGTGAGGTTCAGGTATTGCCTTCTGAGCCCCCATTTTCCTCTCCACTATAATGTGCCTCCTTTATATGATACAATTTTGCTCATTCTAAGTTTCCCTTTCTCTTCTCCTAATTCACTCTTCTTTCTCACTACAACATTTTTTTTGACAGATCATTCCAACATCATCAACTCACATTTACTCCATTTGTCTATGTAGACTATTTCTAATTATGCTAATAATAGTAAAGTTCTTGGGAATTGTATGTATCCTCTTCCCAAGATAAGAATGAAAACTGTTTAACTCCACTGAGTTCCTTATGATAATTTTTTCATGTTTAGTTTTTTATTGTTCTCTTGAGTGTTTTGTTTGAATGTCAAATTTTCTATTCAGATCTAGTCATTTCATCAGGAATACTTGGAATTCCTTCATTTCATTAAATATGCATTTGTTCCCCAAAAAGATTATACTCAGTTTTTCTGGTTAGGTCATACTTGACTGTAATCCTAATCCCTTTGCCCTCTGGAATGTCTTATTCCATATTACCTATTCCTTTAACATGAAAATTATTAAATTTTGCATAATCCTGGCTGTAGGTACCTAATATGACATTTTTTTTCCTGGCTGCTTCAGTACTTTCTCCACAATCTGAAAGCTATGCAATTTGGTTATACTATTCCCAGGAGTTTTCATTTGGGGATATGCTTCAGGAGATGATCAGTGGATTCTTTCAATTTCTATTTTACACTTTGGATCTTTGTTTTGTTCTCCCAAAACTTCATGGAGTCATTAGTTTCTTCTACTTGCCTGATTCTAATTTGTAAGAAGTTACTTTGTTTACTAAGCTTTTATAAACCTCTTTTTTTTCCATTTGCCTTTTTTATTACTATTATTTTATTGTTTTTTATTTTTTTGCTTTTTTTTGGAAGGCAATTGGGGTTAAGTAACTTGCCCAAGGTCACACAGCTAGATTTTTTGTTTGTGTGCTAACGTTAAGTGTCTGAGGCTGGATCAGAACACAGGTCCTTCTGACTCCAGGGCCAGCGCTCTACTCACTGCTCCACTTGGCCGCCCCATCCATTTGGCTTTTTAAGCAATTCTTCCTTTAGTGAATTTCTATTCCTTTTACCTTTAAATCAATTATGTTTTTAAAGTGATATTTTCTTCAGTATCTTTTGTGCCTCTTTTACTGAGCTATTTATTTCTTTTACATAATCTTCTTGCACAACTCTCATTTCTTTTCCCATTTGTTTTCTTCACTACTTTTTTCTGCTCCTTTAGCCCTTCTGGGAATTCTTGCTGGCCTTGGGTCTGATTAGCATTTTTTACTTTGAGACTTTGCTATCTTTTTAAATTGCTATCTTCATCTAAATTTATGTCTTGTTCTTTCCTGCTACTAAAGTATCCTCTTATGGTCCAAGCTGATTTTTTTTTTTACTTTTAACTTTCTTTTAAACATGACCTCTGTTCACTTGGGGTGTGTGAAGGACACTGCTAAGCTTTAGGGTTTTTTGTGTTGCTGTTTTCAGAGCTTGTTCTAGGGCGTTGGCAAGTTTTCTAAGATTCCAAGGTGGTGTGGTGTGGTCACTGATCTCTTGGTCTGGTCTCTGGTCTTTACTGAAGAAAATTTCCTCCTCCCCTTCAGTCACAAGCACTAGTGCTCCTTTTGGCCCTAGAACTCTGAACAGGGTCCCTGACCCCTTTGGAACTGATCACAAACACTCCCCTCTGCCCTGGAATTGCAAGCTAAGGAATGGATTTGGGAAAGAGTTGCCAACCAGAACCAGCTGCATCCAACCACCAATAATGGATTTTTTTGCCATGTCCTTCTGACCAGTTGTCTAACCTCCTCACCCTCTCTGGGCTGAGAGCTCCCAAAGTTATTGGTGCTACTACTGTTACTGCTGCTATCATAGTATCCAAGGCTCACCACTCATTTTACTGCCCTTGCTCCAGGACTGCACCAATCTTATATTATAGACTCTCCTGAAGACCTGCTAAGTTGTAATAGGAAGGAAAAAATGTCTTTCACTGAACTTTGTTGACTCTACCATTCCAAAATTTGCTTTGAAGAATTTTAAGTTGTTTAGAGTGTAATGTTGGGAGAGCTCAGATGGGTTACTACTCCTTCATGTTTGCTCTTTAAGTGGTATTCTTTAACAGAGCTTAGATGACTACTTGTAGAGTGTGTTGTAGCAGCATTGATTTTCACATATAGGTATGGTGAAATGACTGGGACTCTGTGCTTTTTATTATTCCTTAGAAATAAACAACATTATTGTTTTCAAGGGAACAATGAATAGCATTTAACCCTAAAATCAAGAACTAAGAAAATGTCTATTTTGAATCCATTTACAAATTTTTCCTTGTAGAAGGAAGCACCCCAACATCCCCAGGGTGGCTGCCAACTCAGGTTCTTAGATCTTCTTTTCTAAAGGAAAGCAACTCAAAATGGGTTAACAAGCTTACTTTAATCAATCAAACATATAATTTACCTGGTTCAGGGGGAAAAGGTCAGCACCCCAAACTTCAAAGTATGCAGACAGAACTTACAAAACAGAGAAACAAACAGATCAAGCATACAGGCTTCCAAACTGCCCAACCATTACATCAATATACAAATCACAGTCACCACAGAGGGAAGCATCAATATCTGGGTTTTCAAAGCTGGGGGTCTCTCAAAGGCTGCCCAGAGTCTCATCTGGTCAAATCACACAATACTTCTCAAAGTGAGCCCCAAAGCAAAGCCTCAAATCAGGGATTATATAGCCTTCTCCTGGGTCAGAGAATGTAACAACCCTCTTGATCCACAGCCCAATAACTCAGCATCAAGGTGTGGGCATTCCTGAAAACCAAGCCTCCTGCCACAGGTTCCATGTGACCACAAATAGCCTATTAGGAGGCAGAGTATATTTTCAAATCAAGGAAGGTTCTCAGAGTCTCTTAAGCCTATCAAAGGTCCTAGGGGCAGGGAAGATCTTTAAATTTGCATTTCCATTACAATCCTTTTCTACTATCAGCCATCAAAACTATCCCAGATAATATGCCCATCACTAAAATTCACTAATTTTCTTTTATTCGATAAACAAGGAATTTTTTTTCATTTTAAAGTATGTTAGCAGAATCTTCTTATGAACATATCAATATAAAATTTTATAAATTGTCATTATAAAGGTTTTCAAAATTATTTTGTTTAGTTAACTCTACTTCCACTCTTGAGAAATAGGTTAATGACAAAAATTCTTAGCAATATGATAAGTGCTGTAATGTTCAGAAGCTTCTATAGGACACAATAATATTTTTTAAGGTAGCCTTAAGACAGTTACTAATTGGAAATTATATTAACCATACTTCAAAATAACTATAAGGTCAAGAGTGTCCTTTCAAATGAATCAGAAAAGTTTAAATTATTGTTAGTCATTAAAGTCTATTTTTAACATGAAAACCCTTACATGAAACCCATTAATTTAATTTATCATTAGCTAACCTTGAAAATATTTTCTGAAAAACAATGACAGATTGCTAAATTGAAATTATATTTATTTGTAGAAGTGTTCAATTCAAATAGATAAGAAGTTCATTGTAGTATTTCCACGCTCTTCTAAAAATGATGACCCAAGGAAACTCATGTTCAACATTAAGAAAAATCTAATTTTGGATTCATAATTTTGTTTTGTGCTCTGCTGATGAAACTATAAGCAAAAGATTTGAAAGTTTAGGTTTTATCACTATACCTTAAATTTTTATTTATTTGTACAAGAATGTTGAGCACAATGTGATAGGCCCCAGAGATTAAAAAAAAAAAAAAGCAAAATGAAAATAATGCCTGCCCTCACGTTGCATTGATTTGTCATTTTCCTTTCTTTCTATTTTTTCCTTAATCCTAAATGTTAAACCATATGTGCCCTGTGACCTACACTGCTGTTCTCCAGGACTGAATTATACCAAAGGCAGTATGCCAGGGTCCCGGTAGCTGTAATGCTCAGAGATTCTACTAGAGGTATGTACCACCTATACATATTAGCAAACCCAAGATAATTTGAGAACAGACCATGAGTATTAAATAGGGATATCAGGAATGTTTTCACTGAAGAGTTGGTCTCTGAGTCGAATCTTGAAGGTGGCTGAGGATTTCTATAGACAGAGAGGAAGAAATATATTACAGCCATGTTGGACAGCCTGCATAGTCACACAGAAATGTTAGGTGTAATAATGACTAGGCTGATTTGGCTATAGCACAGATTTTATTCAAGGAGCAATGAGAATAAGTCTGAAAAGGATGTCCAGAGCTAATATGTTAAGAGTTTTAAATGTAACCTAGAGGCAATAGGGAGCCACTGAAGCTTTATTGTATAAGGGAGTGAAATAGACCTGTATTTTAAGGAAACTTAGGATAATTTAATGAGGATAATTAACTTTAGTAGCTGTGTAGAACACATATTGGGCAGGGAGACTCTAAAAAACATTGAGACCATTGTAATAGTATAAGAAAATAAGTAAAAAAAAGATTAGACAAAGGTAATGGTTGTATAAGTAGAAATATGTGGATGGATGTGAGAGAGGCTAGTGATGACTGATTTGATTTGTGGAAGGGAGTAAAGGAAAAAAAATAGAGGTTGAACTTGTATGACCAAGGCTACTTTTTCAGAAGTTAAGGGGAATTTTTTCTATTTATAACTATTTGTATCACTCATAGCTTAGGTTCCTTTAGGGTAAAGTCTTGATTGTAAAGATAAGAGGCACCTTTCAAATACTGTTTTCTGATGGAAGAAAAAAGATTACATAGTGAAATTAAATGGTATTCTTTATTATCACTTACAATAAGGATAATTATATTTATTAGGCCATTAGTTCAACCACAGGTGCTCTTTTTAGAATTAACACAAAGTTGTTATTTTTTTTTAATTTTTAGTATTTGACAAGGGGTATCAGCTGAGAAGCTATTGAAATAATCTAAGCAAAAAATGATGAGGTCCTGAACTGAGTGGTTGTGGTATGATTCAGGAGAAAGGGTCAGAAATTAGAGATACTTGGATGTACAATCAACAAGATTTGGAAAATTGAAAAGATATTCTATGGATATGTATAGAAGAATTTGGAAAGATAATTCATAAAAGGAGTTAGCATAGATAGGTTATGATCATCACTGCTCACACTGAAGAATTACTGGAACAAATAAGTAAATAAGTTTTATATTATATTCATCTTCAATCCAATTAAGAAATTCTGCTAGAGTTCTGTTATGAAGTAATCACAAAATGGCATAGATTTCATACAATTAAAACAATGTTTTTACTTTGCTTGGAAAGCTAAAAAGGTTCAAGGACAAGGAGCAACTTAAATTTTCCCTCCTCTTTCCTAGGCAAGGAAAGCCAGGGGCAGCTAGAAAACATAGTGGACCTCGATTCAGGGAAATATGAGTTCAAATCCATCCTCAGAGAGTTATTAGTTGTGTGGCCCTGGGCAATTCACATAACTTCTACTTGCTTTGGTTTACTCACCTGTAAAATGTGGATAAGAGAGCCTTAGCATTATGTGTCTGGCACATAATGGGCACTATGCAAATGCTTTTTTTCCCTTCCTTCCCCTAAGCTCCACCTTCCATTGCATTTCTCTCATTCCATGATGTGGAGCATGTGACAGACACCTAAACACATAATCAAAGACTGAGTGAAGTGAGTAGAGGCAAGAGAACAATCTATGCAATGAAATAATATTGTAAAGGCAATCAAATTTGAAAGGCTTTAGCATCTCTGAAGAGTATAATGACCAACCACTATCCCAGAGAACTCATAAAGAAAATGTTACCTATCTTCTGGACAATGGAATGAAAGATTTGGTTTAAAAAAGTTAAATGACCAATATGAAATGGGGAAACTAGGTAGCTCAGTGAATAGAATGCTGGGCCTAGTGTCTATAAGACTTGAATTGAAATGCAGTCTCAGACACTTACTAGTTGCATGGCTCTCAGCAAGTTGTTTGCCTTAAACTACCGGAGAAAGAAATGGTAGACCATTCCCATATCTTTTTAAAGAGCATTCCATGGAGAGTATTGGCATGCTATGGTCCACAGGGTCACAAATAGTCAAGCACAACTGAAGGACTGAACAACAACAATGTAGATATTTATCTTACTTGACTAAAAATGTTCCTGACAAGGGTTTTGCTTTTCTTTTGCAATTGTATATAGTGGGGTAGGAAAGGAGAAAAGGCAGTTTTTTGCTGAAAACAAAAATCAATTAAAATCATATGCAGCTGAATTTTATCTAATCATAAATGAATTAATCTTAAGTCTATTAATGAAACACCCTTCCCTACACTTGGTAAAGAGGTAAAGGGGTGAAGTATAGATAACAATATATTGCATACACTGGGAGTTGATTTTCATTAACATTTTTTCCCTTGTTATAGAGAAAGATTTTGTGGATGCAGTGGAGCTAATTTTGGGGAATGGATGTTTAAAAAAAGTATGCACATTTTAATAGAAAAAAATAAATTATGACGAACTTTGACAATGATAGGTGTGTGTGTGTGTGTGTGTGTGTGTGTGTGTGTGTAATGCCTTGTCAGAATAATTGACTCATTTAAAGGCTAGCGACAGTATAATGATTCAAGATTCATACTCTTCTTTCCACTTTAGTTTTAGAGAGTTTATTTTGAAATAAAAGTTATGCTTTCTGTCTTAATTGCTCCAACTCCTCAGTTGGTGAAAATTCTGAACACTTAGATAAGTGTTTAGGTAAGGTTTAATATAGAGGCTAAACTCTCTACATAACTTATATTTACATCTAGCTCTGGGTAAATTCCTCATCTCTTTGAAGCTGAGGAAAAATTCAATTTATTCACGATGTTTGGGTAAAGAAATCACAGGTTATATTATCATGTCTGTAGACAGACCAGCACTGGGAGGGATAAAAGAAAGAGTCTAGTATTTCTTGGGTCTGTCCACAAAGTTTATAACCTTCCTCAATATGCCACAGACTAATAAAACTTTTACTCCTTAGGAATATGGTGAAATCCTAAACTGGCTCCTATTTCTGGAATGAAGCTCTTGTCAATTCACATGGTAATTTACAGATGATTAGTGAGGCATCCATAGCTGATGTTCCTAGGCTCATCCAAACAGGTATCTTTTCATTCCTGTTCCAGTTTTCTGCTTCTAGTTTATTTTTCCAGATAGTACAAATAAAGCCAATTTTCTTTAATACTAAACCGAAAAAGCTATGTGTTTTTGTGTTCATAAATTAAGAATTAAAGTATGTCTATAGTGATGGTTATATATTTTACATCAATCAGGAGTAGCAGTCTGCTTATCTATCTATCTATCTATCTATCTATCTATCTATCTAGAGATAAGAGAGAAATGTTTTATTTTGTATAAAGAAGTTACCTATTGATTATTTAGTTAATTTCAAATTTTTCACATAGGTGCTTAAGGCTAATGTGTATTCTTCTTGCTACTGGTTCAATGGAGTGTCTACAAATGTAGTGGTATAATTGTTGTTTACATCTAATTTCAGTGGCTTAATTTAGATCTAAAAATATAGCACCCAAGTCATACTTGCTTTCAAATATTTTCCCATTAAGCCAAAACTCATTCATGTTCTCATTCCAGGGGCAATTAAGTTTGAAAAGGCAATTAACCATCAAAAGTCCCTGATGGTTTAAAAAAATGTTCAGTGTACTAGCATGACTACATTAAAATAAAATAAAATTTTCATTTATTTTAGGAGAATGTGGTGTAGTGTTTTGGCTAAGCATTTATAAATGCAAATTATTAATAGTATATTATTATTGAAATTCATTATCTGCATACTTAGATAAGTATGCAATTATGATGTTTTATTTATACTCAAGTAATTTTAATGGCCAAATTATCAAGTCACATAAAATTTAAAATATATATGTGTGTGTACATATATATATATATATATAATGAAATTCAGTGAACCAACTAACATAAATTTTAGTTGTTAGAATATTTCACATGTAAAGAAAAAGTCCAATAAAAAATAAACTTCCACTAAGTAATTCAGCATTCATTTAATACATATCTAGGTATCTAGGACAAGACATTAAAACATACTGAGTCCAGGTGTTCATCATTTTTGCTGATTGAAGGCAACAGCTAGAGAAGAGGAAGACAAATTAGAGAAGTGAATAGCTGGTTAAGAAGCTTGTGTCAAAATGAGAATTAGGATTTTTCAACTACGGTTAAACACTTAAGAATAGTAAAGACTCAGAATATTATACACTTAACAAGACCTTATTTTAAAAAAAAGGAGTTAAAATTTAATTGCAAGTTGAATTTTCCAGGACCATTGTGCTTCTTGTTGCCTAGGAATGATTCTGGATTAGTGAAGAAAATGCTGCATGAAGGTAAGGGGCATGATTGGGAGATATTCTTAATTTTTGTTTTAAGAGAGGAGCCACATAGTTCCAGCCTCTTCTCAGAAATAGACCCATGGAAAGAAAGAAAATAGTTTGGAATACAGACAAAGATGGGTAATACAGTTTTTATCATTTCTACTTTGTCTATCTTGAGACTTTGGGAAATATCCCTTTTGGTGAAATGAAATATTTTTTTAGGCTAAGATACCTCACATCTGCAGAGTTCATTTAGTCTATGCATTTTCTGGCATATTTCTAATTTCAATAAATTCTCTCATTTCTGTTTGTTATCAACTTTGATAAATAGGTTTAATTGCTATTTACTAGTTGTGATGATCTTTTGTGTAACTAGTATTTGGTAGGAAAAAGTCAGACTAGTGGATATTAAGTTTAGGATACCCCATTTCCTTTTAAGGAATAGCTACCAGGAAAAAAGTGGCTTGAACCAAAAAATATTGGTCTCCTAGGCTAGCAACATTAAAGTGATAAGGGAGATAAATATAGTTCTAGTCAATTCTAGTATCTACCTCCTCACTCCCATTCTCTATCTCAGAAGAGAATAGTATGTCCAGGCTAATGACCCTTCTGCTCTTCTCCAGACAAGAATAGTTTTATCAGTCTCGCTTCAGAAATAGTAGACTGAATTCCATAAATATTTATTTTATTCCTATCTGCAGGTTGCATTTTGACAATCCATTTGGATGTAATACATTACCTATGTGAGTGATACATTCTACATATTCAAGGACACTTTAAATTAAAAAAAGGACTAGTCATGTAGGGAGAGAGAAAATTGTTTCTGCAGAGGAAGTTAGAAGTAAAAGATACTAGAGAATTAACACACACACACACACACACACACACACACACACACACACACACACACATATATATATATACATATATACATATATATGTACAGCTGTAACTGTAATCTGAAACAAGTACAGGGTACCTACCTATATGGAAATTCTGGGGAGTCTGCTTCCTGCTTCTGGAACAATTGTGATAACATGGATTGAAAATATTTTAGGTTGTGATAATGTGGAAATTGTAATTTTCTATTCTGCAAGAAAAGAACCATAAGGCAGAGATCTGAACCAATGGCACTTTGTTAAAGGGTCCATGGTCCCCTCCATTGAAGTGTATCTCAGATCTTCCTCATGATTTTATAAGACATATCAGATCTGATACTTATGAGGCTACACAAAATAGAGAATCCCATTTGCTGATAGATCTTGCTTCAAGGACCAAAAATAATGTATCAGTCAAAAAATGATACATCAGCAGGGGCATCTCACCTTGGACAAAGCATGGGGCATTTTTACTGGCTAAGTGGTCATAAGATATTCATGTTAATCTGCTCATGTTGGACAGGAATGTGGTCCAGAGATCCAAAAATAATTTGGGGGACTTTCCATATAATTGAGTCTGCTCTGCTCACATTGGCCTAGGTCACCATAACAAAGAAAAACAAGAATAGATGATCTCTAGGTATTTTCCTATGATTAAGCAAGTGAATTTACTATTTGTATTTGACATCTCTAGGGTCTCATATATAGAACTTCTATTCCCTACCCATAAGGAATCACATGAAACTGACTAAAACTGATTTGGAGAATGTAGGGGCCCAAATATATCATTTATCTCAGTATACAAAGACATGCAGTAATGTACAAAGTTCAGCATATCATGTGGTGAAGAAGAGGCTCTTTGGTTACCTATAGAGGCATTCAAAATCTTTTGCCAACTTCTTATCTTCTTTGCCCCCACGTTCAGTGGAAAATCAGGGAATCTAGATGATGGCAGACTGTGAAAGGACTGGAGCCTCCAACCTCATAGGTTTGAAATGCCTGGAGGGTGCCCCACATTCCAATACATCAGAGAGAGTGTGCGGCCAGCTTATCATCAATATCACAAGAAATGACCTTTGAGGGTGATCTTTTATATCTTAGCCCAATAGTAACTGAGACAAGATGAGCCGCAATCATGTTGCTTTTACATATGTACTTTGTACGACCAGTGCTATGTAGGAACTGAGTTAAGTTGAACCTATTTTCCCCAGAGACTGAGTTGATACAGGGGAAAATATACTCCTGAGCCTTTGGGTAAAATGTTTATTTTTTACTTTCAATAATTTGGAAGTAATTATACCTTTATAAAGCCTTCTCAGTATTAAGTGCTTAAATGAAACCCGGGAGCTAGCTGCTGGTCCCTAAAAATGAGAGGAAAGGAACTGATGGAGTCTCAAGGTGATGGTAGTAGAGAAGGGATACCTGAGTTTCTCAGGCTATTCTATTACCCCAGTGGGGAGAACACACACACCCACATACGTACACACAAACACACAAAACTATTCAGGGAACACTTCTCTGAAGCAGTTGGCATGATCCTTGAAGGATAATTCTCTGAGTAAAGGTTAAGGAGACAATATATTCCTAGCAAAGGAGCTAACTTTCACAAATGTACAGAGGTGGGTGATTGGATATAGAATTGAAAAACAGCTAATTATCTGTTCTGATTAGAAAATGGGTTGTTTCAAGGAGAGTAGTTATAAAAAAAAACACAAGTAAGTTTTGGAAATAGATGCTGGAAAGTTTTAAAAACTATCTTGAGTAGCTTGTATTTTATTCAAGTAACAACTGGGGTACAATATAAATTTTTTGAGCTTAGGAATGACAAGATAAGACATGTATTAAGAAGCTGTTGTGACAGTTGTGGGGGAAAGGTACTAGAAAACAGACTAGAAGGAAGGTTATAAAATATAAAGCTATTATAATAATTTAAATGTGATGATGAAGACTTGAATTAAGGAGACAGCCTTTAGAGTACACTTAAGGGAGGTAAAGTTGATCAATATTGTAAAAACAGAATCAATAAGATTTGGCAACTAGTTGAACAATAATTAGAAATATGTGTGTGTGTGTGTGTGTGTGTGTGTGTGTGTATTTCCCCTTGATTGAGATACTAGGCTGATATTTTAGAGAGACTATGGATATCATTGAGGAGGCCCTACAGTTTTCTGATTATATGCACATAATCCATGATATTATCAAACTCTATCACTTGAAGAATCTCTCCATGGAAAGAGGAAAATATCTTCTCTCAAGGTGAACACCTTTTATATGCCTTGGATCATAGTGAGGAGGGTCTTTTTTTTTTTTTAAGGGCAGAAAATTTCCATATGAAAGAGGCTTGTTCTCCCTTATTGCTTTTGATCCAACACTATCACAATTGAGAGAAATGTCACTTACTGAGGCAGGGACACATGTTACCTTGGATAGAATTATATTTTAAAATGAAGGATTACACTTTAAAATCCTATGAATATTTTTGAAAACTTTATTCAACTCAACCAGAAATATCATAGAATTTTAAAACTAAAAGTTCCTTATAAATCATTTAATGCAACATTCTCATTTTACCAATGTACTAACTGTTTGAAACTTATTATAAAGCATTTATATGTCTCCCCAGTCTCTAAAAGGGTAGGGGACCCAGAGTCTAATAGGACCTTGAGAAATCAACATAAAAACAATAGGAAAGAGTAATAACTATTTGTTGGCTTTCGTATTTTATAGGACACATGAAAAAAGTGTTATCAGAGATCTCAGAAAGCTCAATAGCTACTATGTTGATAAAAAAGCCTTATACCTTCTACATATTCAAATGTATTAAGTCCCTATGTCACTATCATTTTGGGGGACAATGGTAAACAAACAAGTATCAAAGAATGGGATAACAGAAAATGTTGATAGCTTTGTTTGGATATCATTGAGGATATCCCTTTCATAGATGTGTCTATCACGCAAGTAGTCATTCTCCTGGGGGAACAGGGGAAAAGTGAAGGAAATCATAGTATCAAAGAATTTTTACTCCTAACTCATTTTATATATTGTGATATTTATGATTGTGATGGAAACCTCCTGTGCTATAAGAAATGACCAGGGAGGGGTGGCTAGGTGGCGCAGTGAGTAGAGCGCCGGCCTTGGAGTCAGAAGGACCTGAGTTCAGATTCGGCCTCAGACACAATACACAGAAACAAAAACCTAGCCATGTGACCTTGGGCAAGTTACTTAACCCCAATTGCCCTCCCCCCCCCAAAAAAAAGAAGAAGAAGGAGAAGAAATGACCAGGGAGAATGTTTCACAGAAAAAACAAAAAAAATTAAAAAAATAAAACAGAGCAAGACTTTCAGTTTATTTCAATTTATTAAATGAAAATTAACAGCTTGGTAAAAAAAGACATAAAAATACTGAAGAAAACAGGACCATAAACATTGGTCTAATGGTAAAAGAAGCACAAAAATTTACTGAAGGAAAAAAAAAAACACTCCTTGCAAAGCAGAGTAGGCCTAGTGCAAAAAGGGAGTATAAAAGTCATTTTAAAAAGGACTCCTTGGAAAGCAAAATTTTCCAGATGAGAATAAAAGTGTTACAATAGCTCACCAAGGAAAGCAATGTCTTAAAAATTAAAGTTTGGCAAGTAAAAACTAGTAACTCCATGATACATTAAGAAACAATAAAATAAAGTCAAAAGGGTGAAAAAAAAGAAAATGTGAAATATTTCATTAGAAAAACAATAAACACAAAAATAGCTCTAGGAGAGTAAACTTGAATTATTAGATTACCTAGAGAGAGAGAGAGAGAGAGAGAGAGAGAGAGAGAGAGAGAGAGACAGAGACAGAGACAGAGAGAGACAGAGACAGAGAGAGACAGAGACAGAGAGAGAGACAGAGAGAGACAGAGAGAGAGATAGAGAGACAGAAAGATGGAGACAGAGACAGAGATACAGAGGCAGAGAGAGCCAGAGAGAGAAAGACTCAGACAGACAGACAGAGCACGAGAGACACAGAGACAGAGAAAGTGCTAGAGAGACAGAGAGAGAGAGAGACAGAGACAGAGACAGAGAGACAGAGAGACAGAGAAAGTGCGAGAGAGAGAGAGAGAGAGAGAGAGAGAGAGAGAGAATATTTTTAGGAAATTATAAAGGAAAATTGCCTCTACATCTTAGCTACAGAGCATCAAATAGAAATTGAAAGAATCCACCAATAACTTCCTGAAAGAGATCTCAAAAAGAAAATTTTTAGGAATAATGTAGCCAAATTCCAGAACTCCCAAGTCAAAGAGAACATACTTGAAGTGGCCTGAAAGAAAATTCAAATATCATGGGGCCACAGTCAAGATCACACAAGATTTAGTAGCTCCTATGTTAAAGGAGTGGAGGAGTACAACTAAGAATCACCTACCCTGCAAAATTATGTGTAATCCTATAGGGAGAAAAATGTATATTTAATGAAAAAATATTTTCAAGCATTCCTGATGAAAAGAACAGAGCTGAATAGAAAGTATGACATTTAAAAAATAGACTCGAGAGAAGCAAGCAAAGAAAACCATGACAGTAAGCATAAGGGTCTCAATTAAAAACAAACTGTTTATACTTCTATATGGGAAGATGCAGCTACACATTTATAAGAACTTTATCATTATTAGGGTAGTTAAAAGGAGCTTACAAAGGCAGAGGGCATGGGTGTCAGTTGATTAAGTTGGAGTGCTCTCAAAAAAAATAATGGGGTTAAAAAGAAGGATGCACTGGAATAAGGGGGAAGGAAGAGGTAAAATGGGGTAATTTTCTCATATTAAAGAAGCATTCAAGGAAGAACTTTTGTAATGAAGGGAAAAATGGTGTTAGCAGGCATCACTTCAATCTCACTGTCGTTGGAAGTGGTTTAAAGAGGGAAATGTGTGTGTGTTACCATGTGTGTGTATTCATCTACATATATTTCAATATACACACATACAGGCATGAATATATACATATATACATGCACATATAAAGACAGATACATATATACACACATACAGAGAAAAAAGAAACAGAGACAGAGAGAATTGGTTATAGAAATGCATCTTACCCAACAGAGAAGTTGGAGCAGAAAGGGATAGGAGAAAGTTAAAAGAAAGGGCTGATTAAGGGAAACAGGAGTCAGAAGCAAAACAGACTTTTGAGGAAGGACATGGTAAAAAAAAAGAAGAAAGAGAAAAAAGAATAAACAGAAGCAAATAGGATGGAGGGAAATACACAGTTAATAATCAGAATGTGAATGTCAATAAGATTAACACACACAAAATGGAAGCAGATAGCAGAATTAATTAGAAACCAGAATTTAACAACATGCTGTTTACAAGAGACATATTTGAATGTGAAGCAAATACACATATAAATACACACGCATAGTTAAAATAATGGGTGGGAGCATAATCTGCTGTACTTTGGTTAAAGTAAAAAAATAATCATGACCTTAGAAAAAACAAATGCAAAAATTGACCTAATTAAAAGAGCTAATCATGGAAACTATACTTTTTTGAAATGTACCATAGACAATTAAGCAATATAAAAAAAATTACAGCAAGTTTCTCATATAAAGGTCTCATTTCTCTTATATGCAGGGAACAGAGTTAAATTTATTTTAAAAATAAGGGGCCATTCCTTGATTGATAAATGGTATATGGTATAAAAGGAATATGAGTAGTTTTTAGAAAAAGAAATCAAAGTTCAAAATTCATATGAAAAAATTCTCTGTATCACCATTGGTTAAAGCAATGCAAATTACAACACCTTTGAGGTATTACCACATACCTATCAGAAATGATAAGTGCTGGAGGCATTGTGGGAAAATTGATATGCTAATGAACTTTTAGTGGAGGTGTAAACAGACCAACTGTTTCTGGAAAATAATGTGAAACTGTGCAAAGGACTCTAAAACTGTGTGTACCCTTTGACCCAACAATGCCATTACTGAGTCAGTATCCCAAGGAGAACAAACAAAAGGGAAAGAGATGTTTATATTTATACATTTATTGCTGTTTATATTTATTTATAGTTCTTTTTGTTGTGCCAAAGAATTAGAAATGGATGGATTCCCCATTGGTGAATGTCTGAACAAGTTATCTCATATGATTGTGATGGAACCCTCCTGTGCTATAAGAAATGACCAGGGAAATTGTTTCACAGAAAAAACAAAAAAATAAAAAAAATAAAACAGAGCAAGACTTTCATAAATGGATGAAAAGTGAAATGAGTAGAACCAGAGGATCATTGTATACAGTAAGAACAGTAACGTAATCATGATTGATTCTGAAAAACTTAGCTACATTGATCAATATAATAATCAAATCAATAGGGCAGCTAGGTGGCGCAGTGAGTAGAGCGCAGGCCCTGGAGTCAGAAGGACCTGAGTTCGGATCCGGCCTCACAACCCACACAAACAAAAACCTAGCTGAGTGACCTTGGGCAAGTTACTTAACCCCAATTGCCCTCCAAAAAGCAAACAAACAACAACAACAAAATAATCAAATCAATACAATAATTAGGCAGAAGTCATGATGAAAATTGATATCCACCTCCAGAGAGAGAACTGAAGAATTCTGTGAGCAAATTGAAGTATTATTTTCTCACTGTTTAATTTTTTTTTCTATTTGCTACATGGATAATATGGAAATATGTCTGCATGACTTCACATGCAAAATGAGTATTCTAATACTTGCCTTCTTAGGATATGGGGAAGGGGTTGAAGGAGGGAGAATATTTGGGACTGTAAATTTTTTTGTGTGTTAATTAAAAAATATCTTCCTCAAAAATAATTATTATTTCATCCTCCCCCCAAAAAAGATCCATAAGTTCTACAAGATTGCCAAAACTTCCATTATGCACACAAAACAAATTAGGAAGCCCAGTCCTCCATGTTGTCACATGCTAAAGGCTAAAGAGACAGGGTTCATATTGAGGTATCGACATGCCAAATCCAGTGGAAGATATGTTTTGTTGTTATTGTTGTAATTGAGCTATTAATGATTTATGAAATTATGGTGTGGAGAATCATTCTATGGTGCAAAAACAGAAGGGATGTTTTAAGGGAAACTTACGGACCTGACTATTTGCCTTAACTCTCTAAACACAAAAAAAAGGAAGGAGATATAGACAAAGACTATACATAACTATGTGCCTATTACTTAAACTCTGAAAAGGTCTCCTTTTTATTTTTATTTTTGAAATATGCTTAGTATTACAGAAAATGAGGAAATAGTTCCCATCACTCCTTTATAACATATCCAAGGTACAAAGTCTCAGCTTATCATCAACCAGGAGGAAAGGAACATATTGTCAAATGAAGAGCTATTTTTTCATTGTATAGTGAATACATTCTATACTACAGTAAATTTATATTTCCAAAATAACATGAAATTCCTATAAGACTACTCACAGTTCTGTAAAACTCTTGTTTTATAGAACAAGATATTACAATGTCAAATGTGTTGTTAATTTTAATATTTAATTCAAAACAAACCTCTGTTTTTGAATGGTTCTCCAGGCACCCTGCCTGGATGCTGAATTTATAGCTTACTGGAAAAGTCAGGGATGAAAGATGAGCTACAGAAATCAGATAGCCTGCACCACCCCTTGTGGTAGAATTGTTTCCTAGTGACCTAGGGGAAAATGGGGATGGTATATATCTATATATGTATTCCACTTGTTAAAATATGTCTATCACTAAGACCTCTAGAAGGAGGCATTATACAATGCTGTCAAACAAAATATTAGTTTAAAATCAGTGTCTACTAGAAAATAAGAGAAATAAGGTTAAAACTTAACTCAAAATACATGTAATATATATGTAATATATATATACATATATTACATATATATAACATGTATTTTGAGTTATATATGTATATATGTGTATATGTGTGTGTGTGTGTGTGTGTGTATTGAAAAAAAATTGACCTACATGAATTACCAGGTAAGTTGAAGTAAAGCTAGTTCCTTGAAACCTAATAGCACTTCTTGAGCTTTCTGTAAATCTAGAATCAGTTTTTTACAGATTCATTTGAATACTGTTTTAGAAGGATTTGAGGTTACATTTCTATTGATAAACTGTAGAATCAGTGTTTTTCATCACAAACATTTCAGAACTGGAGGCTCCCATCACGTTAGAACAAGAACAGTCAATATTCTTATCAGCGTCCATTGGCTATAATTTGGTCACACAGAACCAAAAAAGCAGTATCGTATTTTAATGGATGATATATAACAGAGAATGATACTGAGAAAGGCTGCTGTAGCATGTGAAATGTCAGCAATATATTAAAATTAACATTCGACTCAGAAACAAGAAACCTGTACTGAGCCATGGATCTGCCATTCACTAAATAAAATTGAGAAAGTCACTCTCTTAGACTCAGTTTCTCCTTTGGTAAAATTGGTAGCAAAAGTATTCTCTCTATTTGCCTCCCAAGTGCTTTATAACCATGCAGTGTTATATAAATAAAAATATGGATGTTATTTTGATGTTACTTAAGTTGCTAATTCTGCAATATGATATTTCGATATTGAGATATAGAAGGGTAGGGAGAAGGGTATTGGATCTCAGGTGGGTTAGGGAGTTATGAAGGGAAAACTTGTGTAAAACTTGTGTAAAACTATATCGTTCTTATTTCATTTTCTCCAAGGACTAGAGTATACATATGTAAAGTGGAATTCTTTATAAATACTTTTTGACTGATTCATTTAATTAGTTCAGAAGCATGTAGCCTTTTTCACATTTCCCTCATCAAGAAAGTCACAGATGATACCCATCAAGAAATGTCTGATTCATTGAAACTATGCTACCTCCCTCTTTTAACTCATATATCATCCAGGCAAAATAAAATATAAAAAGTTGTGTTCTTCTGACGTCAGAAATATTAGACCCAGAGAAGAGATATGAAAAATCAGTTCCATACCCACTCTTTGATGATGGTTGGAGACTATACCTATGGAACACTGCATACAATGTCACATTTTTTAATGTGTTGGTTAATTATGCCATTTCCCCCCTTTCTCATTCCTTGTTTAAATAAGGAATCCATAATAATGAAGAGACTGAAAGAAACTGGGGGGAGAGACTACATTGGAAAATGTAGCTGATGTAAAAATATATCAATATATAATCAGTATATCAAATAAAACAATTTATTTAAAAGTGGAAAATATTATTTTATACCCACTCGTATAAATGGAATTTATAGGAAAATTCATATGGAGTAGTGGAAGAAGCATGGGACAGTAAGCATGGGAAATGTAGGTTCTAGTCTCAGCTGACAATTCACATTAATTCTGTGTATCATTTCACAGAATAAGTTAGACTAATTGCTTCTTAAAGTCCCTTCTATATCAAATATTATAGGACTATTAATAATTAAAAAAGAGATCCTAGGTGTTATAAACAAATCTGTGGAATAGCTTGTGCATCAATAAAAAAAGGAACATGGCATATACAACTTATCCCAATATTCAGAAAAGGAAAGAATGAATTTAGTTCTTCTGTGAGTGATATGTGTATGTAATTGACTAAAAATATGCCAATAATAGCATCAAGCATTCAAGACTGAATGATGAAGAATTATTTGTGGAAAAAGCAACTTAATGACACAAATGGAGCACCATGCATGACTCTGAGCAAATTACTTATCCTCTTTTTCCTTCAGTTATCTCCTATATAAAACATAGATAATGAAGCACCTACTTCCTCCTGGTGAGGATCAAGTGAATAAAGGGTAAAGTGCTTCCAAAAGCTTAAAGTACTATATAAATGCTAACAATAATAATAATATTCATAGGGATGATGATGATGATAAAGACCACCAGATCATTATCACAGACAACACTGTTGCCCATAATAATCTAGAAATAACCTTAACTGGGGAAAAACAAAACAAAACTTGACAATAACATTTTAAATAGAGGTTATGACTTTAATATTCATGCTCTCTGAGCTATATTGAAAACTTTCAAAATATAGACACTAACATTGGAGATCAAAATTATGTGGGAACAGTATGAAATACATATCATCCCAATCATCCTTTCTCTTAAATGAAAGTTTTGGAGGTAAACAAAAGATATTTTCAGTGAACCTTTGCATTGTAGTTTAAATTGCAATGCTCTTATTCAACTATAAAATCAATTGTTTTATCCAGAAGGAAATAATATATTTAGTAGATAATTATGTTTTCTATGTCCTGTTAGAATTCTATGCATTATCTACATGGTATAGTGAATAGAGTGCTGATCCTTGGGTTAGTAAGGCTAATTCAGTCTCAGATTCTTAGTAGTGAAAAAACCTAACTTACCTTGTAAAGTCTGCCCACGGGTCCTAGTTGTTACCTTCAGAATAGAATAAAATACTCGATTCTCCACATGACAGCCTTTCAATTATCTAAAGGCTGCTATCAAACAACTAGCACATTACTTTGCTCTTTTTTAAAAAAGTTTTATTTTTAATTTATGGAATAAAACAAACATAAAAAATTATTGCACATGAACCTGCAAATCTACTATGTAAAACTTGCTATTCCTTTCAAATATGCTAAAATATTATAGAAATTACTTCTTTTCTTCCCTCCCCCATGCCCTAGAGATGGATACATTAGAAAGAAATACAATGAGAGAAAGAGAGAGAGAGAGAGAGAGAGAGAGAGAGATGTAGATATAGATATAGATGTGTATATATGTATGTATATGTATGTATGCATATGTATACATGTGTATGTATGTATGTATTATCATATTGCTTGGAGGGAAGAGGAAGGAGGGAAGAGGGGAAAGGGAGGAGGGGGAAGGAGGGAAGAGACAGAGACAGAGAAAGAGAGACAGAGAGAAATAGAGAGACAGAGATACAGAGACAGAGACAGAGAGGGAGGGAGGGAGGGAGAGAGAATACTGTATTCTATTGGTGCTGTTCATCTTGCTCTTCATCATTTTGTGCAATGCTTTCCATGTTTTTCTAAAATCAGTGAGTTGATCATTTCTTTTAGCACAGTAGAATTCCATCACAAACATAAACCCCAACTTGTTCAACAATTCCCCAATTTATGGGCATTCCCCAATTTTCAGTTCTTTGACACCACAAACAGAGCTGGTATAAATGTTTCAGAACATAAAGGTTCTTTACCTCTTCCCCTATTTTTGGGAATAGACCAAGTATTGGTAAAGCACATTTGTTAAAATATAAACAAATTTTTCCATGAGTCTTTTCTTCTCTAAGTTGAAAAGCTCCCATTACTTAAACTACTTACTTTATAACATGATTTCTAGATTTACCTTTTTTTAAACTTCTGAACACATAGCAGTCAGCCTTCTTTCTGCTTATTTACCTCTGCATTCACTGGAGTCTGTCAATAGCCCTTGTAAAATAACACACAGAAATAAATGCAATAGCTCAAATGTGTGTAAGATATCTGAGTACAGTGAGATTATGACTTTCTCCTATTTGTACCATAAGACTATATAAGGTGTGTTTGTTTTATTTTCTTTTTAGCATTCACATCAAAATATAGGCTCATCTTAAACTTGTGCTTGTGATCTATTGACCAAACAAATTTCTTTCCACCAAGACTTCTGACAAGGCTGGGCTTCCTCTTTCTGCATTTAACAGAGATTTTTTTTAAGCACATGTAGGTTTTTACAACTATCCCTTCCAAATTTCACTTTGTTGTTTTGCCCAGAATTGTATCCTTTCAATACTTCATCTTAATCTTTATCTTCTCATTTATAATATTAGCAATCTTTCCCAGAGCTTTGTCTTCTGAAAATCTGATAAAACAACTCCTGTGCCTAGTTTTCTAGTAGCTATCTTTACTCTTTAATAAATGCTGAGAGTGCTGATATCCAAAGTGATATTACTCCTCAAAAATATTTAATTACTACTCCATAAATATTTAGCAAATAGCAGACAGATGGATGATAGAGAGTACCCTGCCAATGAAGGACACACTTCACTGAACTTATTTAAACTGTTCAGAAAATGTGATTAATCTATGGAGGTTTTGAAGTTCATCTGACCTTTTCAAACTTAAAGGTACTAATTTAGTGCCCTGTTGGTTATAATGTTAAAATGCTACATTCACTTCTACTAATTAGGCCCTTTGAAATTTTTGCTTCGAAGCAAAGCATTTGTTTTCCTACCTCACAATCTTCAAGCTAAATACTTCTTGATTCAATAAAGCTTTAAAGTTACATGGCTTCAGGACATTCTGTCAAGTGAGATTCCCAGCATAGTCTGTTCAGCAAAGCAGAAAGGGGATCTTCAATGAAAAGTGTTAAGACCAACTTGGAGGGGGGAAAACGTATATATATGAAATAAATGTATGTATGTGTGTGTGTGAAAGAATATGTGTGTATAAACGTATATATCTATGAAATGGGATTCTATAGCAAACTCCATTGAAGTTTGAACAGCATAAGGAATGACCCAAAGTAATAGTACAGAATTCCAACAAATGCTTTTCTCTCTCATTCATAAACTCTATTCTCAATGTAAAATTTAGAAACAATTGCCTGAAGTTCTTTGCCTTCATCAAAACATGATTTGATGATTTGTTCATCAAATCATTTAACAAAGCATCTTCAACTGAGATATGTTTCTAATTATAAAGATTTAACAGAAGAAATAATCTTCACAGAGAATGTGCAGTATATTACAAAACAACTAACTAAAGTACATGTAGGGATAAAAGTGCATTCTGAATAATTGGACATTTGGAGATAAATTTAATCTAATATGTATAACCATTAGGTTGTGCACAATTGGTACATTATAAAGTTGTAAAATCTACTATCTGAGGGACTGCACATCTAAAATAAGAATTGATGCAAAGTGATCCTGGATGGCAGGTTTAGAAAGTTGCTTAGAGCACTATGTGATTTAATGGCTTCATCAGAGTCACATAGTAAAAATTAGCAGAGGCTTCCTGTTTCAGTTCAAGTCTTTGAACATTGCCCTGATTATATCAAGTCTTTGTTAAGAAACAGAACCTGTAAACCCCACAGTGGAAAGAACTTGCTGATGCAAGATGCAACAGGAAGAGGTCGGACAGGGAGTGACTAATGATCACATAAAAGTAGAAGCACAGGCTGGGGTAGAGTAGAACTGAGAAGGGGAATGGTAATGTTGGCCAGCCACTCTGTTTGTCTCTTCTGTCTGTGTTGATTTTTATTTGTGATACTTTGTACAGAATCCCTAGCACCTTACTGAAAGCCCCGAAAGAGGATTTTCTTGTTGTCTGTTTACAAAAGTCCTGGAGGAGGGTTTCGGAGGTCCTTGGACCATACTGATGATTTGTGTCAAGTTCTCAGACTTTGTTGGTGGGTCTTTGTTGATTTCCCAGGCAGATAGTGAATTGATGATGGTGCTGATAATGTACATGAATGTTATTGTGGCTCTGTTAAGTTTTGTCTTCCCAGAAAGAGAAACTGTGAAGGATTTGATGTCGACTGGACTCTGTGAGCTTTGATATGGACTGGGAGATGGATGAGGAGCTGAGAGTTGCCTGCCTGTGAATCCATGTGACAGTTGGGTAAATCCAGGGAGTTGGACCCATGGAAGAAGAACCATGGTATTCAGGAGGCAGCCTCAAGTCAAGATGAAAAGACTTTCCCTTGGGTACTTAGTGCTGATTGACAAGTTCATGATTTGCTGTGATCTAGGGGTGAGAGAATTTAAGGATGATTGAGTTAAGGATGATTGGAAACTAATCTCTAATCAAGAAGAAAGAAGACATTTTTACTGAGAGATTAAGACAATGTAACCTAGGGGTGGAAAAACTTTGACCTTTGTACTTTTTGTCACTTAAGGAGAATTGTTCCTTAAGGATGGTGGAGTTAAGGACTTACTGAATGATATATTTTGTTTAAAATTATGTGACCACTTTATTTGAAAACTATGTGGCCACTTTAGTGATAAATTGTTTTTTATATCATTGTGAATGCTGTATTTTGGTTTCTGTGAATATTTTGTTTTAGCTTATTGCTGAATAAATAGAGAGTTCACTATACTATGTGATGAGAACCTTAGAGCTATTCACTGCAGCAGTCCTCTGAAGAGCTGCTCATGCTTAGCTTTACATGTATGTAGCAATATAACACAACACATGTAAATGCATGTATGCATATACACATTTATGCAAATATGTGTATATACAAATATTGCTACCTGTATCTGTTTAATGCACACACACACACATACACACACACACATATATATATATATATATATATGTAAATGTATTTATGTAAATATTTGTGTGGATGTGTTGCCTCAATGATAGGCCATCTGATTGTTGTCTGAGATCCAGATGAGGTAATTTTAGAGAACTTCATTATCAAAAAACTTGTAACTTCCTTACAAGCATTTTCTTTTTACACTAACTCACAAAAACTTTCTAGTACAGCATAAGCAGTTATGATTAGATCATCTGAAGAAAAAAAAAAACACCAGGCCAGGGGAGGGCATGGGGCCTATGTGTCACTATGTGACACATACAGCCCTGGAGTCAGGAGGACCTGAGTTCAAATCTGGCCTCAGACACTTAACACAAAACTATCCCTGTGATCTTGGGCAAGTCAGCCTCAATTGCACTACCTTCCCCACTCCAAAACAAACAAACAAACAAACAAACAAAAAACAGAAAAAAACAACACCAATATGCTCATAGATCCTTTAGATATTGAAGCTTATATCCCAAGAATCTTTTTCTAGCAGATGAAGTACAAAATAAAACAACTTTGACTGATAATTAAGTCTACAATATGTAAATAAAATATCTAGCATATTTTTGCTTCATTGAAGACACAGTCAGAAAGTCCTTCTCTGTAAGAATGAGAATTCTAGGGATATGACATATTTGTAATTTATTAGAAATACTCTATTTATTTAGGGTATTCCAGTTATTTTTTTCTATTTTCATACACTCATAATACATATACATATATTTGCATATGTATGTATATATAGAGGTCCACATAATACAAATATGTATTTGTGCATGAGTATAGATAGATGGATTGATAAATAAATATGGATAGATATATGAGGTGTACATATAGATATAGGAGATACATACTTTTCACAAACATATATGATTTACTTAAAGTAAATGCTGTGGTATTTAGATGCATAAATGTTTTCTCATGAAAATAGAACAACTTACAACCATTTGTTGTTTAGCCTGATGAAAACTTTGGTAGCAGATTCTCAGCTTCTAAAGTTTGTAATGGATACTCAGACTGACAGGTAGTGAGAATGGGGTTGTTGAGCCTTGCTCAAATTTGTGATCTTTTAGAACATAATATTGTAGCTTGGATCACTGCATCATTTGCCATATGTTATATAATCACATAAGTACCATTGTATGCTCTGAATATTCTACAAATTAACAGCATTTCTTGTTCCTGGAGAGAAAATGAGGAATTAATTTGGCAAATGTCAAGTTGAGTTCATGTCATGATGTTCTTGGTGTCATTATACATCATGAAGGATTAAACAGATATGTTCTTGTAAAGAGATTCAATTTTTAGGCAGCAGCTGTGGTCTGTATTCTTTCATTTGGCAAATTCATTCCACCTGACTTTAGAGTAATTACCAAGATCATGGTTTCATGATATTGGCATAATTTTATTTTCTCCACCCAATCTAGGTAGAGTTAGGAACAGCTGAAGAAAATTCTGATCCATTGTCTATGATGTTCAGATAGGAATATTTTCCAGATATTCTCACATTGAAAAACAAAGAAAAATTAACCCCAAATACCCCTTCAATGGCATGTTACCATGAAGTCACAATTTTTAATTGGCAAAGCAGGGAGAGGTGATATTATAAAATTTAAATAGTGTTAATGAAAAGGAAAAAAAATTTAGAAGCAGGATAGGTACCACACCACTATTTTCTCTCAACAGTTGAAATATACTTTTTTACATTATAATCTGTTGCAGAAAATATACAGTTTACCATGCTTGACACATCAGAAACACTTTAAACAGCTTGCAACATACTCCATGCTAGATGACATTGTCATCTGAATTCTCATCATTTTATACTTTTAGTCCTGAGTTCTTGTTATTGCTCACTGTTTTAAAAATTACTTCTAATGGAAAAGAACTGACAGAAATTGTTTAATATTACTTTGACCAAAAAAAGAAAAATAAATGTTATGAATGCACTATAAAATGTTATGAACATCATTGCATTACATGCAAGACATTCTTGAATGATTGATTCATTCATCCATTATGCTTTGCTCAAAATACTTTGAGTATAATAATGAGAGACATATATTTTTCTAGGACCAGCCTACTTAAGTACAAAGAGTCTCATCATCAAGAGGTTGGACATTTGATGATGAATTCTCAGACTATAGAAACTCATGAAATAAGGTAAAATGCAAAATGAATTAGATTCCTATGCTCCTATGTGAGATTCCTTGCTTCAACTTTTGCAAAGTGTTGGCTAAGTGGTGGAAAGAAGAGTGAATGAATACTAAGAATCAGACAATGATTAACCATTTTTAAATATTAACTTAGCTTCTGATAGCTTAAATCATTTTATCACAGTAATCAAAAATTGGTCATAATCCAGTATGAAATGAATTATATAAATTTGAGATTATCATTTTAAAGAAAAGCAGAAGAAATTAAGTTACAGTTAATAGGATTTGCATATTCTCTTAGGACAGTTAAATATAGGGGCTGGAAGTATTGTCCTCATCATTCACTTAAAGGCAATATGGAACAACACTTCATGGGATATCTGGTGTTCCCATACTCATGAAAAAACATTTAGAAAAATGATCATCATGTTTTAGCCAATGAACCATTATATATAGATATCACATATCTATAGAATATAAATTAGATCAATGTCATGAAGATCTGGATACAATCTTCAAAATTAAATATATGTGTCTTTCAAAATTCAGTGTTTTCCATGCAACAGCCTTTGAATATGGAATAAGAATTACAAATATCATTGGGGAGAATAGAGAAAAATATGTTTAAAAAATATGGCCTGGGAGTAAGAAATGAGACATACCAAGAGCAAGGAGAATATATAGAAGCTTTCCATCCATGTATCATGAAAAATCCCTTCTTATTAAAAGGTAAGAATTAGCACACATGGAAAAAAATGGTATCACACAAATTGAAAGTGATTATATTTTAATAGGTATAATTACTACTCTTAGATACAAGTGTATTTCCATATTAACTGAGATCACTGACTACTAACAAAGATCAAAGTCAAATTAGAATAATAAAAAAATGAGTAGATCAAATAGTGCATAATTGAGTTCCAACCTTGTTAAATAATTTGTTTATCCAGAAGGGTAGGAAATAGATAAATGAACAGAAAGCAACATAATCAACCATCATTCTTTAATAAATTTCAACCAATATAAATAAATATCCACAGTGAGGATAACAAAATGACTTAGAAACTGCTCAGCCATCCAACTTGTAATAGTCCTGCGTAGCAGAAAGAAAGGGCAACAAAGGTCAACCCCGGTTTAAAACATAAATAAACTCATTTGTATAATCTTAAAGAGGAAGATGGAAAATTATGAGCAGCATTTCCCCACAAACTAGTGGGGAATACTGAAGGGAAACAAGTTTACCGAACAACTGGTGAGACATATTTTAAATATGAAAGCAAAAGGAAAATAAATAAGGAATGAAAAAAAGAGCTGTAAACATTTTACTAACAATTTTTGACACAGATTACTGTTCTAGAAATGACAATTGAACATTATATTTGGACTCTAACAATATAGTGCCAAAAGCACTGTTTGAGAATGTAGAAAAGGCACTAAATAAAACAAAAATTATAAGAACAATTGAACTAGAAGGCCAAGTATATACTTATGGTGATGCAGTTTTGAAGATGTTGAACATTAAATTTTCCATACATTTAAAAGAGAGAAAGGGATTAAACCTTAAAGGGGGAAAACAAAGCTATTACTAAAAAATGAAATCAATTGAGAAAATATTAACAACAATCCCACATACTGATCTTTTCATTCCTACAAAAGATTTATGATAACAATCTAGATCTGCATCAATGATACATTTAATAAAGATATGAGAAAGGAAAAATTTTATATACATATCAAAGTTGTCTGTCATGATTATGCAACTTATTTTAATTTTTCAAAAGGAAAGTCACCATATTGGTTAGTGCTTATTAATGTTTGCTCAGTTCTTATTTTGGGAAGAAGGATTAAAATCATCCAAGATTTTCTCCATGAATTGGTCTATTTCTGTCAGATGTAATTGGAATTGGACCCTAAAAGACTTCAAAAGTATGATGACTTCAGGATGGACCTTCTCTATGTGCACTTGAGCTGATCCAGATGTTTTTCACACTTTATTATATTTTTAAGTACTAGTTTTACATTTTTTCATAGGCATTTCCATTACTTTGATAGTCAAGTCCAGATGTGGTAGCTCTACAGTCCTTGATGGTTAATAGAGTTTATTATAAAATGTTTTCAAATTAATTTTCATACATCTGTTGTTCTTTCTTAAGCTTCATTTTTAAATGCTCATGTGTACTAAACAAATTGAGTTAACATTAATGTTTAATAAACATTTATTTCCCAGGGGTAGTTCAATTCAATAAACAGAATAAAAATGACAATACTACATAAATTAAGTTAGCTATTTGTCACAGTGCCAAAATATTGTATAGATCTTGAAGAACAATTTAAAATTCAAATGGAGTAAAAGAAAGGCCAATAGTCTGAAGAATTATAACAAAAATAGTGAGAAGGCGGGAGCAATCTCTTAATATTATATCTAAAACTATATTACAAAGCAGTAATTTTTAAAATAATTTGGTATTTTTGATGTCAGTAATTAGGACAGATTAGGTAAACAATATATAGAAGCAAAGAAACCCAATACAATAGTGCTTTATTTAACCCAAATACTTAAGTTCCTGGGCAAGGGACTCACTATTTCCTGGGAAACCTAGATCATGGTAGTGAGAAAAAACATGGGTTTAGACTAATGTTTCACACCTTATAACAAGATAAGTTCCAAATAGATGCATGACTTAGCCTTAAAAAGTCATCTCATAATCATATTAGATGAGATAGGAAGAAATTACATTTTAGATCTATGTATGCTGAAGAGTTCTTTACTAAACAAGTGACAGAAAGGCTCACACTAAATAAAATGGACAATTTAAATGACCTATATATAAAAAAGATTTCTCACACATAATACAAATGTAGTTAAAATTAGAAAGGAATGATCTACTTGAAAGGGGAAAGAATCTTTGCAACAAATATCTCATTCAAAGTAACAGCAATATTGTAACATAGTCATCTGTGAATGATAGCTATTCTCAACAATACAATAATCCAAGACAACTCTGAAGGATTTATGATGAAAAATGCTATCCGTCCCCAGACAAAAAATTGATGGTGTCTGAATTTGGATTGAAATGTTTTTTTTTTTTAACTTTATTTTATGTGAAGGCTTTTTTTGGGTCTATGTTTTCTTTCACAACATGATTAAGATGGAAAACTGTTTTTCATGACTACATATGTATAAAAAATATCAAAATGCTTGCCTTCTCAATGGGGCAGGAAGTAGGGAGGGAGAGAATTTGGAATTCAAAGATTTAAAAGTGATTGTTGATTGTTTTTACATATAATTTGTGAAAAATATAGTACTAAATATTTTTTTAAATGAATTAACTTCCAAAATAGTATCAATTAAGTCTGGAAAAAAGTATAATTTCTAAAATATATGAGAAACTGATTCAAATTTATGAGAATAACAATATTGCCCAAGAAAAACATCATCAAATGATATAAACAGAAAATTTTCAAAGAAAAAAAAATACAAGCTATCAGTAATCATATTAAAATTTGTTCAAATAACTAACAATTAGAGAAATGAAATGAAGGCATTTGTTTCTACTTCAAAACTGTCAGACTGGCAAAAAGGAAGAATGAGGAAAATGACAAATACAGAAGGAGCTATGGAAATATTGATATGATAGAACAGTGGTATCAAACTCAGAGAGAAACAGGGGCCACTAAATTATACATAAAGATTCGTACAGGCTGCATATTGACTTAGAAAACAACCTGTTTTACTATATTTTTCTTTATTTCATATTTCCCAATTTCATTTTAATATATTTTTTGCCATACTTGGGTGTGATTGTGGGCAACATGTTAGACACCTGGGCATTGGAGTATTATTGATGGAAATGTGAATTAGTCCAGTCATTTTAGAAAATAATTTGAACTATGTCCAGAAAGTTATGGAACTATGCATATCTTTTGACTCAGCTATAGCATTAGTGGGCCTATACCCAAAAACACTAGTGAAAAAAGAAAAAAATATTTGCATGTATTCAAAGATATTTATGTTAGTTCTTGTCATTGAAGTCAAATTAGAAAACTAAGAGGATATCCACCTTTTGGGAAGTGTCTAAACAAATCATAGCAATATGAATGTAATTTATTATTTTCCTGAAGAAATGATGAAATGGATAAGTTTAGAAGAGACTGGGAAGACTTTTATGAACTTATGCAATGTAAAGTGAGCAGAGTTAGGAAAACAATTCATTGTAGTTTCATGGTGTATTGTGGTGGCACTATCTCAAAGTCAGAGTCAGACTACCTCTGACCCAAGTACAGATATTTATTGAGGATTGGTGCCCCTTAGAAGAAGAACCCACAACTTGGTAAGACAAAACAAGCAAATTTATAATATAATGATGGTTATTACACAACAGAAATTATGAATATTAAAAAGGCAGGAGGTATTTGTTAAGGAATTACGTAATGAGAGGGGATCCCTTCTATGGTTTGGTGGTCAAGCATTCTGGTTCTGCTGCTTTCTGATGTGCTACATATTGTGTTCCTTTCTGTTCATGATGGATAATTAGGTATTATGGTCCTGTCTTGGGCTAAATGGAAGATTTGGCTGTGATTGAGTACAAGAACACCCCTGTTCAAATATGCGAATTGGATCTGGTGGAAGTGGCTAGCTAGAGTAGTGGCTATATTGAGTCTGGGGGCCTGAGGTATAGTTAAAACTAGATTGTGTGGTTAAATCAGGACATGTCTGCTGTTCAATGGGGCCCATAAGGAAGTTAGAATATTGGGGCTAGGGGACAGTTTTGTTAGGATTACATCAAATGTATATGCGATTAAACAACATCATAAAGAAATTCAACTTAAAAAATACTTTAGAACTCTAACCAACAGACTGATAAACTCTGAGTCCCCCAATATCAGGATGAAGCATTGTATTCATTTCCTGTTAAAGAAAACACACACATCTTAGAATATTACTCTTACTTCGTACACAGTACATTATGCTTTGTATCAGCTCATGCAAGTCTCTCCAGGCTTTTCTGAGAGCATCCTACTCATCATTTTCCATAGGACAATAATATTGCATCATAATTACATGCCACAACTTATTCAGTCATTTCCTAATTGATGGTTAACTCCTCAATTTCTAATTCTTTGATACCAGAAAAGAGCTGATGTAAATATTTTTGTACATACAGATCCTTTTCTTTATTTTTTTTCTTGATTTGTCTTGTTTTTACCTCTTTTAGGATACAGACCTTGTCATGGCTTTACTAGGTCACAAGCAATGCATGATTTTATAGCACACTGGGAATAGTTTCGAATTGTTCTACAGAATGGTTGAATCAGTTCACAACTACAATGGTACATGAATGCCCCATTTTTCCTACATTCTTTCCACCATTTCTCATTTTCCTTTTCTATCCAATTAACCAATTTAATAGGTATGAGGTAGTATCTCAGAACTGTTCTAATTTACATTTTCTAATTAACAATTAGAGCATTTTTTTTTCATATGAACATAGATGGCTATGATGACTTCATCTGAAAACTGTTCATATTTTTTATAATTTATCAGTTTGGGAATGGCATTTGTGTTTGAAATTTAAAGATTCTTTCAATTTCTGTTTACTTTCTGGTTCTAGAATATAAGGAAAATTTTCCTTTATAATTTCTAAAAATGTAATGTCTAGGCTCTTTTTTGATCCTGGCTTTCAGGTAGTCCAATAATTTTTAAATTATCTCTCCTAGATCTATTTTTCAGGTCCATTTTTTCCAATGAGATATTTCACATTGTCTTCACTTTTTTTCTTTTTTTCATTTATTTGGTTTTCTTCTATTTTTCCTTGACTTCTCATAAAGTCATTAGATTCATTTGCTATTTTTAAAGAATTATTTTCTTCAGTGAACTTTTGCATTCCTTTTCCATTTGACCAATACTTCTTTTTTTTTTACATTCTCTGGAGTGAAACCTATTTTATTTTATTTTATTTTTAACAAATGTGTTATTAATTTCTGGTTTACATCATTCATTTCTGCCAGATTTTGAGTTACATTTTTCCCCTACCCACCATCCCAGAATAGCAGTCCCACAAGATATCCCATCATCCTATCCCTTCTCTCACATATCTTCTCCCATACCCCCTTCAATTTTACCATTAGGGCAAGGTGAGTCTCTGTGACCCAATGCCTGAACACCTTATCTCCCAATTACATGCAAATAGTATTAGTAATAGTATTTACATATATTTGAAACATTTAATTTTAAAACCTCAATTTTCAGACCCATTCCCTTTCTCCCTTGTCACCCATTCCCTCTGGGAAGATAAGCAGTTCGGTATGTGTTGTACATGTATAGCTATGCAAAACATTACCATAGTACATATATTGTAAAAGGCTGCTTAAAATTCCCTCACACCCATTCCACCCCCCACCTGGTCCATTCCCTACTTTGATCCTGTCCCTCTTCAATAGTGGGTACTTCTAACTTCCCCTCCCCCCAGAATGCCCTCCCTTCTATCATCCCCCCTCATCCCTGTTCCCCCTACTTTCCAGCAGGGTCAGATATCCCATTTAGTATGTATGTCATTCTCTCCCTGGGCCAGATTCAATGAGAATGTGGTTTTGCCCTTTTGCCTGCCTGTTCTTCCCCTCCCCTGTAGCCACTTCCCCTTGCTTCTTTTACATGAGATATTTTACCCTACCCTGTCTCTCCCCATCTCCTCTTGCCACTTTCCTCTCTTACCTCATAATTTCACCCCTTGAGTATCCTCCCTTCCCAACAAATTCAACCTCTGCCCTCTATCCATATAAAACTGTAAACATATATACACACATTCACATATGTATTCATATGCCCATGTACACTTCTTCCATTATTTTCATACCGAGAAAGGTTTCATCAGTCACAGTTATTGTTTTTCCATGTAGAAATGTAAATAGTTCAATTTTGATAAATTCCTTTTGATTTCTTTTCCCTGATTACCTTCTCAGGCATCTCTTGCTTCTTGTGTCTGGATGTCAAATTTTCTATTCAACTCTGGTTTTTTCCTCAAGAATGCTTGAAAGTCCTCTATTCCACTGAGTGACCACATTTTCCCCTGAAACAAAACACTCAGTTTTTCTGGGTAGGTGACCCTTGGCTTCAATCCCAGCTCTTTTGCCATCTGGAATATCATAATCCATGCCCTTCAATCCCTCAGTGTAGAAGCTGCCAGGTCTTGTGCTATTCTGATTGTGTTTCCACAATATTGAAATTGTTTCTTCCTGGCTGCTTGGAGTATTTTCTCCTTGATCTGGGAATTTGGTTATGATATTCCTAGGAGTTTTCTTTTTGGGATCTTTTTTAGGAGGTGATCAGTGGATTCTTTCAACCTCTATTTTGCCCTCTGGGTCTAAAACATCAGGGCAATTTTCCTTGAGAATTTCTTGAAGAGTGATTTCTAGGTCCTTTCTTTGATCATGGCTTTCAGGTAGTCCAATAATTTTAAAATTATCTCTCCTGGATCTATTTTCCAGGTCAGTCTTTTTTCCCATGATATATTTCACATTACCTTCTATTCTTTCATTTCTTTGGATCTGTTTAACAGCATCTTGATTTCTCATAAAGTCATTAGCTTCCATTTGCTCCAGTCTAACTTTGAAGGAATGAATCTCCTCAGTGAGCTTTTGAGATTCTTTTTCCATCTGGCAAATTTGGCTTTTTAAGGCATTCTTCTCCTCATTGCCCTTTTGGGCCTCCTTTGCCATTTGAGTTAGTCTATTTTTTAAGGTGTTGTTTTCCTCAGTCAAGCTGCTAACTCTCATTTCATACTTTTCCTGCATCCTTCTCATTTCTCTCCCCAATTTTTCCTCCACTTCTATTATCTGCTTCTTAATGTACTATGTGGCCTGTAGCCCGCTCATATTTTCCTTTGGGACTTTTGGAGCAGGATTTCTGACCTCAGAGTCCTCCTCCTGTTCCCTGCTTTGATCCTCTTTGCCCCCAAAATAGGAGTCTAATGTTGCATTTTTCTGTTTATTTTGTTTCCTTTACCTAGGCATGTTGCCACTTAATTACTTGACTTTTGGGCTTGTTGCCACAGTAGGACTCTGTCACCAGACAGGGGAGCTTCCATCCCGAACATCGGGGTCTTCACAACTTCCAGTTCTGGCAAGTTGGATGCCCACCCCAGACCTCCCCCCAGATCACAATCCAGATCCAAACATGTTAAAGCAAAAGTTATTAACCTCCAAGACTGATCATTGGATCTCCCTACAGTTTCGCAGGCCAGGAGCTGATGCTGCCACTGAAGCTGCAAAATGGCGAGTGTCTCCTCAGCAGCTTCTCGCCCCCAGGTAAGGAAGCCGATGAGTTCCCCAAATACTGGTCCCAAAGTCCATAGGGCACTAACCTCTCACTTAGTCCTAGGCATGTCTATGTTAATAATTCTGGAATCACCACAGCTGCTGATATTCTGGGGTCCCGCCAGCCAGCTGCTGGCCCAGCCGCCCTGGGGCTAAAACTGTGGCTCATGGGAACCTGGGCTTGGCTCTCAACATTGGTCTGTCAGCTCCCAGAGCTCTGTGCTGGCCCTCTCTGTAGGGCTGCTGGGCTGTCCTCAGTGGGCAGTCAGCTTCTCTGTGTTATTTTGCTGGTGCTGGGGCTCCAGAAGTTGTTCAATGTCCCCTTTTACATGGTTTGGAAGAGGTCTGGTGGGAGAGTTCCTTGGAAATGCTCTTTCTACTCTGCCATCTTCCCAACTCTTCATTTTAAGGATTTATTTTCTTCAGTGAAATTTTGTGCCTATTTTTTTCCATTTGTCCAATTCTGCTTTTCAAGGCATACTTCCCTCTTTTTTACCATTTGGCATAGTCTGTTTTTTAAGGTGTTATTTTCTTCAATAGTATTTTCAGTCTCCTTTAACAAGCTGTTGATTAGGTTTTCATGATTTTCTTATATCTCACTTTTTTCCCATCCTATTTTTTCCTCTACCTCTCTTACTTGATTTTCAAAATTTGTTTTGAATTCTTCCATGGCCTGAGACCAATTCCTAATTTTCTTGGAGACTGCAGATAGAAGAGCTCTGACTTTATTGTCATCTTTTGAGTATGTGGTTTGATCTTCCTTGTCACCAAAGTAAGTTTCTATAGTCTGAGTTTTTTATCTTGTTAGCTCATTTTCCCAGTCTACTACTTGACCTTTTAACTCTTTGTTAAAGTAGGGTTCTGCTTACAGGGTGGAGGGTACACTTTCCCAAGTCTCAGGTGTTTTATGCAGCTATTATCAGAGAAACTTCTAGGTCCCAGAAGTTTTCAGTTCTCCCAACGTGATATGATCTAAAGAGAGCTGTTTTCTACTCTCCTAGACTGTGCTGAGATCTGAGAGTTACCACAAGCATTCTTCTGCCCTGAAGCTCTGAGGAGGGTCATTGCCCCACAGTGTCCACAAGCTCTAGTGTGCTAGTGCTCCTCCTCATCCTGGGACTGCCACCCAGGACTATGAAGAGGATCCAAGTATGAGCAAAGCAACAGAGTCCAGCCTCAGTGCTAGCAAAGAGATCTCTCTAATCTCCTGACCAGTTGTTTGGCCCCCTTACTCCATGTGAACTGAGAGTTCTGAAAGCAGCTGCTGCAGCCACTGCTAGTTTATTGGCTCCCAAGGCCTGGTCCTGGTTTGGTGTGGCCAGGGCTATGCTGGCACAACCGGCATTGCTCTGAGCACCTCTCTTACCTTTTCTGCTGACCTTTTTTTGGAGGGAAATTGGGGATAAGGGACTTGCCCAAAGTCACACAGCTAGTATGTTTGCCAAGTGTCTGAGGTTAGATTTGAACCCAGGGCCTCCTGACATAAGGGCTGGTGTTCTATTCACTGTGCCACCTAGCCACCCCTTCTGCTGACCTTATAAGTTATCTTGGGCTGCAAAATTGTTTTACTCCATCTTTCTGTGGGTTCTGCTCCTCTAGAATTTGTTTGTGTTATTATTTAATGATATTTGGGAAGTTTGGGGGAGAGCTCAGGCAAGTTCTTGCTTTTACTCCACAATCTTGGCTCCCCCTCATGTTTTTGTTTTTAATTTTATCAATTGCAATGGAGGTACTATAAGAGATGGATTAATTTTCAAAATATATTTTGCTTAAAAAATAAACAGTTTCCACATTCAAAAATGTTGTCATTGAGATAAGGTCTCTTGCCAAGCATTCTTTAGCTGCTTTTGTTTTTCCCATCTACATTCATTTTGAACTCTTCCATGACCTAAGACCAATTTGTAATTTTTTTGGTGACTTTGGATATCAGAGCTTTGACTTTGCTGTCTTCTTTTGAGTGTGTGGTTTGATTTTCCTTGACACCAAAGTAAGTTTCTATAGTCTGAGTTTTTTCTTTTGTTTGCTAATTTTCCCAGTCTACTATTTGACCTATTACCTCTTTGTTAAAGTTGGGTTCTGCTTCCAGGGTGGAGCGTGCACTTTCCCAAGCCTCCGGGGTCTTAATGCCATTGTTATCAGAGTAATTCTAGGTCCCAGAATTTTTCAGTAAGTTACATTTCTCATAAATTTTCACGGCCCTCCATTGTAAGACTTACATCAAAGTTAACCTGAAAATGAATGTTGTCTTTGGTTGCCAAATCTCTGAGTAGAAAATCAAAATGTTTCTTGGCTAAAACATTTTAGCCTTACTTGTTTTGATTATGGTAATGGTTTTACCTTGTTTAAACTTTTTTTTTTTTTATTGTCAGTGATATATATGTCCTTACATCTTAAAGTAATAGAATTTGGAGATTTTGTGGGACAAAAAAGAAAATCATACAGCTCAAAGTTTGAGGCACAGGCTTTGTAATCACATCACAAAGTCACTGATAAATTTCCTTATAAAGAGTCAATACTGATGATTCAATACCCGCAAATAATTGTCTACATCTCTTTTATATTGATTTTACTACATAACAAGGAGAATAATCAAGTTACTAATCTGTCTCCCCTTCTTTCTGTGCTGTGCAGTTACAGATAGAATTTAAGATGAAGCATATGTCTGTAATAAGCTTCCCATTGCTGTTGTTATTGGGAACAAAAAAAATAAAGCCTCTTTTTGTAAAGAGAATAAAAAGCTACTGCAATAGCAAATTCTTTACTCTTTCTATTGACATCTACTCTGACAGGATAACAGATGTTAAATAATACTGTTATACTTCAAATTTCAAAACTCATGTATTCTCTTTAATCTTTTTTTTTTGCAAGATTATGTTACTGTCTTGTAGCATAGTCCATAGAGGTAAATTTTTATAGATTGATGATATTCTTCTTTTGCATTTTTAAAAGAAAGATACTCACTGAGGAATTTAGGAAGAGAGAAAGGAGTGATTTTATAATTTTTTTCAAAAATTAAAAATGCTGAAAAATTTAAACTTGCTTTAGTCATAGATACTGTGGTAATCATCATTTAATTGATTTTCCTATTGTTTTTTCTTAGAAAACAGTAGTTTTTTTAGTCAATTAAAGCTTAACTGCAAAAATTACAATGAATTTCAGCAAAGAATCTTTACTCCCAAGCATTTTAACTAGTAATAATTTATAGGTGAATTAGATTCAAAGACACAGGAAACAACCTATCAGTGAAACACAATCCATTTCAACAAGGACATTTAACTATAAGTATGGAAAAGGCAGCTGATGGTCTTGGCTTATTTTTATTTGAAGTTTTGTTGCTGTTAAAAATGATGACAATGTTTTTAGTTTGTTAGTTTTACATACTGCATCTGCCTCAATTTTTACCATTGCTTCTAAATTGGACCCAATTTTTACCCCAAGTTTTCTTTCATCCAGAGCAAAAGTTGAGTTGAAAAGAACAGGAACATTTGTATAATGGGAACACAAAAAGTGAACTTGTATCAACAAGAATCAAAAATGAATCAGATTAGGAAAGAATTCCTTTTTCCTATCATTCTCAAACATTTATTTTGACTTCAATTTAACATTCATTTCAGGATCTACAGGAAGACAGGTCCTATGGCTTTTGAGTCAAATCTGTTATTTCAGAAGCTATTACAAAAATACTTCCAGTATCTGAGAAGAGCTACTGCCCAGCATTCTAATGAAAGCTTCACTGGGCTTCTTTTTATGAATTGTTAAGTATAATTTCCTCCAAATAATCATATTTGCTGATGAAAGCAACAGAAAGTTGGGGGGGGCAGAGTCAAGATGGCGGAGTAGGAACAGGATTTCTACAGGACTCCAGCTTTCACATTCACCAAACCATGTAAAAGGGGACTCTGAACATAATTTGGAGCTACAGAACCCACAAAATGACACAGAGAAGCTAACTTCCCGCTGAGGACAGCCTGGCAGCCCAGCAGGAAGTGGCTAACACAGCACTCTGGGAGCCGACCCCAGCCCCCTGTGAGACAGAGGTTTTAGCCCAGGACAGCCAGACCAGCAGCTGGCTGGAGGGACTCCAGAATACAAGCAGCTGTGGCCATTTCCAGAATTAGCAACACATAGATGCAAATGACAAAGTGAGAGGTCAGTGCACTGTGGACATTGGGACCAGTAGTGGAGAGAGCATTAGCTTTTTCCCCCAGGGCAAGAAGCCACTAAGACACCATAGCGCAGCTTGCACAGTGTTGCAGATTCAGGTCCTAGCCTGTGGAATGTAGGGGGACTAGACTACCAGTCTAGGGGGTAATCGCTCTTGCTTTAACCTTCTTGGATCTGGATTGCCTTCTTGAGTGGAGGTCCTGGAGTGAGTGACCAGCTTGCCAAAGCATCTGGAGGCTTCAGAGAGAGCATCCAACTAATACCTCTGGCAGCTGAGTAAACCCCAGTATTGGGGATGAAAGCTCCCCTGTCTGGTGACAGAGTCCTACTGTGGCAACAAGGCCAAAAGTCAAGTAATTGAGTGGCAACATGCCTAGGTAAAAGAAACAAAATAATCAGAAAAATTCAACATTAGACTTCTATTTCAAGGGCAAAATAAAGGTATGGTAGTGTTATAAGGTGATATGGGTGCTAAGTTGGCAGTATTGTCTCCTGGAGAATGAGCTCACAGGTGTAATATCATTCCAGGCGTCCATGCTAGCACTCCAATCCCAAGGAGATATCCTAGAAAACACTTAATTTCGAACAAACATTTGAGTTAGTGGAACATGATACCATTTGTCATCTCCTGAGTAACAAACAATATCTGTATTGTTGTTCCCTTGGGCTATTATTTCTGCAGGTCTTGGTTTATTAGAGGGGTGTCTTTTGACCCACACTTTTGCTCCAGGGATTATGGTTTCCAGTTTCCATTGTATTTCATCCATACTCCCAAATCCTTTATCTCCTCATATGGTCGAATTTGGGGAGTCTGCATGTTCCACCCACATTCCAGTCAAGTAACGTAAGATAACCATCTAGCATATCCTCTCACCAGTTTTACAAAAATAGGTATTTGCAGTGTGGGAATTATGTAGGCATACTTTAATCTCTCCTCTATAGTCATTATCTATAACTCCTCCAAGCACATGTACTTGATGTTTGGTGGCCATCCCAGATCTGGTAAATTACTGGCCATAATACCACAGGGGCAGCTGGACACCAATCCCTGTCCTACATAACAATTGGCCTTGGGGTTTTATCTGAACATCATGTATAACGTACAAATCACATCCTGCAGACCCTAAGGAGGCTTGCCAAGGGGGTTGTGCATTTTCATGTACTTTCCACCATTTAATAGTGGGAATACTAGTCGTATTTCTAATTTGCAAATTTGGGGTCATCATGCGGGACAAAGGAGTCCCTTCCCCTGAGGCCAAGGTTCTATTATTTAATTGTTTGAGGGCCTCAAATAAGTTCTCCTTCCATTTGTGTAATGTATTATCCCCTAACTTCTTTAGCCTTCCCTTTAATAACCCATTCCTTCTTTCAATTATCCCTGCAGCCTCGGGGTAGTAGGGGTTGTGATATATCCATTCAATGTTATTATACTGACAATATTGTTCAATTTCTTTTCCCTTAAAGTGGGTGCCATTATCACTCTGGATTTGTAAAGGTGCGCCATAATACAGGGAAATTATATCCAATGTCTTGCAGGTATTCTTTTGGGTGGCCCGTTTGTAGGGACACACTACTAAGACTCCAGAATATGTATCCACGCAAGTGCAGGCATACTGGCACCCCTGGCTAAATGGTAAAGGTCCAATATAATCAATTTGCCAAATTTGGGTGGGCAATATTCCTCGAGCCAACTCCCCAGTGATGACACGGAGAATAGGTCATTTCCTAAACATTTGACATTGTATGCAAGAGTCCACTATCTGTTTGAAGAGTGAGAAGGGTAACCTAATTCCTCGTGACTGTGCCCACCTGGAGGAGGCCAATGCTCCCAAACGTCCTGCGGTTGCGTGGATCCATTTTGCTAGAGCCTCATCATCATTTAAGGAGGGTGGTGTCACCTGTGTGCTTTTGTATCTTGGCTAGCCTGTCCACTTGGGCATTATACTCACGTTCCGGTGTCTCCACAGTAGTGTGAGCATCTACATGAAAAACTGACACATTAGTATTTTTACACCAATTCCATAACTTTATCCACAAATATTTTCCCCACACATCCTTATCCTTTATTTTCCAATTATTAGTTTGCCAAACCGGCATCCAGACAGCAAGACCATTTGCAACAGCCCATGAATCAGTGAACAAATGACACTGCTGCCCCTGTTCGTGTTCCAGGGCCTGATAAACAGCAACTAACTCTGCCCACTGACTACTTTTCCCTTCCCCAGATACTTCCAGTATCATCTGAGTGGTAGGATTATATGCCATGGCCTTCCAGTATCTCTTGGATCCTACATACTTAGCAGATCCATCTGTGAACCAAACATGCTTTTTCTTTTCCAACGTGAGGGAGTCAAATCCACTATTCCAACTCACAGGAGATTGAACCTTTTGAGTAGTATAAGGTTCATGAATGTCAGTACTGGCTGGTAGTTCTAATACTCGCTCATGAAGAGCAGATACCCCATTCTTTCCTGTCTTAACTCTATTTTGTATATACCATTTCCACTTTATAATAGAGGACTCCTGAGCATGACCTATCTTATGGGACGCTGGTGTCCCTAACACCCAGCTCATTATAGTAATAGAGGGTCTTAATATAACTTCATGATTTAATGTTAGGTGTTCAGTTTCCACTAAAGCCCAGTAAGCAGTGAGCAATTGCTGTTCAAAGGGAGTATACCTTTGGCCAGCAGGGGGTAATTTTCTTGACCAAAATCCTAAAGGTACATTTCTTCCTTGCTGCTTTTGCCACAGGCTCCAGTCTGCATATCCATTTAGGGAGGTCACCTGAAGTTCTAATGGGCCAGTATGAACAGGCCATAAATCCAGAGCAGTTTGTATAGCCATCTTTGCCTCCTCAAAGGCTTTTTGTTCAGTTTCTCCCCACTCAAATGTATACCTTTTCCTGGTTACCTTATATAATGGCCCCACTATTTGTCCGAAATGAGGGATATGATGCCTCCAAAATCCAAACAATCCTATAAACTTCTGTGCTTCCCTCTTGTCCCTAGGTGGGGAGAAATCTAAAATCTTCTGCTGTACCTTAAGTAAGATTTCTCTATGTCCCTTATTCCACACTATTCCTAAAATTTTTACAGTCTGAGCAGGTCCTTGGATCTTGGCTGGGTTAATTTCCCACCCTTTCTTTTTCATGTGATCAATAAGCATGGGGAGTCTTTGCTCCACTTTATCCTGAGAGGAAGATTGAATCATTATATCATCTATATAATGGGTTATTTTAACTTCTGGCCACTGTAGTTCATCTAAATGCTCCACCACTATTCGGTGACAAATGGTGGGGCTATGTACACATCCTTGTGGGAGCCCAGTGAAAGTGTACTACCTGACCTGTCAGGTAAAGGCGAATTGATCCCACTGTTCCTTTGCTATTGGAATGGTGAAAAAAGCATTTGCTAGATCTATTACAGCATACCATACTCCAGGAAAGGTCTGGACTGCTTCAATTAAAGTAATAGTGTCTGGCACTGCTGCATACAGTGCGGGAGTAACTTTGTTTAACTGTCTGTAATCTACTGTCATTCTCCATGATCCTTCTGACAGGATTATTCCATGTGGTGGTAGTAGGCACTAAGACTCCTGCTTGTATGTAGTCCCGTATAGTTCTAGTTATCTCATCTTGTCCCCCAGGAATGTGGTACCGTTTCTGACTAACCACACAAGATGGGGTGGGTACAGTGACAGGGGCCATTAATAATTTCCCCACTGTTACCACATTAATTTTTAGAATCCTTACAGCAAATTGGTATTGCCCGTCTCCAAATGCAATGTCATCCCTTTTAGTATATCTATTCCAATTATATATTCTGGGATGGGAACCACTACTACTGCATATTCTCTTTTTGGAAATTGCCCTATTCTCATTACTACCTTCATTTGTTTAGCATGTACTTCCGCTCCTCCTAATCCAGATATCGTTATTGGAATGCCATGTCTAAATTTTGTAGGATTTCCATAAATTAAGGTGGCCTTTGCCCCCGTGTCTACTAAAGCATTAGCTTTAGTTGTGGAGCCATTTTTCCAATATATTGTTAATGGTACATGGGGTCTATGGTCTGTGTGCAATGCACGGACATGTAAGGCTTGGCCTTTTTCCTATTCTCCCTTAAAGTGATCAAGGGAAGGGTATAGTTTGTCAGAAGCTGGCAGGGCAGTTGGTTCTACATTTAAAGCAGACACTTTCCCTTTCTCATTCTGGTCAACTTTTTGCTTGTACAGTTGATACATGTCATAGCTTAACTCCAGCCTTTAACAGGGCTGAAAACATCTCTTTCCTGGAGAGACGTATATTACCACCATGTTCTGGCCTTTGGCCTTTTCCCCAATCTTTCTTATATGTAGAATCTGTTCCTTCCTTAAATTCTCCTAAATCTCCCAATTGTGCTAGCTTATCAATGACTTGTGCTAGTGCTTCCCCTGTAGAGGCCAGCAACTGGGTTAGAATCAGATGTTTGTATGCAGGAGGGGCTATTTTTACCAAGGGGGCCTGATGTAGGGCCAGCACCGGGGACTCAGTATATGAATCCAGATCTCCCATCATCAATGCATGTTTCATTACTTCCTTCAATCTTTGAATCCCGTCCTTTAAAGTATACCACGGACAAGTATTGGGTAGGCCACATTGAGGAATCAGGGTATTGTGTTCTCAACCCCTCAGCCACTAATTCTAACAGGGAGGAATCTTTTGGGACTCCTCCAGGCATAGCCTGGGCATGATTTCTAAAATCCTGTTTTACAAAAGAATTAGGAGAGGCTAATAAATTTCATACAGTCTTTGGAATCAAGCCACACTCCTCCAGCTCCACTATCACTGAGTCTAACAAGCCAAGTCAAAGGGGGTTCACCAGATCTCTGTGAAAATCTGCTCAACAAGTCAGTAATTTCTCTTTGTAAGAAATCCTCAGTCACATTTACTATGTGAGGCTGACCTCCCAGCCCATCCTCTTCCTTCCTTCTCCCACTTATAGGGCGAGCTGCCTCCTTTACTTCAGGTACTTCTTTCTCTATCACTTCTTCCCATTCATCACTATTCTCATCCCATATATCTTCATCCCAGTGATCAGGAAACCAGTCTATTCCTGCTGAGGCCACTACAGCGTGCACTTTCCTCTTATTTACCTTCCCCCGCCGATTCTTGTACTGAGACGCTCTAACGGCAGCCTTCTCTGCCACAGACTGATAGTTACGAGCCTGATCCCCTAAAATAAAGTTCTGACATTGTAGCATCGACAATCGACCCTGCAGGTCAGCTAGTTCTTTTTCCATCACTACTTTCTCTTCTTTTTATTCAAAGCTTCACACACCCTTCTGTAAGCTGTGAGAATAGCCCAGCCCCGCCTGCTAACACCAGAAAGTTCCTTATGGTAGATAAACATTCTGCTAACTGCGGAAGGGAGGGGGGGCGGGGGCGCATTCCGTTCTTAACTCGATTCTCCCAATCCTCACACGGGCCAGCAGCTTGCGCCCATGCTTGGGCCACAGAGGAATACGGGATTTCATCCCAGCCCGGGATTTCTATGACCTGGAGTGCTACTGTATTTTTCTTAAACAACGGCATTTGTGCCGCAAATCCTGTTCGTGACGCCAATTTATGTTTTGGGTAGATTTTTAAAGGTTCGGATTTGCACCCACAAATGACTCGCTGCACTCAGTTTTAAGGCTAAAATGTTTTAATAATCAGAATAGGCAAGGAATAGGAGTAGTACAATAACGAAACCACCAGATCAAGAGAACTATAACACAGATTACGATAATAATAATAATAATAATAAGTACAGAAGGGAAAGTTAAAGAAAACATCACCGATCCGGGGGAGCACCAACTCGTCTTTGCAGTGGCTGGAGGATCCCAGGGAACAGCCTCAGAGTCCCGGCCGGGAAAGTCCCAGGCAGAGCGTCCTCTCCATGGGTGAGATCCCAATGAGAGGGAGAGATTTGGGAGTTATTCGATTATTTTAGTTATTTTATTCAGTTATTTTAGTTCATGTACCTTAAGGGTCGAGTGAATTTACAAAAAAAAGGAAAGAATATTATTTCTTCATGGGGTTAAGTGATTTACCCAAGGTCACACAGCTAGTTTTTGTGTTAAGTGTCTGAGGTCTTCCTGACTCCAGGGCCAGTGCTCTATTCACTGTGCTACATAGCTGCCCCTAAAATCTATACAATTTCTAAAGCACAGAGCCCTATACTTGATTTGTAATCAATAACATATTGCAACTACATGTCCAAGATCTTTGTAAATAAAATAAAATTTTCTCTCACTTAGTTTTCTTTTCTTTTTTTCTTTTTTTTGCTTGGTGGGCAATTGGGGTTAAGTAACTTGCCCAAGGTCACACGGCTAGATTTTGTTGTTGTTGTTGTTGTTCTGAGTGTTAACTGTCTGAGGCCACATACGAACTCAGGTCCTTCTGACTCCAGGGCCAGCGCTCTACTCACTGCACCACCTAGCCGCCCCAATCTCACTGACATTTCCAGTGAGTTTTGTGATGCCTTCTCTATCATTCTCCCTGTCCTTTTCACAGACAATTACCACTTCCTGAGTCCTGTTTTTTTCATGGGAACTATCAGACTGAGCAATCCTAGTGTGGCCAGTTCCTCTGGAAGGAAATTGGGTAGCTGAGAGCAAGAAATGGAAGACATTATAGAAAGAACAGGCAGGTATAATTGGAAAAAAAAAAAAGATCAGCCAGGAATAGTGATGAGGTTGTCCTGAAAACTCTATGGTTTGTATCCCTCAGCTACTCCATGTCTCACCCATGTGGCACTAGGGAACATATCAAAAGAAATAAAATAGTTTCATGTGATCCAATTTCTATATAATCAGGGAAACAGGCAAAATGTCATAAAAAGAAATTGATTGGTTTGTTGTTTTTTTGTTTTATTCTTCCCACTGAATAGGAAGGTGGATTGTTTTACTTGAGAATTCAACACTTAGGAAGTGACATTTTACAGAGAGAGAGCAGTGGCATAAAACATGTCTTAAATATACCAAAGTCAAAAAGCACCTACTATAATCCACTAAGGATATTAACAAGGATACAAAATATGTCTTAGATGATCTCTGCCCTCAAGAAGAGCACATGATAAACATCATTCAACTTTTCTGCCATGGCTAAGCTTTCCATTTATGGTCATCCTTCACTGTGTATTTCATCTGGTTTTATTTGCATTGCACACTCATACATCTAGGACATAGAATTTCTCCCTCCCATACCACTCCTATGCCTCTTCTAGAATGGAAGTTTCTTGATATCAGGGACTATTTTTTTTTTACTCTCTCTCACAGCCTCGAAAGTGGCAGGTAAGTACTTAATTAATCTTTGTTGAATTGAATTGGTTTGGTGATTTCACAGAGAAACTCCCTGTACAAATACAGATCAGCAACTTGGAAACTTAGGGTATTAAATCAGAGCTGCCTGGGAACAAAGAGAGGTTGTGAGTCTTCCAGGGTCGCGTAGGTAGTATAAATGAGAAGCTGCAAAAAATACTGTCTGCTAGTCAAGGTAGTTCATCGAGTGTAAGAAATATAATTAATATAATTAAAAACTAACAGGAGTAAAAAAGGGGGGAAACTGAGGACTATATGTTCACTAAGTTTCTGGACTCTTTTGTTAAACAAGTATAGATTCAGAGGTGTTAAAGAGATTGTTCTGTCATGCAAGTCTCACATAGCAGAAAAACTATCAAGTAACAACCTTGATTTAGGCACATAAAGAACAAGATGTTCTAGTTGTTCAGATTAACTTCATAGAATATACAAGGTGATTATGAGGAGAGACAATTAACTGAACTCTCAACTTCATTTGGGGATCATGAAAACTTTCTATATTTAGATCTGGAAAACCATCATGTTGGTGCACAAGCAATTAGCTTTTGACTGTTCATTAGCAATCAGCAGCAGTCAGGGGTTAAGGACTAGACCTCATTAGAAGACCCCAAACCATAGATTCCTGCCTAAAGAACAAAAGCAAGTCTGGAGAGACTAATAGAGGAAAATATATTTAGTCACTCCAAAGCCTTCTCCACCACCAAACTATTTTTAAAATGAAATTGCTATAGCAACTGACCCAGGAGTTGTTATGTTTTAATAATGGCTTTTCCTATAGAAACTGAGTTAAGTTAAAAAAAATTAAGATATTCTTCGAAGTTTGAACTGAAGGTTTGGGAGAGGTGAGGATTCGTTCTGAGTGAAAAAAACTGCCAACCACTAAGAAAATTGTGAGCCCTTTAAAACCACCATTATCTGATGTCCTCATTTTGTTTGAGGCAGTATCCACAAAACTGAGCCATTTTCTCAATTAGCATGCCTCATGGTTACTCCAAATCTCTGTTTGATAGAGAATTATGAAAAATGTTTGCACTGCTATGCCTGACTGGACAAGCTGAAAACTAATACCTCTGGTAATGAAGCTGAGTTAGATGAAATAAAATTAACAATGAGGGGTCATTATAAAATGGGTTATGTGGGAAACCTCTGTTTACATTTAAATATAAGTATAGTAGATTGAATTTGAAATGGACCTATAGGGTCCATCCCATGGAGTATACTCAATAGGTTCCATTCTTAGTTTTAGTCAACTACACAATACCTTTAGACTGGGTTTTTAAACATGTTACTCAGGACAAAAGGCAAGTTAGAAAAATCTCAAAGACTGAAATTTAATAGGTGGAGCTGACTGGCAGCAAAAGAACATTCTGGATCACAAGAGGATGCCATGTGATGAAAAAATATGCCTTAACCTAATGCTCTTACCAACAGCTTGTACCAGTACCAGGCATCATCTGGAGAGTGCAAAGATGAGATGAAATGTGAATTGCCTAATTAACTATCCTACAAACTCCTTATGTTCTGATAAAGTTTAAGTATTAGGTTCCCTACTACTTGTAACAGTAGCTGTAAATTAAGTTGCTAAATGCTGTTTCAAGTCTGTTTTTGTTTAATCTGGGTTTATCAGGCTTTTTTATGTTTAGGAGGAAAAGGAATAGCCAGGACTTGTCCAGTAAAACATGTCTTAAAAGTGTCAGGATCTGGATTTGAACTTGTCTTCCTTAATCTAGAAATGTTTAGGATTTCTTTTGTGCACAGGAAATCACCTGCCCCATGCCTGATTCATATTGCATATAAAGGATCTTTCTTCCCCTCCTTTTAGAGGGAAGCTCTGGATTTGAACATTCATCTAAGTTACAAGTAAAATTGTCTCCAGGATACCAGAGTGGAATTTTAAGGAGCCAGATAATATCATCACAGTAGAACAAGCCTTCTTTCATGAAACCTCAGTGTGCCCAGGATTAAATTGGATCTAAATCTTAAGCCTGGGTATAAAATGGGATGGATTTAGTATTCCAACTTCCCATGGGCCCAGAATCCCCAGAGTTAGGATTATCACAAAACTTCACCTAAATTGTTAATAATATGAAAGATTAGCTCAATTATACCCTCAAACCATAAGTTTGATCAGGTTCTATTTTTTAATGGCCAATTTTGTAACCTGCTAAGGGGTGGAAATATTCTTCTGACTGCATTTCTCTGAAATAATGATGAGAACTAGGCAAGCCTCAGAGAATATTCTAAGCCTATCACGGCATATAAAGATAATTTTTAGGGTTTTGTTTTTGTTTTTGTTTTTTTATTCCCTGAAGTGGCTGTGAATTTCAGTAACTTGTCTATACATTGAACCTTTTAGAGTCTGTTTCCTCATCTGTAAAATGAAAGGCAATAGTTAATGTCTAATGACTCTTCCAGCTCTAATATAAAATATTCTGAATTCATTATTTAAATAAATCAATAGAAGGAATTTCAAAAATCTATCAACTCATAAATTAGTGAATGTCTGAGGCAAGATTCAAACTCAGGTCTTCCAGACACCATTTCCAGTGTTCTATCCACTACATAACACTGACACAATTATTTAGACCTATTCCAATTTTGTAAAGTTCTTTGGATTGAGGTATGATGAAGAAAAAAAAAGCATTTGTAAACTAAAAATTTTTATCTATTCTACTAATTAACCTGCAATTAAATCACAGAAAACTGGGTATTTTCATGTCCTATGGCAGACTGGTAACTAATTTGCAATTTATAGTTTTAAAGAGTTTCCTGGGGCATTGAGAGCTTAAGTGACTTGTCCAGGATCACAGAGTGGTGTTATCAATACAATTAATTATTTCCTCTTACTAATTTGCATACTTATTCAGTCATAGATAAATTATGATATGCATTTGGCAGAAGGTATTCTCCCTTGAGAAGTTCCCTCTTGACAAAATTTCAGCAAATTCAGATACTGGTGTAAAAAATGTGTTTAGCTGAAATATTATTCTGTCAATTTAGCATTCCTCTACATGCATATGCATGGAGTACCAAAAGTCTTGATGCAGCATTAAGATTGTTGTAATGCTCAGAATATATAAATGTTGTTGTGGTGGTGGTTTTATAAGAAAATAAGGCATGCCTGTCAATTTTTCAGGTGACAAAAAAGCTGGGAGAACAGATGATGTGTTGATAAATTTGTGACTAGAGTTTTTTTGCAGCTATCTTGAAAAGCTGAAATTTGGGGCCAGTGTAAAAACAGATGAACTTTAACTATGACCAAAGTAAAGAAGTGATAAGTGTGGGTATGTTTGTTTGGTTTATTTTTAATCCCATTAGTATACTACTTGCCATGTGAACATCTAAAGTTCTGACTGGGTTTAATGGGCCATAAGGTTACAAAGCAGCATGAGGAAGATGGCAGAGTAGAAACAGTGAGTCCAAGCCACTCTCCCCCCAGATCACCTCCAAACTATGTAAAAGGGGACTCTGAACAACTTCTGGAGCCCCAGCACCCACAGAATGACACAGAGAAGCTAACCTCCCACTGAGGACAGCCAAGCAGCCCTGTAGGAAGGACGAGCACAGTGCTCGGGGACCAAGCAGAGGTCCACCTGAGTCTCGGTTTTAGCCCCAGGGCAGCCAGGCCAGCAGCAGGCTGGAGGGACCCCAGAATACCAGCAGCTGTGGCAATTCCAGAATTATCAACATAGACATGCCTAGGACAAAGTGAGAGGTTAGTGCCCTATGGACTTTGGGACCACTATTTGGGGAACTCGTCGGCTTCCTCCCTGGGGGCAAGAAGCCGCTGAGGAGACACGACATTTTGTAGTTTTCAGAGGCAGCTCCAGCTCCTGGCCTGTGAACTGTAAGGAGATCCAGCAATTAGTCTTGGGGGGTAATCTCTCTTGCTTTAACCTCCCGGGATCTGGACTGTGATCTGGGGTGGAGGTCATGGGTGGGTTTCCAGGTTGCCAGAAATGGAAGTTGTCCCTCCACACATTCGGGACGAAAGTCCCCCTGTCTGGCAGAGCCATACTGTGGCAACAAGCCCAAAAGTCAAGCAATTAGGTGGCAACATGCCAAGGCAAAGGAAACAAATTAAACAGAAAAATGCAACCTTAGACTCCTACTTTGGGGGCAAAGAGGATCAAAGCATAGAACAGGAAGAGGGCTGTGAGGTCAGAAATCCTGCTCCAAAAGCCCCAATGGAAAATATGAGTGGGTTGCAGGCCATAGAGGACCTTAAGAAGGACTTTAAAAATCAAATAAGAGAAGTGGAGGAAAAATTGGGAAGAGAAATGAGAAGGATGCAGGAAAAGTATGAAATGAGGGTCAACAGCCTGACTGAGGAAAACAACACCTTAAAAAATAGACTAACTCAAATGGCAAAGGAGGCCCAAAAGGGCAATGAGGAGAAGAATGCCTTAAAAAGTCGAATTTGCCAGATGGAAAAAGAATCTCAAAAGTTCACTGAGGAGATTCATTCCTTTAGAGTTAGACTGGAGCAAATGGAAGCTAATGACTTTATGAGAAATCAAGATGCTCTTAAACAGATCCAAACAAATGAAAGAATAGAAGGCAATGTGAAATATCTCATGGGAAAAACCACTGACCTGGAAAATAGATCCAGGAGAGACAATTTACAAATTATTGGACTACCTGAAAGCCATGATCAAAGAAAGAACCTAGAAATCACCCTTCAAGAAATTCTCAAGGAAAATTGCCCTGATGTTTTAGATCCAGAGGGCAAAATAGAGGTTGAAAGAATCCACCAATCACCTCCTGAAAAAGATCCCAAAAAGAAAACTCCCAGGAATATTATAGCCAGGTTCCAGAATCCCCAGATCAAGGAGAAAATACTACAAGCAGCCAGGAAGAAACAATTTCAATATTGTGGAAACACAATCAGAATAGCCCAGGACCTGGCAGCTTCTACACTGAGGGATCGAAGGGCATGGAATATGATATTCCAGAGGGCAAAAGAACTGGGAATGAACCAAAGGGTCACCTACCCAGCAAAACTGAGTATTTTGTTTCAGGGGAAAATATGGTCATTCAGTGGAATAGAGGACTTTCAAGCATTCTTGAGGAAAAAACCAGAGTTGAATAGAAAATTTGACATCCAGACACAAGAAGCAAGAGATGCCTGAGGAGGTAATCAGGGAAAAGAAATCAAAAGGAACTTATCAAAGTTGAGCTATTTACATTCCTACAATAAAAAACAATAACTGTGACTGATGAAATCTTTCTCAGTAAGAAAATAATGGAAGAAGGGAGTATGGTCATATGAATACATATGTGAATATGTGTGTGTATATATATATATATATATATATATATATATATGTTTATAGTTACATATGGATAGAGAGCATAGGTTGAATTTGTTGGGAAGGGAGAATACTCAAGGGATCAAATTATGAGGTGAGAGAGGAAAGTGGCAAGAGAAGATGGGGAGAGACAGGGTAGGGTAAACTATCTCATGTAGAAGAAGCAATGGGAAGTGGCTTCAAGGGAGGGGAAGAATAGGAAGGCAAAAAGGCAAAACCACATTCTCATTGAATTTGGTTCTGGGAGAGAATGACATACATACTAAATGGGATATCTCAACCTGCAGCAGAATAGGGGGAAGGGGGATGAGAGGAGGGATGATGGAAGGGAGGGCATCCTTGCAGGGAGGGGAGGCTGGAAGTACCCACTATAGAAGAGGGACAGGATCAAATAGGGAATGGACCAGGTGGAGGGTGGGATGAGTGGGAGGGAATTATAAGCAGCCTTGTACAATATATCTACTATGGTAATGTTTTGCATAGCTAGATATGTACAACAACAATACTATCTTCCCAGAGGGAATGGGTGACAAGGGAGGAAGGGAATGGATCTGAAATTCGAGGTCTTAAAATCAAATGTTTCAAATATATATAAATACTATTATTAATACTCTTTTGCTTGTAATTGGGAGATAAGATGTGCAGGCATTGGGACACAGAGATTCACCTTCCTATAGTGGAAAAGTCGAAGGGGGTATGGGAGAAGATATGGGAGAGAGTAGATTGGAGGAAGTGATATGTTGTGGGACTGCTATTCTGGGAGGGTGGGTAGGGGAAAAACAGGGGGAGAAAATAATTGTAACTCAAAAGCTGGTGGAAATGAATGATGTAAAACAGAAGTTAATAAAGCATTTGTTAAAAATAAAAAAAAAGAAAGAAACTAATGGAAGTTGGAAATACTCTTCAAGTATATAGTATTAGAAAGTTTCCTGGAGGCACAGGTTCAGTGGCTTGCCCAGGATCATATAGAGAGGTTAAATGACTTGCACAGGGTCATAGATCTAGTAAGTATCCATGGTGGGATTTGAACTTTGGTCTTCCTAATTCAAAGCCCAGCCCTCTATCTTTTGCCACCTAGCTGTATATATCATCTCAAAAACCTGAGAATAAAAAGCATCAAGATTATATATAATGCAGACTAAATTGGTTAAAGTACTCCCCACTGTGCTCCCCAAAAGGAAATGTTATACTTTGGTTTTCTTTATCAGGAAAATGGGAATAATACCTGTTCTGTTCTTTCTCATATTTGGAATGTTGAAATAAATGCCCTGTTTTTTCCAAGTGACAAAAAAAAAAGCAGCATGACGTGGCTGTCAACAAAGTCCATACTGTCTTGGTCTGTACTAACAGAAGTGAAATATACATATTGGGGGGCGGGGGTAACTGTCCAAGTTCACAATTCTGTGCACCAGGCAGGCCACATGAATTCTGGTTGTCATGGTTCAGAAGGGACATTAACCACCGGTAATTTATATATAATATGCAACAAGAAGATTAAGCAGTTTGTCATTAAAAAAACAGGTAAATGAATTTAGAACATTCAAGTAGGAGATGTGGAAGATTCATGAATAAACAATAGTTGTTTTCATCTTTTTTTAAACTATAGGATGAAAAAGAGATAAGTAAGAAGGGCAAGAGCAGCACCAAAGGTAGAAGTTACAGAGAAGCAGATTCTAAGTATAAGGAAGTGCAAAATAAACATTAAAGGTGCCAAAAAAAAAAAAGAAGGGACTGTCTTAAACAGTCATGGACTTTTCAGCACTAAAAATGATCCAACAGAAGCTGAGTGACCATCTGTTACAGATGCTTTGGAAGGAATTCCTGATTTGGGTTAAAATTGTGCTAGATGTCCTTTAAGGTTTAAGGCAATGATTCTATGATTTTGCAAACATTTCTTTCTAACCTGCCATTTTACATTTCATTGCTATGATTTTATAAGACAATCATTACTCAGAGCACTCAAAATGGAAAGATTTTCAATAGATGATTGAATTTGTTCATGTTTCATTGAAAATTGTGATGAACAGAGAGACAATGGTCTGAGCGTGATCAATTTATTAGTTAGGCTCAATAATAATCAATAAACTGGGTCAATGGCATCTCTCAGTGTCCAAAGACCTCAATTCAGGGTTACCCCTTTCATATAGTTTTGGGGAATACACAATTAGGTAGATAGAGCAGAGAATGTGATTAATTACAGGGTAAACAGCATTATGAGGGTGGGACAAAACAATTGATGACATCATGGAAAACAGGCTAACACCAATGTGGTGCTAGTAACCACTTCTCTCTGTCTTACAGGAATGCCTGATTAATTTATTGGATTCATCCGTATTTTGCAGACCTTGTTAGTGGACCTGAGTTAGCCAAATCCCTGGGACCTAGGTTTTTTAGGGAGAAAAGGCTTTCTTTAATGGCACAAAGACGGTTCAGGGAGAATGTATTTCTTAGACCTAGCTTCAGGGCTTAAAGATAACACAAGATGTCATGGTATTTTCCCAGAAGGTAATTGTATGGTAGATAACAGTTTTTCCTATTAATTATAACATTAAACTAACAGAGTGAATGTGAATTCCTGAGCTCAACTCAAGAATATAGCTAGTTGGATGCAGACCCAATTATAAAATTAATACAGCATAAAATCAGTTACATTAGAATCAATACAGTAGAAATCAATACAGAAGAAATTAGAGGTAATATTATTTTTTTAATATTTTTATTCACTGGTACATACTCAAAAATAGACCATGTACTAGGGCATAAAAACCTCACAATCCAGTGCAGAAAGGCAGAAATATTAAGCGCATCATTCTCAGATCATGATGCAATAAAAATTATATGCAATAAAAGGCCATGGAAAGATAGACTAAAAACTAATTGGAAACTAAACAATTTAATCCTAAAAATTGGTGGGTCAAAGAAGAAATTATAGAAACAATCAATAATTTCATTCAAGAGAATGATAATAATGAAACAACATACCAAAATTTGTGGGATGCACTAAAGGCAGTTCTCAGGGGAAGTTTTATATCCCTGAGTGCATACTTAATTAAAGCAGAGAGAATGGAGGTCAATGAATTGGACATGCAATTGAAAAAGCTAGAAAAAGAACAAATTGAAAATCCCCAATTTAGTACTAAATTAGAAATATTGAAAACCAAAGGTGAGATTAATAAAATTGAAATTAAGAAAACCATTGAATTAATAAATAAAACTAAGAGCTGGTTTTATGAAAAAATCAACAAAATTGATAGACCCTTAGTCAATATGATAAAAAAAAAGAAAGAAGAAAACCAAATTATGAGTATCAAAAATAAAAAGGGTGAATCTACCTCCAATGAAGAGGAAATCAAAAAAATAATGAGGAATTATTTTTCCCAATTGTATGCACATAAATATGACAATCTTAGTGAAATGGATGAATATTTACAAAATCACAAATTGCCCAGATTAACTGAAGAGGAAGTGAATTACCTAAATAACCCCATCTCAGAAAAAGAAATCAAACAAGCCATCAATGAACTCCCTAGGAAAAAATCTCCAGGGCCAGATGGGTTCACTAGTGAATTCTATCAAACATTTAAAGAACAATTGATTCCAATACTCTACAAAATATTTGGGAACATTAGTGAAGAAGGAGTCCTACCAAACTCTTTCTAAGACAGAAATATGGTACTGATTCCTAAATCAGGAAGAGATAAAACAGAGAAAGAAAATTACAGACCAATCTCCCTCATGAATTTAGACGCAAAAATTCTAAATAAAATATTAGCCAAAAGACTCCAACAAATTATCACAAAAATAATACACCCTGATCAGGTAGGATTCATTCCAGGAATGCAAGGATGGTTTAATATTAGGAAAACCATCAATATAATTGAGCATATCAACAACAAAACTAGCAAAAACCACATGATCATCTCCATAGATGCAGAAAAGGCTTTTGACAAAGTACAACATCCATTCCTATTAAAAACACTAGAAAGTATAGGAATAAATGGAGCCTTCCTTAAAATAGTAGCTAGCATATATCTAAAACCATCAGCAAGTATTATATGCAATGGGGATAAACTAGAAGCCTTTCTAATAAGATCAGGAGTGAAACAAGGGTGTCCACTATCACCCCTCTTATTCAATCTGGTACTAGAAACGTTAGCAGTAGCAATTAGAGAAGAAAAAGAAATCAAAGGAATCAAATTAGGCAAAGAAGTGACCAAGCTGTCACTCTTTGCAGATGATATGATGATATACTTAGAGAATCCTAGAGAATCAAGTAAAAAATTACTTGAGACAATAAATAAATTTGGCAAAGTTGCAGGATATAAAATAAACCCACATAAATCCTCAGCATTCCTGTACATATCTAATAAAACTCAACAGCAAGAGATAGAAAGAGAAATCCCATTTAAAGTCACTGTAGACATTATAAAATATTTGGGAATCTACTTGCCAAAACAAACCCAGAATCTATACGATCACAACTACAAAACACTTCTCACACAAATAAAATCAGATCTAAATAGTTGGAAAAATATCAATTGCTCGTGGCTGGGTCGAGCTAATATAATAAAAATGACAATTTTACCCAAACTAAATTATATATTTAGTGCCATTCCAATCAATTTACCAAAAAACTACTTTGTAGAGTTAGACAAAATAATAACAAAATTTATTTGGAAAAACAAACGGTCTAGAATATCAAGGGAATTAATGAAAAGAAACGCTAGGGAAGGTGGACTAGCTATGCCAGATCTTAATCTGTATTATACAGCAGCAGTCATCAAAACTGCTTGGTACTGGAAGAGGTGTAGAGTAGTGGATCAATGGAATAGATTAGGTACAGGAGACCCAGCAGTTAATGAATATAGCAATCTATTGTTCGATAAACCCAAAGACCCCAGTTTTTGGGATAAGAATGCACTATTTGACAAAAACTGCTGGGAAAACTGGAATACAGTATGGCAGAAACTGGGCATAGATCACTATCTAACACCATACACCAAAATCAAGTCTAAATGGGTGCATGATCTAGGTGTAAAGGATGATACTGTAAGCAATTTGGGAAAGCAAGGAATAGTTTACCTGACAGATCTGTGGAGAGGGGAAGATTTTAGGACCAAACAAGAATTAGAGAGCATTATAAAATGCAAAATGGATAATTTTGATTACATTAAATTGAAAAGCTTCTGCACAAACAAAGCCAATGTAACCAAGATCAAGAGGGAGGTGGGAAATTGGGAAAGAATTTTTACAACTTGTGTCTCTGATAAAGGACTCATTTCTAAAATTTATAGAGAATTGAACCAAATCTATATGAATACAAGTCATTCCCCAATTGATAAATGGTCAAAGGATATGGACAGTTTTCAGAGAAAGAAATTAAAGATATCTATAAGCATATGAAGAAATGCTCTAAATCACTATTAATTAGAGAAATGCAAATCAAAACAACTCTGAGATACCACATCTCTCCAGTCAGATTGGCTAAGATGACAAAACAAGAAAGTGACAAATGCTGGAGAGGATGTGGGCAAATTGGAACGCTAATACATTGCTGGTGGAGTTGTGAACTTATCCAACCATTCTGGAGAGCAATCTGGAATTATGCCCAAAGGATTATAAATAATTTCATACCCTTTGACCCAGCCATACCACTTTTAGGGTTATATCCCAAAGAGATCATAGTAGTGGGAGGAAGAACCATATGTACAAAAATATTTTTAGCAGCCCTTTTTGTGGTTGCAAAGAATTGGAAACTAAAGGGGTGCCCATCAATTAGGGAATGGCTAAACAAGTTCTGGTATATGAATGTAATGGAATTTTATTGTGCTATAAGAAACGAGGAGGTGACGGATTTCATAATTACCTGGAGAGACTTATACAAACTGATGCTGAGCGAGAAGAGTAGAATCAGAAGAAATTTGTATACAATCACAGACATACCATATCTGTGATGACCAACTATGACAGACTGGACTCTTTTCAGCAATGCAGTGATATAAATTAATCCCGAATGACTCAAGAAAGTGAGAAATGCGCCATCCAGAGATATAACTAGAAAGAACTGAGCCTGAATCCTGATGGAAGCAAACTAAATGATCTTGTTCTTCTCATTGTTTGGTTTTACTTCTTCCTTATCATCTTTCATCCCACCTAGTACAATATGCCTTTGTAATTGGAATAATGTTTAATATGAATGCATTTGCAGACCCTATACTGTACTATATGCTGTCATGAGGGGAGGGGGGAGGGAAGTAAAGGAAATTTGAAAATCAAGGAACTATGGAATTGAATCTTGTTAACTGAAACTAAACTAATAAATTAATTAAAAAATATTTTTATTCACTAACAATTTGGGGTCACTTGGGTTTTACTAAGTAATTTGTTTATGGTTAAATAATCACGGTCATTCATATTAAGTGTAACATAAATAGTATGAATGTGGAAAAAGTAAGAAAATGATTGCATTTTTACTACTTCCTGACGAAACCAATGAATTTACACACTTGGGCATAGTTTCTACTGATAAATCAAAAATCCTTTAGTCAATGCCAACAGACCTTGCGGTAGGAACTGAGGACACAAAGAAAAAGCAAAGCAAATTTCAAAACTGGGAGAGTTTATTGTAGGTTGGGCCAGATTCAGGTCAATGCTCTTGTTGTTTAGATTTGATGCTGGAACAAAATTAGACAATTATAGGCCAATCAACATTTAACAAAAGAAGATTTACTCAGCCATAACAAGAAAAATATGATGATAGGGAGCGGCCATAAGGATATCTCAAGTTGACTCTGCTAAGTGAAGTTCATACCATTATCTACCAGTCAAGCAACTGAAAGACTTTCCAGCTCCTTAAGGATATGTTTTACCCAGGAGATGAGGACATGTAGTTAGATATCAGAGCTCTTAGCACCCCTAACCTGAGACTTGAGAAATGTCTCAGACCTCAAACAGAAATATAACTTGCTTTATGGGTTGGGCAAAATTAAGAAATTATTCTGATCACAGAATTTTAGTGGACTGTGTTTCTGTGGAATTCATCAATATGATATGAAAGTCAAAAAATAAGCTAAGATGATCTTGGGTTACATTAAGAGAGCCATAGTTATGTGGAGTTAATAATTTCATTCTACTCTGTCCTCATCAGAAGTCATTGAATCCAGCCCCTTCATTTTACATATAAGGAAAGTAAGGCTCAGAAAAAATAAAGTTACATGCCCAGGGCCACATACCTAGTATAACCTTGAAACAGGATTTTAACAGAGATCTTTCTGATATAAAGCCCAGGGCTCTAGGTATTGTGCCATCTGGCTTCAGTTTTCAAGATTTCATCAGCACCTTGTTAAAAGCCCAAGCAGGTTTGCAGTTTACAAAATGATGGTCTCATGGATCAGACCCTTCTCTCTTCAACCACAGTTTCAGCATTAACCTTTGCTTCCCCAAGTGATTCTGAAGACAAAATCATCTGCACTGATTTGGTAATGCTGTCTATCTCACTGATAGCAAATTCAAATAGAAATGGGAATCACTAAAGCAAACATAAAGATACCTATAGTTCACAAATTGACTTGGTTTTAAACTGTAATATTATCAATATTTAATTGCATTTTTATTTATTTTTTACATTGGGATATGATGCAGGTGCCCTTGAGGAATGTTGTGGTCTGCAGATTGCCTGCTGGTCTCCTGTTTGATGCCTCTGGCCCAGCTCACAAATGAATGCTCACCCTCTCACATGGGCACTGTTGCTGTGTCTACCAAAAGCCATTTTCCCCTTCCTTACCACTCCCACCCTCAACAAGGAACTCTAGGGAGTATGGAGGTGTCTGAACATTAATGCCAGATGTCTAAGATCCTAGCAAGTCTCCAAAGAGTACTTGTGGCCATGAGGGAAGGAAATTCCTAGCTAATGTTTAAAGTCAGAAGCTTTAGCTCAGACAGCACTAGCAAGCAAGATTCATTACTTTAGTCAGTAGAAGTCCTACCAAACTTCTTTGCTTTAATTGGCAAGTTGTTGTAGCAACAAGCACCCTGGCATATCCAGGATGGCTGCTAACGCAGGTTCTTTGATCTGCTTTTCTAAAGGAAAGTAACTCAAAAAGGGTTAATGATCTTCATTTAATCAAACACATATCATTTACCCAGTTCAGGGGAAAAAATCAGCACCCTGAACTTCAGAGAATACTAATGAGTTCCAAGCAAAGAAAAACAAAAAGCAAACAAATAAACAAACAAACAAACAAAAAAACCACAGACGGAAAATAACACAATTCAGCAGACCAACAGACAGGGCTTCTACCTGTCTAACCATTACATGAATACAGTAAATCACCAGAGAGAGAAACACCAACATCCGGATTTTCAAAGCCAGGGGGCCCAACAGATGCCGAGAGTCTCATCTGGCCAAATCATACAGCTCTTCTCAAATTGAGACCCAAAGCAAATCCCCAACTCAGAGGTATATATACCCTTCTCCAGGGTCAGAGAACATTACAACCCTCATGAATCACTTAATTCCAAATTAAAAAAAAAAATGTGCTTTCCTGAAAAACAGACCTCCCCCCACAGGCTCCATGTGACCACATGCAGCCTATTAGGTTGCAGTGTATATTTTCAAATCAGGAAAGGTCCTCAAATTCATTTAGGACTATTAAGGGGCAGGGACGATCTTCACATTCCTATTACCATAACAGTTGTTTGTGTGTTTCCACCATTGCAGATTGACCATGTACTAGGGCAATGTGGCTTTTATTACTCTCACCTGTTAGAGCAATTTTGCGCTACTACTGATTCATATACTACTCATTCTATTCACAAATGGAGATCATCCTGCCAATCCATATGCTTTTGGAAGACAGAGGATCTGAGTTTTATTTCCTATTCTACTCTTCCTAACAGGGTGAAGTAAGGCAAAGAACTTAACCCTGAGTTTCTTTTTCTTCTTTTTTTTTGAGCGGGGAAGGACTGGGCAATTGGGGTTAAGTGACTTGCCCAAGGTCACACAGTGTTAAGTGTCTGAGGCCAGATTTGAACTCAGGTCCTCCTGACTCCAGGACTGGTGCTCTATTCGCTGCACCACCTAGCTGCACCAAACCCTGAGTTTCATGTTCATAATTTATATAATTAGAGATTGGGATTAGATGATGTACAAGGTATGTTCCAGCTATGAAACTTTGCCCATATATGTTGGCGCCATTGCCTATGCTGGCTATGACAAGACGTACTAGATATATTGTTAATGGAAGTCATATTCAGACGAACAGAGTAAAAATATTCACATTACCATGAATCCTTATCAAAACCATCAGGAGAAAAAATGTAAATTATTTCACAGAATTTGAGACCTGGAAGGGAACTCAAAGACTAATTCAACTGCCTTGACAGATGAAGAAACTAAGGATCTGAAAGCTTAAATGACTTATCCAATGTCATGAAATTATCCTTCAAAAAAAATCCATCTTTTTCCTTAAGATAAATATCAGGCACCATTTTTCTCTATATAAAGCATTCCTAATCCCACCAAACACTATTGCTCCCCCAGCCCACCTTTTATTTAACTACTTTTAATGTATTTTTATTTAACTTTATATTTATGTTGTGTGTATACATATATCTATATATACATACACATATATACACAAATACATACAAACATATGCTTATGTACACACACACACACACACACACACACACACACATATATATATATATATATATATACTGTCTCCCTCAATAGCATACAGGATAGTTTTGAGAAGGGATTATTTCATTCTTTGTATTTTATACCAAGTGTCTAGCAGTGTACAGCACATAACTGGTACTTAATGACTCCATTGATCTCTCTCTCTCTTTCTCTCTCTGTCTCTGTCTCTCTATCTCTATCTCTCTCTGTCCCTATGACTCTCTCTCTGTCTCTCTCTTTCTGTCTTTCTCTGTCTCTGTCTCTCTCTGTCTTTCTGTCTTTCTCTGTCTCTGTCTCTGTCTCTTTCTGTCTTTCTCTGTCTCTGTCTGTCTGTCTCTCTCTCTCTCATACACACACACACACACACACACACACACACACACACACACACACACACAATTTGCCCCAGGTAGAAGAATCCCTAGTTATGACTCTGATGATCTCAAAGTCTCCTTCTACTTCCACATTGATTATGCTATGATTTTAGTAAGAACATTCTCAAAATGTAATTGTCATTGTGTTTTTTTAATTGTAACATTCTTTAAATATTTTATTAAATAGTTAATTCTCTTGCCCTATCCATAAACGTAATTATCATTTGTATACATGTAAGACCAAGACCTATAAATCCAACCCCAGTTCTCTCTCTATAGCACCAGTCCCAAAAAACCAACTGCCTAGTGGATATTTCAAGCTGGGTGTCCCAGAAATCTCTCAAATTCAACATATCCAAATCAAAACTCTGCTCCTCCACCCATCAAACCCTCCTCTCTACTGAACTTGCTTATTTAGGGAAAGAACATTGCCATTCTCCCAATAACTTAAATTCATAACCTCATAGTTATGCTTGACACATCATTCTCCCTTAATCCACACTTTTAATCAAGTGCCAAATACTGTGTTTCTGTCATATCTCTTGTACTCATCACCTTATCTACATCCTCAGCACTTCTTGCCTTGTCACTTGCAGTCATCTCTGAATTGCAATCCCCCCCCCACACACACACACAAACCTTTAATTTCTTTATGTTTATTTCCTTCAACATCAACTGAGATATGTACATGTCATCTTCTCCAATAGATTGCATGTCCTGTGGAAGCAGGGATTAATTTTTTTCTTAGTATTTCCAATGTCTAGATTAGGCTTTGAAAAACACATAAAAATATACTTAATAAATGCTTGTTAATTACTCCATTAATTTTTCTAGAAAAAATCATAATTGACTACAGTGTGTCCTATGGTAAGTACCCATTTATCTATAATTGTAGGAGACCTAGATATTTAGACTGTGAAAACAGAATTGTCAGCACAGGTATACATAGTGGTAGTCATCTTGCTTATAACATTTTTCTCAAAGGACCTTCTAGGAAAGTTTAGTCATGTATATTGAAATAAACTTTTTTACAAATATCAAAATATTTGGTCTGTTCCTAAGGTAATATGGTTTATTTAAGCCTAAATATATTAATTTTTGGTTCCCAATTTATATATATTTTAGAAAACATCATACATGCTATTTAGGAATTAGTTTTCTTATAAGATATACACACATAAATACACACATATATAGACACATATGTGTATAGACACATGTGCATATATGCATGTTTGTACATATGTGTGTGTATATAATTCATTGTTCTCTTTACCTTGGAACATGAGCCTAAAGTTGTAATGTGATATTTATGCCATTGTATTAGGGGTAGAAATTTAGATTTATAGATTGTATAGTCCATTTTCTTCACTTTTCTTCTTCTATTCACCTGGATAGTTTTGAAAGAAATGAACAATATTAATCTCAAATTTCATTTTTCAGACTAAAGAAACTCTAGTCTTTCTCATTGCATTTGTACTGAAGCCTCTCTAGAAAGTTAAGCTGTTTTAATTGTTCTTTCTTAACACTGTTGTGCTTTCCTGAATGTGGTCAAAATCATGTATAGGGTTCCAGATGTCAACAATCCCCAATGATTTTATATAAAATTAGAAAGTTATCTATTTCACTTCTGTTACCCTCCCTGATGATATACAGAATTTGTTTAAATGTAGCAGTCCTAGTATATGCAGCCTCTTTCTCCTGGGGTCATAATTGATTCCAGGAAAATTAGCCATACTGAAACAAACACATCTGTCTTTTATCCTTAAATCCAAGGAATCAGGCTTAGGAAATCTTTGGTTTTCTAGATAGATTTAATAGGTATACACCTTAAAATAGCCACTGCTTAATTCTGCCAAAAATGGAGAGGAGGGAGGAAATTCAATCTAGAAACAACAATTAAAGATTTTTGGATTGCATATTCCAAATATTCTTTCCAGCAAGTCTGTATTACCTGGAACGATTACACTATGTGAAAAGGAAGATGGAAATTCAAAATATAAACTTGGCATCATTTTGCAGTGTCTGTTTAGTAATGACAAAACATGTTGTCAGTAAATTTTAAACAGCTGTGTTGTCTCTCTTGATTACTAGGAGAAAAAGAGAGAAACCAATAATTTTGTGGACATGGGTTTCAATCTTTTGTGAAGGGTTTTGTAATATTTTCTGAAGAATTTTAACTGTTACTTTTCTTTATAAACTATCTGTATTTTATCTATATTAAAGTTATCCAATCTTTTTATATGACTGAGAAATTGAACAAACAAATTTCTCTTACAAACTATTATAGTTTTATCATTTTAACATGCTTTAACCTGTAGCATTTTTATTACAACTGTGTCCACATTTGTTCTTATTCCCAAATAAGACTCTTTTCTACCCCTGGTAACATGAATATGAAATTTGATTTTGTTCAATTTAAAAATTGTTAGTTATCTACTATTTGTAAAAGTAGAGTATGGGCTGTATTTACCCAGATATCCCAGTATACTCTTGAACAAATATTACCATGGGCCATTTGTTTTCTTTGCTATATGGCACAATGGTTAAAATGCTAGATTTGGTGTGAGAAAGAACCTACGCTAGTTCAAATATGACCTTAGTCACTTAACTAGCTGTATTACCAGTTCAGGCAAGTACTTTACCTCTATCTGACTCAGCTTCCTTATCTTTTAAGTAGGGAGATAAGACATGTACACAAAGCAAAATGGTACTTGATAAATATAAAAAGGAGGTAGAAGAACATGTCATGGAAAGTTGTTGATCAGGGCATCTCTCATCAGCTGATTTTTCACCTATGTATGATTCCTGAGAGCTGGTTGATAAACAAAAAGAACCTACAAGAGAGACAAAGAAAAAAATTAAATATTTGGTTCAAAGGACTTATATTTTCCTCTTCTTCGTGAGGAATTAAAAAAAAATATTTAGTCATGACTGATGGAATTAGAAAGCAACTGAATTAAATGTTTGTCTCTTATGCCCACAGCAACCTTATCATATTGGAAGATGGAACTTTCCTTGGTACTCACAGCTCATCAGTAGCTGGGAATGATGAGATCCTATGCCCAGGCCAGCCACCTCCAGGCTGCACTTCTTTGTATTATTCCATTAAGATCTCAGATCACATAATTTCTCCACACCCTAGCCTGCTTCTCATTTCAGTTTCTCCTTTTGTGTTGTCATTCTCTATCATCTTCCTTCTGGGTGGTTACAATTGAGCCATGGAGAAGAGCAGGCCCATGAACCTTATTGAGCAACTCATCCAGCAGAGTGGGAGGAGCTGGGAACATCATAAGGAGAAAAAGACACTGAAGACTGGGAGTATTAGAAACATGAGTTGACTTGACCATGTATGTTTTCAAAGGCAAGATCACTCCACTGATCCTGTATATACTAATGGGAGAATGCACCTCAGATTTATGCTGGGGATCTTTTGTTACTTCTGTTCACATTATGCCATCTTAATAAATAGATTCACTTTGAGTTGTTTTTTTCCTCTGCCAAGCTATTTATGGGAAACATGCCAATGGTCATTTGCCAGCTCTAGTTTTAAAACACTGATCACCTTGAACTTTGGGTAGCTGCCCTCTTCTAAGGGACCAACACAACCCATGAGTGCAAGTTGTGAAATAGTAGTTGCAAATGGGGTATGACATACACGCAAAAACAGTTATGGTGGATGATAAAGGTAAAGGTAAAAAGTGCTGAACAAAATTGTTATAAGCAACTTGAGGAGAATGGGAGACTTTGAGGGGAAGGAAGGAGAGTAAGAAAGTTTATGGCAAAAAGCAAGTGACACAAGCTCTGTCATGAAAAAAGACAAGTGATCGTGTTTTCTAGGCATGGTACTTATATTGTGCATGAGAATGAGATTGGGGAATTTCTAATCTAATAGTTCAAAAGCATTTTGCTCTTATGACTCCATTGTACTCTTAACATTTCTTGAGGACCTCCAAAAGAATTTTTGTTCTGTATATTATATTTATTGATATTTATTGTGTTATAAATTAAAACACATTAGAATTATTCTGAAAATAATTTTGACCTTACAGGCTGCCTGAAAGTTTCTCAGGGACTGCCAGGGTTCCCTGGGTCAAACTTTGAGAATTTGTGTTCTAGTCCCTTTGACCTGGAAATCTGAAGTATATGAGGTAGTATTGCCAGACTAGATCCATTCTCCAGTGGTTGCATGGAGCATATATATAGGCACAAAAAGCAAATGATGAATCCATATGTGTAACAACTGTGCACAAAATTAATTATGTCATCCGGTGAGTACTTTCTTACCTGGCTTACTTCTAAAAGATATAAGCATAGGGTTCTGGACTTGCTCTTGACTGGATCATTTGAAAGCAATAATTTACTTTCTATGTATCATGTATTAATTTACCAGGGTTATAGCTCTTATGTAGGAGGCTCTGTCATTTACCAGGGTTTAATGGAATGAATACGATCTCATTCACAAATAAGAGTATCTGGAGGACTTCACCATTGATTGATAGGGAATACTTATTCAATTTGGACTCTCTGCTGAATCTCCTCAAAGTTTAAGTGAAGACTTTTGGCAATCATATGTCTCTCCCTGTTTTATGTCGTGTTTGCCATGATGCTTGGAGGGTTTTTGAAATAAACTGATCCTTGTCATTATATTATTTAATGAACTTTGATGGAAGCATTGGGAGAAAACTCATTGGAGGAGAGTCTTTAAGGTTGTGGGGGGTTCTGTTAAATCAAGAATTGTTTATAGTTTAAAAAATAATAAATGCATTGGGATCTTTTATTTTTTACATGCAAGAATAGTAGGAAAAACAACTATTAGATTCCCTGCAGTAATGACTGGTTTGGTTTTTTCCTTAAAAGAAAGGGAAACCATTCTTTACTATTACATTGGTCCATGGAATTATGGCTTAAGCCACTCATGTAGCTTCCTGGTCACCCATGCTACAGAAAGCATAGCTCAGGCAGAATCAGTGTCCTTCAGATCTTATGGATGTTTCGAACCAATTGTTCTCTGTGGGGAGATAAGAGGGGGTACACCTACCTGAACCAGTGCTGTAATCCTTTGCAATTATTACAGAAATTTATTGTTTATGTCTTTGTTAATCACTTATTTTATTTAGCTGTCTGTTTATGTAAGCATTCATTCATTCATCCATTTATAATCTGTCTCTGCCTGTCTTCCTCTCTGTTGTTTATTGCTAATTATTACAGGGTCTACCACTTTTTCATTTGCTACAGTCCTGAGGTTGAATGATTAGAACAGACAGAGCATACTTGACCTGCATCAGTAGGATAAGAGTCTTGCTGTATATAATGCCAATGCAATATTCACAGTGTCCACAGTGGCTATGAATATGCTGGTATAGTTGTGAATCACAAAATGTAACAGACTCTCCACATGGAAGACAGAACTAAAATATCAATTCAAACACCAGAAAGTCGAATCCATCATAGCAACCAAGAAGTTTGCACAAATAACCAATGTAGTAAGCAATGACATTCCCAAGCCTTCCATCTGTCAGGCTTTCAAAACAAAACAGGCCCCCTTAAGCAAAAATGCCCCTCTCTCACTTATGCTAGCTGTTCTGCCTCCATGCAGCTTGCTCTCAGCTCTGTTCTGGATCTCCCCTGGTCTTTCTTGCTTCACCCTTCCTGTTCCACACTTTCAGCAAATTCTTCCTCCCCTTGGGCTCCATGTGATTACATTTGGCCTATTAAGGGAAAGGGAAGATCTTCATATTCCCATTACCATCACACTGTATCATGTTCTGATAAAACCTTATTTAGAAGAGTGTGTTTAGTTCTCGGTACCACCTTTTCACATGGATATTGATAATCTAGTACTTGTCCAAGGTAAGGGAACTGAAGGAATCCTATAGATCACTTTATAATATGATTTGCTGAAGAAATAGTCTGGAGAAAGAAAGACTTAGAGGAGGCATATTATAGATGTCTGCAATTTGAAGAACTAAGCTATTGAAGAGTAATTACATGTTCTGTGCTTAACTATGAAGGACAAGACTAGTAATGTGTGGAAGTTGTAAAGAGACAAATTTGAACTCAATGAAGTGAATATCTAATTACAAATTAAAGCTTCCAAAAAGGGACAGAGTTATATAAGTGGTAGTGAGTTCCTCCTGGGGTTCTTCAAAATCAGAATAGATGAACTCTTGTCAGAGACCTATGAGAAATACATCCTGTCCAGTACTGATAAGGTCAGATTACATTCTTTCCTTCCAAGTATGAGTTTCTCAGAGGCTGTTGGTCTTAGATTCCATTTGTAATTTAGGTTATTGACCATTTGTAAAACAGCCCATAGGAGCTCTACATTCTTGGATTCCAGAACCAGCCATGCAGAAAAATGCAAAGCAAAGTTTGTCTTCGTTTTAGTCCTACCTTATCCTTTCAAAGTAACTCTATCTTCTGGCACCAAGCCTGCTCAAACATTCACTTCCCAGATGCTTAATCCTTTTCCCATTCTACTAGGGTTTTACTTTCAGCTTGTTGCCAAGAATCCTTTAAGATATTTGGTATAAATGCCTCAAACTATTACCTACTTCAGGAACTATTTTTCTTTTAATGCAGCACTATGGAAGATCAAAAATCTTTCATTCTTTCAACAAATATTTATTAAGTGTTTAGCTAAGTGAAGGAAATCAGCCAGAATCCAAGGAAACTACAAAGATTAAGTGAAGCACGGAGTGGCATGGGTTGTCCTTAGTACCCTCAAACCACACAGGTAATCAACAAGTCAGAAGGCTAGAGCTAGAACTGACAATGTAGAAATCTTAATCTAAACAGCATGTTTTGTATAAAAAGTCCTACTTCTTTGTTAAAACAGAACTTAAGGAAATTTTAAATACACATCAAATTTAACGATAATAATACTTGGGTTAACTTTTTAAGGCAAATTCCACAGATGAATATTTTGATCCACTTTTACCAATTCTTAACAGTTTGAGGTCAAACTGACAACGTATTTTGTGTGAAAAACCTTCCCTAACTTTTAATACAGTTATTTGATTTTTGTGTTCAAAACTCTCAGCTTCTCTTTCATCTAGAAGAGTATTCAATTCTCTTAGAATTCTGATCCCAGTCTCTCCTGAATTCATTTTAAAAATAATCATAATAAAAGTCAGGAAGATCCTGACTCTCTTCCTTATTCCAATACTTCTTGTTCTTCCTGTCCTATGTCTTCTTTGTTAGAGACACAAGCTTTTTTAGCCCATGCCTGACTATTGGGAGAATATAAACCTATATCATTCCCACAAGCAATAGAAATTTGTCCTCTCAACTCTTTTTCTTTAGGGAAAATGTTTCATTTCTCAGAAACAGAGCCTAATTGAGAGAGTGTTTAAAAAAATCAGTGCTTAGAAATTTTATAAAGAAAACAAGATTTTTTTTTAAATCAGATAAGTATTTAGCTAGCATTAAATATCATGCCCTGCATAAAAGATATACATGTCATATCAAATAAATTAATATAAACTGCAAAACTTAAAAAATACAATATAAATGTTAGGCATATTCTAGCTCCTTATTATGATAGGCAGGTGATCCTCAGCTAGCCAAGATTATGACTGGGTCCTTTGCCTGAGGACCCCGCAAATTAACTATTGAGAATCTGAGGACAATTTTATGCATTAGTTTAAGAAATATTTGTTCATATTAAACATGAAATAGACAAAAACAGTATTTTAAGGGCCTCACATACCCTATGTAATCCACTTACACATCTACTGTTTTCTCTATGGAGAGGATATAGAAGAAAACCAAGAAAAACAAGAAAAATAATGCTTAAGAAGAGGAGAGGAAGATATTTAAATGATGTAGTTTTTAGGCCACCCTTCAACATTAATTTAACTGTTGTTATTCCAATCTCAACACTTTTTGTGTAAGGACCAATGAGTAGGATCACTATTGGAAGGACTGCACCATCAATATAGAAGTGTCACAAAGATTAAGCCAGGAAGCAGAAAGGAATTGCACCAGACAAGTCCATCTCAATCAAAATACTACTTCCTTAGAATGACTAACCAAAAACTTGATCTCATTATGTGTACCTGCATCTTTATGGGCATGTTTGTCAAATCCCCTTGTAGTTCTCAGATGAAACATAGTCCAATCATATCCAAAGTAGAGATTTTGGATCCTAGTGGAACAAAAATGATCAATAGTGGTGAGGGAAGGTTTTCCATTTTATCTTGATGTCTGTTATAACAAATGAGAAGGCTGCAGGTTTTCTTTTTCTTCCTCTCCTCCTAAAATCTGGAAATTAGTGGTAGCAGTGATAACTACGAGTAAAGTAAGAATGAAGATGTGAACCAGCTGAGAATATCTGATCCCCATCAGACTGAGACTGTCCAGTCAGTGGCTGAGGCTTGAACTGGGGCACCACAAGCTACAAGAGGCAGATGTGCATGAGGTACAGGCTTCAGCGCCTAGGAGGCTGCAACTGGAGTCACTGTGGAGGCCAAAGAGAGTACAGGGACATGGAAACATTTGGATTGACACTTTTTATATATTTCACATCACCCTGCAATGGTAACATATTTGCAATATTAGGATGTGACAGTGGCTGTAAGAGATGGTGTGGTGGAGGAAGAATGTCAACCTGAGCTGAAGCAGATATGCTACCCTCCTATTCCAGATAGAGAATGCTACCCATATGTACTAAGCTTAAGTACTTCTCCACTGTGCTGGAGCCTGAGCACTGTCCTTTGAGCTAGAGCCTGAGAGTTATTCCACTGTCCCAGGGGTTTAGTATCATTCTTCCCCCACCTCCATCCTGGGATCTTAGAGTTACATTCCCTATGCTGAGTCAAATGCAGTTTGTCTCCCTGATAGAGATTCAACAAATTGTAATATTTAGAGAATCCTTGATAAAAGTTTTCTCTATATTGATACCTATCAAAGAATATTCTATGATCTTATTATATGCATGAGTGACACTTTAATGGTCATAAATCAAATACTACTCATTGCCTTGGAACCTAGGTTGGTTTTTCACTTTTTTTCTTTTGGGGGGAGGGGTTGTTGTTATTTTTAAGAAAAAAGAGGAATGAAAAAAATTGCAAAACCAATGCATAAAAATATCTTGCATTATATGCCATGTTTCACACTAGTGGGCTCCTTACCTCTGCAGAGGAATTGGAGGAGATGTCTAGACTCTGTCAACTTTTATTTAAAATATTTACTTCTTACTGATATTTTCTGCTTGTGATAAACTACTTGCTTGGGATCTTCTTTTCAGATACATGGTTCTATGTGTCTATATTTAGACACTATATAAGGTCCTAGCAATACAGCCACTCTGTTTATATCCTTATGTCCTTCGTACTCCAGGGTTATTCAGACTCCTACTTCAATCCTTCTGTGGACTGACCTCCTCCTGACCCAGTTTTGACTGATAATTCAGCTTCATCTCTAAATGTAAAAATTCACTATGGTGTTGAATGTGTTGGTTAGAACATAGCTATTGGAAATCCAAGTTATTAACTCTATTAATACGTGTGTTTTGCCATTTTCCAAAGCAAAAAGAGGTCAACCAGTTGAGAAAACATAGAAGGATTAAAACATCAAAACCAAAATCTAATATCTTTAATAATTAAAAAAATATAAGGACACAACTTATTGTTAACAAACTAGTAATGACAAATTAATATGTGAACTATTACTATATTTAAAGAAACAATGTAGACCTTTCTTGTATTAAACTTCAAATAGCAGTGTTAAATCAACTCTCTGTTCATTGCCAGTGGAGAAAGAAGTGTGAAGGGTAAAACCAGTGAATAAGAAAATAAAGTGGAAAATTTTATATTTATTAGAATTCTTTTTATCAGCAGTAAATGTAATTACCAGAGCCTTCTGCCACATCAGTTTGTCACCATAAAGGTAAAAATTGGAGACCAAACTGAAGAACTTTGAATCACAAAATGTCAGCATCCTGCTCCTTCCATTCTATTGATTCCTTTGCCCTGCAATTTCATGACCCAGCATCATTTACTTCTATATTCATTCGTTACTAATAACAAATTATCTTCTTCATTATTAAGTAGATGGCAGGAGCTTTAACTTCTTTTAAAAAGGAAGCAAAATTAGTGGGAAAGAATTGGATAATGGCTATATTATTCATAGGAAAGCGTACCTAATTTATGAGTGCTTCTAGTGTGCTATTTAAAATTGCTCTACCACCAATTAGGCCAATTTAAGTAATGACAGTGACTACTCTACTGTGTCTGAATATTAATTTCATGGTCTACTTTACACCCTAAAAGGTAAAATGTATTCCTAGTTCATCTGCTCATTTTAAATTCTTTTTTAAGCTAATTTACCAACCTTGCTTACTTTAAGAGTGGATTTAATGACCTTCAAACTTAAAGGATAGCAAAATTCCTTTCACTATAGCAATAAAGGTTCTTTATAGTTGCATTTTTCTCCTTTTAAAACAATAATTGATAGCAAGGTTCTCCAAATGCTATTTGAATGTCACATTGTATAAATTGGACTAAACCTTTAAAGATGACTAAGTCTACTTGGAGAAATCTATTAATCAGCATTGTAGTAACAAACACTGTATGGGGGAAGTAGATCGAAATGCATATTTGTCAGACTAAGACAGGAGAAAGGGAAAATGAAATAAACGTATAATCGAGTAGGAACAGATGGGGTTACATTAGCTTTGAGAAACTGTTCAGTGCTTTCAACGAGCCCAAATTCTTGATGCCACAAAAGCCCATCTCCTTTGACTACCAACATTTTCTTGGTAATGATACTATATAATCAGCAATAATAGGATGTCATGATATCAAAGAATAAAAATTATATTTAATTCAAAGGAAAGACACATGATAGACATAAGAAGTTTACTATATGTTAATGATCATTACTTCTATGTAAAAAGTGAAAAATTACATTATCAAAGAAATGTTTGCCTTGAAAATGATTCAGTTGCCATGACTCTATCATTCTCAAATTAGTCTATGTTTTTCAAGCCACTGACCTCAGTTTGGTTTTGGGTAACACAACTGTGAGAGTGCCCTTGTTTGTAAGTTCAGCAGCACTACCTCCTTTAATCTACCTGGCATACTCTGTAGGTTTAGAGAAAAGAAAAGATATTCCTCTACTCACAACTCTCTCACCCTGGGATCTGATATCTGTTAAGTCAAGCACTAGCAGCTTTCCAGAGGACTACTACTGTGGAGCTCTAAGGTTCTGATCACATAGTATAGTGAACTCTCTATTTATTCAGCAGAAAATTAAAGCAAAACATTCACAGAAACCAAAGCACAGAATTCACAATGTTATAACATAACAACTTATCACTAAAGTGGCCACATAGTTTTCACCAAAGTGACCACATAGTTTCAAGCAAAAGATATCATACAATAAGTCCTTAACTCAATCATCCTTAAGGAGCAAGCCACCTTAAGGGACACAAAGTACAAAGGTCAAAATTCTCCACCTCTAGGTCACATTGTCTTAATCTTCCAGTCAAAAAGTCTTCTTTCTTCTTTATTGGAGATTAGTTTCCAATCTTCCTTAACTCAGTTATCCTTAAGAGGTACATGGTACAGAGAACAAAGTTCTCCCAACCCTAGGCCACAGTAAATAATGATCTTCTCAGTCAGCATTAAGTACCCAAGGAAAGATCTTTTCATATTGACCCCAGGCTGGCTCACAGATTCCTTGGTTCCTCTTCCATGGATCTAGCACCTGACTAAATCTAACCAACTGTCACCTGGATTCACAGGTAGGCAGCTCTCAGCCCCTCATCCAGCTCCTCATCCAGCTCCATGATGCTCACAGTGTCCAGTCTACCTCAAGTCTTTTGCAATTTCTGTTTCCAGGAAGAAAAAGCTTAACAGAGCCAAAACAACATTCATGCCCATTCCCAGCACCATCATCAATTCATTGTCTGCCTGAGAAATCAACGGAGACCCATAAACAAGGTCCAAGAGGTCAGCCCAAATCATCAGCATAGAAATCAACACATACTCACAAACAACATGAGAGTTCAACACAAATCATCAGTAAAGTCCCAGGACATCTGAAACCCTCTGCGAGAACTTCTGTAAATAGAAACAAAGTTATCTTTCAGAGTTTCCATTAAGGTCCCAGGGCTTCTGCATAAAGTATTACAAACACAAATCAAAACAGACAGAACAAACAGAGTACCAGAATACCACAAGTTTTCTCCTTCTCAGCTCTGCCACCACAAGTGTTCCCTTCTCAGTACTGCTCTTTCCCAGCTTAGGCTTCTCCTTGTGTATGGTCATTAGCTCCTCCCTTCTCTGCCCTCCTCTTACATCCTCCCTGTTCCTATCTTTGGCAAGTCCCTCTGTAGGGGGATTTCACAAGTTCTGCTTCTTAACAAAGACTTGATATAATCATGGGCAAGGCTCAAAAGAAACTCATATTGAAACAAGGCTAAATAATTAAATAGCTGAAACAAGGTGCTAAGTACTTCTTTGTTTGCCATTACAAAATCATAACCCTGATTACTCAGAGGCAGGACTCATATCTGAACAGGAATTCAATCTGATACTTGAATCCAGGATGAGAATCATATATTTGCTGCTGGCTTTTTTCCCCTCCTTTACCAGTACATATTATCATACTCAAGGTGACTCCTTTCCACAATCCTCTACCCATAGGGTAGGCCATTGCCTCAGTGTACATTTATATCTATGACTCAGCTCTGGGGAATAAGCAGCAACACTGCCTTTTCACTGTTATTCCTATGATTTTTATTGTATCATGAGCTGAGAAGGACGCATTTAATATTTCTTCATTTCTGCACTGAATTGTGAGGTTTTTATGCCCTAGTACATGGTGGATTTTTGAATATGTGCCATGAACCACTGAGAAGAAAGTATATTCCTTTTTATGCCCATTCAGTTTTCTTCAGAGCTGTATCATATCTAGCCTCTCCAAAATTCTAATCACTTCCTTCACTCCTTTCTCGTTTATTTTGAGGTTATATTTATCAAGTTCATAGAGGGGGAAATTAAGCTCTCCCACTAGTATAGTTTTGCTATCTGTTTCTTTCTCTAATTCCTTTAACTTCTCCTTTAGGAATTTGGACACTATACCACATGTTAAGTAATAGTATTGCTTCATTCTCCATGGTGCCTTTTAGCAGGATATAGTTTTCTTCCTTATCTCTTTTAATTAGATCTATTTTTGCTTTTGCTTTATCTGAGATAACAATTGCTACCCCTACTTTTTTTTTTACTTTAGCTGAAGCATAATATATTCCACTCCAGCCTTTTACCTTTACCCTGTGCCTATCCCTTTGTTTCAGATGTGTTTCTTGTAGACAGCATATTGTAAAATTATGGTTTTTAATCCATTCTTCTATCCCCCTCTGTTTTATGGGAGAGTCCATACCATTCACGTTCACAGTAGTGATTACTATCTAGTAATTACAGATAGTAATAATACTATCTGTCTCTTCCTCCAACCTATTCCTTCCCCTGTTTATGTTTTTGTTTCTTCCTTCTCCCTTCCCCTCCTTAAGGGTTTTCCTTTTGACCACTGCCTCCCTCAGTATTGACTCCTTGTTACTCCCCCTTCTTATTCCCCCTTTATCCTCCTACTGCCTGTAGGACACCATCGATTTTTATACTTATCAGAGTATATTTCACCTTTGACCCCAAAACAATAAGAGTAAATTTCATACAGTGCTCCTCTCCTTCCTTCTTTTCCCTCTATTTAATGAGTTTTTGTGTCTTTTCACATTAGAATGTTAAACTTAACTGATTATGTTGATCCCTCTTTGAACCAGAACCAGTGAGAATAATGTTCAAATGATGTTCCTCTCCCTCTTTCCTTCCCTTATACTGTGGTATGTTTTTATACCACTTTGTATGGCATAATTTATCTTTTTCTGTCTCATCCTTTTTTATATACCATTAGAGTCACTTTGAACCCCTTAATAAAGTTGTTGTTTTTTATCATCAGATTAGTTCATTTACACCCACACCCTCTATCTATCTATCTATCTATCTATCTATCTATCTATCTATCTATATATATATATACCCCTTTTAAGGTCATGATAATCATATAAATTTAAATATTGGCAGTAATCAGCATCTCATATAGGGACGTAAACATTTTGCTCTTATTGCATCCCAAGTTATGTGCATGTGTTTGTGAGTGTGTGTGTGTGTGTGTGTGTGTGCATGTGTGTATGTGGGGGTGTCTTTTCTATGTTTACCTTTTTTCTATCTTTCTTGAGTCTTATAATTGGAGATCAAATTTTCTATTAAGCTCTGGCTTTTTCATCAGGAAAGTCTAGAAGTCCCTTATTTCATTAAATGACCATCTCCTTGCCTGAAAAAGTATGCTCAGTTTTCCTGGGTAGTTAATCGTTGGTTGCAGTCCTAGCTCTTTTGCCTTACAAAATATCAAATTCCAATCCCTCCAATCTTTTAATGGAGAAGCTTCTAGGGCCTGTGCAATCCTGACTGTAGTTCCATGATATTTGAATTGCTTTTTTTGGCTGCTTGCAATATTTTCTCCTTAATCTTGTAATTCTGGAATTTGACTACTATATTTCTTGGACTTTTCAATTTGGGATATCTTTCAGTAGGAGACTGGTGAATTCTTTTGATAACAGTTGTACCTTCTGATTCTAGGACTTCAGGTCAGTTTTCTTTGACAATCTCCTGGAGGATGTCCAGGCTGCTTTTTTTTTGTCATGGCTTTTGGGTAGACCAATAATTCTTAAGTTATCTCTCCTGAATCTGTTCTCCAGGTCAGTCATTTTTCCAGTGAGACATTTTACATTTTCTTCCAATTTTTCAATCTTTATGCTTTGTTTGATTGACTCTTTGTGCCTCATAGAAACCTGAGCTTTAATTTGACTGATTCTAATTTTTAGTGAATTATTTTATTTGGTTAGTTTTTGAAGGTCCTTTTTCAGGGAGGTATTTTCTCCAATTAGTTCACAAATTTTACTTTTTAAGGATTTATTTTTTTCTAATTTGGTCAATGTAGATTTAAATTTAACTTCTACCTCCCTAATTTGGGTTTTAAAATCTTCTTGAGTTCCTTCAAGAATGCTTTTTGGGGTTGAGACCAGCTGATATTTCCATATCTGGTCTCAGGTGTGGACAGAGAGTCTATGGTGTCTCCTGAAAGTAATTCTTCTCTTTCAGAATAATAGGATTCTATTGTCTTTGGTCTTGCCTTTTAAAGTTGCTTCTGGCCCATTGCATTTGCCTATTTCTTGTCCTTTAAAGTGTATTTCTGCTCCTGGGGTAAAGAGGGCTCTGACTCAAGCTTCTCGGGCTGGGAGCTAGACACATGGTTGTTGGCTTTGTGTGCTGTAGCCTCTGGGTGTCTACATTGAGGTTAAGGCCAGGACTCTTGGTGTCTCACCTGAGTTACCCTGAGGCTCACAGAGTAATCTGTGGGGTGGGGGCGTCTGGCTGTTTCAGATTTCTGCCCCTATGCCCCTGGGCTACAGCTCAGGCAAGCTTTTGCTGGTCAGATGAGATGGGACTTGTTGGGACGCCCCCCTTCTCTTCAGACTCCTTACTGCCTCAGTTACACCCTTTCTCCTTGACTCCTAAGCCTGAGGATATTTCTGCTATTTCAGGATTTTTCTCTGGGTGAGACATTTATCTCTGGGTTTTCTAGGTCAGGACAGGGGAATTGGAGTAGCTGTAGCTTACTTTGCCATCCTGGTCCCTGGAAAATTAGGCAGGGGATTTTTAAACTTCCAGGTTGGGGGCTGATAGCCCCAGGAGAAGCTGCTATCTCTGCTGAGTGCCCTAAGCTTTCTCTTACACAGCTCAGATGGATCCTGTCCCCTAGTGAGATGCTTGTGAGAAGGGTGCAAATTGCTTTTGGGTGGGTAAGTCTGCTGGCTGGGGTTCCTTCTCTCTCCTCTGTAGTCTGCTCTCTAGTCCAGGCTGGTGTAGCCCAGTGTGCTCCATGCTCCACCTGCCCCAACCCATGTGGGCACTTTCCTGGGCTGGATTCTGCCACACTCTGTCTCCCAGTGGATTCTGACACTCCAAAATCCATTCAAATTCATTTTTTAAAGTTTAGTGACAGGATTCACAGAGGAGCTTAGAAAAGTTACTGCTTCTGTTCCACCATCTTGACTCCACCCCTTTTCACTGTTATTCCTGTTCCCTGAACAGTGTTAGACCCATCCTTTTTGGATCTAGGAACTTCTTGATTTGTTTTCCAATGTCTCCCTGGCCTGGAAAAATTAATTATTCTAAATTCTCACTGGATTGTCTGATCAGGTCTTGCTCTAGTGATATTCTTAGTTAGGGAAGTGAGTTGAGCCTTATTGCTTCCTTCTACTTATCCATCTTAGCCAGTTTCTCCACTGCTATGTATAATAATGACAGACAACCAATGGAAAGAACCACTGCTATATGCCTTTAATGTTAATAGAACAAGAGTAAAATTTCAGTGCTTTGGGTAGATCTTTTAGAAGAATTTTAGAAAGTCAGTGATGAAAACTGCACAGAAAAATAAGAGATATCAGAATTATGACATGTATAAGTGAAAGGCAAATCTACACTGCTAATGAATCCATCTCCCAAAATAAGTAATATATATATAAATATATATGTGTGTGTGTATTTGTATGTATGTATGCATATTTATACATACACATATATGTATATGTATATATGCATGTGCAAAATTAATGAGGCAATGGCCCTCAAGTCAGGAAGACCTGAGTTTAAATGTGACCTATAACAGTTACAAGTTTTGTGAATCTGGACAAGTCACTTAACCTTGATTGTCTTAAAAACTATATTGACAGTAGCTTATAGGGAACTTCAAATTTATTAAAGTATGTTGTATATATTACAGAATTATAACTAGTGTGCAGTAATAAGGTTTTATCCAGGTAGGAAATTTAGGGAACAATAGCAATACCCTACTTGGCCTCAACTCCAAGGTACTGACCTTTGCCACAATTATTTAGTCCTATTTTGGCAACTTATTATAAATGAAAGAAAATCAACTATTAAAGCTTTGACTTGTACCAAGCATTGTCTTAAATTCTGGAAATAAAAATTAAAAAGTTAGATAGCTACTCCCTTAAAAGTACATATTCTAATAAAAGGAGAAAATACATGTGGTGATAAGTGGTCAAGGTGCTTTGGTCTTAGAGGTAACAGAAATGGTGAGTGGAACTATAAGGGAATGGATTGAAATGCCATCTACAGAAGCAATGGCACAATTGTTGCTGTTGTTGTTGTTGTTTAGGATTCCCAAATGAAGCAGGGGACAGAAGGCAAGTGAGTGGGCAGGTAAGAAGATAGCTAGGGTGGCTGACTGGATGGGATGCAAAATATGATCCGGGGCCAGGTCTAAGATATTGAAAATTAAATAGGTTTGTAATCATTGATCAATCAGGACAACTCAGCTTCAGATTCCAGGAGCCATATCCTTGATAAGCCCATATCCCTCTTCATTACTTGTCCTGGATACAAAACACAAGCGCTGGCATAAGAAAGGAAGAAATATAATACATTAATACATAATACAAATATGCATTATAAAATTTACTAATGGAAATGACTCAATTGTTTTTAGTTGACTAACAGCAAAAGAATACTGTCCTTTCTTGATATGTCATCTATGTCCATTCTTGTCTATAGTACAAATCTCTTTTGTTTTGATAAAATTGAAAACCACATTACTTAACATATCTGATTAAATGGCAAGATGAAAACTAATGAAATTGTCAATGGCAAAACTATGAGCAAGTCAATAAAAAGTGAAAGTAGAATAGTTGCTTTATTAAACAAAGCATTGTAAGGTTGTTTATTTTTTAATATTTCCATAACCTCTCATAATATCAACTGACCAAAGCAGACATAAAGAATTAAAATCCAGGCAAAGAAAATTCAAATTATAATTTCCTTTTTAAAAACAAAACATACACCATAGACATAATATTATTTCAAAAAATTGTACTACTTTACAGCAGATCTTGTTAACAATTTACTTTATATAAAAACACTAATTAAATTAATATAGATTTGCCAAATAGCAGGAAAAAGCCATGAGAAGAATAAAACAGAAATGCTAATTATGTTGCTGGAAAAGGATATAATGACATAGCAGTAGCCAATGTATAGAAGTCAAGGTTACATAACAAGTTTGAAGGAAAATTAGGCTGGATCAGATTATAAGCAGAAATATGAAACCTACCCCAAATCCTTTTGTGCTTTCAGGTCTTAAAGGATTTATATGCTAAAGGGGATTTTGTTTTTGTTCTGTTAATTTAAAAAATGGCATTATCATGTATATTGATGTAGTAGGTGAGGTAAAATCATGACATTCTCTGAATAAAGATTCCAGCAATGTTTTTAAATTTCATAATCTAAATATATAATCTTCATCTTCTCTTCCTTTCCTGAAAAAGAAAGCTACCCTCTATCCCAACTCAAATATTGATTTATCTTTCTTCTTTCTCTTCCTCACTTTGTACTTACTATTGTAAGACAACTACATGAGAGAAAAGTTGTTGTTTTTTTTTTTCCCAAATTACCTATGATATATTCTAGGACAAGGGAAGCTCCTCTGTATCTAAATAATTTTTGTTTTGTAAATATAAAGTAACCCATTGACAGTTTTATTATTAGTATAATTTTAAGAGATGAGGTGGAGATGGGAGTATAGTAAAGTAAATGCTGTAATCCAGTGCCTGCCACATTGTTTATTACCCCCATGGGGATATGCTTATACAGCTCAATTTCATGGAGAAATGCCAAATTACTCACTGAAAGGCTAACTCATCAAGGAATGATAATGTATTTCAATTAAACCCAAACTCTGACATTGCCCTTTCCAGTTTCTTTCAAAATACCTTTGAATTAGGCACATGCTGAGCTTGGTTTATTCTATAATTACTTTGTAGTTGTTGGGTTTTCTTTTTCATTATTACTGTTTCACATAATTATTTGAGCTTAATAATAGTTTCTTTGTGAAACTTTGACATGCTGGAAATTGCCATCTATTTAAAAGAGGTGATGAAAATTAACTAAGGCATTTTTCATTCACTGATATGATTTTGAGAAAGATAGAATCTGAACAGTTTTGACCAAAAAAAATGTCATTGTGGTCCAAGTTCATTTTAACTCACAAAGAAAATGGTGATTTCTCTGAAACAGCCAAATTATTTTAACTCACAAAGTAAATGAAAATTTCTATAAAACATTCAAATTATTTTAAAAGATATTTTAAAGAGAAGACTTAATTGCAAAATTGAGATAATCAAGTAAATAATATAATGTTGAAGATTTAAAATAATTCTTGAGAGATTGTATGGTAGCAGATTGAGGGCCAGTCTTTTCAGAAGGAACAATTGAGTTCAAGACTTATCTCTGACACAGAATATCTATGTCTCCCTTGGACAAGTCTCTTAACCTCTCAATGACCCAGGAATCTCTTTTAGATGATAAATTGATGATGTGGACATGAATCAATTAAGGGAGTTTCAATTTTGATACTAATATTAATAGTGTATGTATTTTTTATACTTGTCTTTCCTGTTAAAGTCAAGCTCCTTGAAAGAAATAATGGCCTCGTATTTTTAGTACTTATATCCCCTTTGAATAGCACAGTATATGCACCTTTGTAGTTATTTAAATTCTTGGTAGTTGATTGACTTTTCTCTTTCCTTCTAAATGTTAATTGCAGTTCAAGCATTGGTTAGGTATATAAAAGCCCACACCTTTTGAAACAAAGAAAAACAGGAAAAAAATTAAAACGCCACTTACAAAGAAATTGATATAGTTAGCCAGTCTGTGCTTTCACTTTTCATGTTAGAAGTAAATTATTTAGAGGTGGAGCCAAGATGGTGGAGTAGAAACAGTGTGTCCAAGGCTCTCCCCCACAAGATTACCTCCAAACTATGTAAAATGGGACTCTGAACAACTTCTGGACCCCCACCACCCAAAGAACGACACAGAGAATCTAACCTCCCTCTGAGGACAGACCAGCAGCCCTGCAGGAAGGGCCAGCAAAGACCTGTGGGAGCCAGCAGCTGTGGGGAGTTGAGCCCAGGTCCCATGGTTTTAACCCCAGGACGGCCAGGCCAACAGCAGGCTGGAGGGACCCCAGAACACCAGCAGCTCTGGCGATTCCAGAATGGTCAACACAGACATGCCTAGGACAAAGTGAGAGGTTAGTGCCCTATGGACTTTGGGACCAGTATTTGGGGAACTCGTTGGCTTCCTGAAATATCTCATGGGAAAAACCATGGAATATGATATTCCAGAGGGCAAAAGAGCTGGGACTGAACCCAAGGGTCACCTACCCAGCAAAACTGAGTATTTTGTTTCAGGGGAAAATATGGTCATTCAGTGGAATAGAGGACTTTCAAGCATTCTTGAGGAAAAAAAAAAACAGAGTTGAATAGAAAATTTGACATCCAGACACAAGAATCAAGAGATACCTGATAAGGTAATCAGGGAAAAGAAATAAAAGGAACTTATCAAAGTTAACCTATTTACATCCCTGCATGGAAAAACAATAACTGTGACTGATGAAACTTTTCTCAGTATGAAAATAATGGAAGAAGGGTATGTGGTCACATGAATACATATGTGAACATGTGCATATAGGTTTACAGTTATACATGGATAGAGGGCATAGGTTGAATTTGTTGGGAAAGGATGATACTCAAGGGGTGAAATTATGAGGTGAGAGAGGAAAGTGGCAAGAGGAGATGGGGAGAGACAGGGTAGGGTAAATTATCTCATGTAGAAGAAGCAAGGGGAAGTGGTTGCAAGGGAGGGGGAGAATAGGGAGGCAAAAAAGGCAAAACCACATTCTCATTAAATTTGGTTCAAGGAGAGAATGACATACATACTAAATGGGATATCTCAGCCTGCAGCAGAATAGGGGGAAGGGGGATGAGAGGAGAAATGAAGGATGGGCATTCTTGGGGGGAGGGAGGTTGGAAGTCCCCACTATAGAAGAGGGACAGGATCAAGTAGGGAATGGACCAGGTGGCGGGTGGGATGTTTGGGAGGGAATTATAAGCAGCCTTGTACAAAATATCTACTATGGTAATATTTTGCATAGTTATACATGTACAACACATACTGAATTACTTAACTTCCCAGAGGGAATGGGTGACAAGGGAGGAAGGTAATGGATCTTAAAATCGAGGTCTTAAAATTAAATGTTTCAAATATATATATAAACACTCTTATCAATACTCTTTTGCATGTAATTGGGAGATAAGATGTACAGGCATTGGGGCACAGAGATTCACCTTGCTCTAATGGAAAAGTCGAAGGGGGTAAGGGAGAAGATATGGGAGAGAGCAGGATGGAGGAAGCGATATCTTGTGGGACTGCTATTCTGGGAGGGTGGGTAGGGGAAAAATGAGGGAAAAAATTGTAACTCAAAATCTGGCGGAAATGAATGATGTAAAACAGGAGTTAATAAAGAATTTGTTTAAATAAAAAAAAGAATAGTCACAAAAAAGAAGTAAATTATTTAAGACTATAAAGCCCTAATGTTTTAGCATACTGGAAACAGTACTCAGACATTGTATACTGTGGTGGAAACCAGACTGCATTTGAAGTCTAATGAAATTGTGAATTCCAAGGCCAATGTCTCCCTGAGTAATTTTCCTTTGAAGAAGGATGCTATCATTATTCAGATTTAATTTCAAAATAACACTTACAAAGTACCATAGAAACACATAACAAGAAAGAACATCAATAATATTTTCAAAAATCAATCTCCCATCAGATAGATTTTAGCTCTTGAAAATTCATCTTTGGTTTCATTTTTTACTTTTGTGACTACTATATTATTATATGACCAGTAATTATTACTTTCTAGACACTTGGGCTCCAAATAATTGTGCTTAAATAATTCTGCCAAAATTTATCACACAGAACAAATTTACAGATTCATCTTAGCCTAATGTATTAAAGATTGAAATTATAAAAGTTTTGACAAGTTCTATTCAACAACTTTTCTTATTGCAAAAGTAAAAGTAGTTAAAACTAGATTTTAAAATATGATTTCTACAAAACCCCAAAGCTCTAATTTATTACTACATTATTGTACTATACAGACATAAATGTATGTTTGAAGAATATGATACATATTTTCAACCTTTCCAAGGCTCTGGTGAGGTGCTAATAGGCTGTCTAAATTTCACAAAACAATAATGATATCAATACAACAACTCTGTAGACTTTCAGCTTGGTAGGAAGCCTTCTCTCCCACATTTTATTTCAGAACCTCCCAATCAGTGAGCTAGCTCTGTCAATACATGCATCAACTTCATCTCTATGTATATCCCTGGAAAGTACACTACGAAGGTAAGTGGCCTATCTACAACATTAAAAAATTCTCCATTTGCTGTAACATATATCCATATATGTATGCTGTGGTGGTGGTGGCTGATGGAACAGCTGTGTTTTCTTGATGTTAATTTTCAGGCCAAAGTTAGCATAAGCAGCCGAGAATCAATCCATATTTTGTTGCATTTCAGCTTTAGAGGCTGCATTAAGAGCATAATCATCTGCACAGAGAAAATCATGCACCAATACTCTCTCCACTTTGGTCTTGGTTTGTAGCCATTTCAAGGTATAGAAGTTTACAATCAGTACAGCAGCTGACCTTGATGCCATGTTCATCCTCACTAAAATAATTTGACAACATGGCTAAAAACATCATGCTAAAAAGCACAGAAGAAAGCATATAGTCTTGTTTTACTCTGCCTGTTACTATCCAGAAAGTAGGCAAATATGCTGTCATGAAATTTATGTACAATGGTGATGAATTTCTCTGGGCAACGAAATTTTGACATAATTTTCCAAAAGCCTTTATGACTGACTGTATCAAAGGCCTTGGTCAGATCAACAAACATTGGATACAGGCCTCTGTTCTGTTCCTGGCATTTCTCCTGGAGTTGTCAGGTAGCAAATAACATATTCATTACAGTTGTGAAAGAAGAAATAGATCAAAAGGAAATAAAACCATGAGAAATAATAAAGTGAAAAAAATGCTTTGATCTGAATTCTGAGTTAATCAGTTTTTTGTTGTGTTTTGTTTTTGTTTTTTTTAAATCTGTATATGGATGGCATTTTCTTTCCTGAGTCCTTGTACTTGTCTTGGACCATTGTGTTGTTTAGAAGAACTGAGGCATTCACAGTTGATCATCACACAATGCCACTAATACTGTATAAAATGTTTTCTTAATTATGCTCATTTCACTTTACATCAGTTCTTACAACACTTTTCAGGTTATTTTTTCCTGAAATCCTCCTATTGATCATTTCTTATCACACAATAGAATTCCATTACATTCATATTCCACAGCTTGTTCAGCCATCCCCTAATTGATGGGTATTCCCTAAACTGATGGGTATCTCCTCAGTTTCTGATATTTTGCGACCAAGAACAGGGGTGCTATTAGTAGTTTTGTACATGTAGGAAATTGTTCTGATATTCTAGAAACACGGGGCAAAATGAAATTGAAATAATCTACTTATGGCCTCCTAAAAGATATTCCAAAAAGAAAACTCCTTGGAATATTATGGTCAAATTCCAGAGTTTCCAGGTCAAAGATAAAACATTACAAACAGTCAAGAAGAAACAATTCGAGTGCTCTGGAAACATAATCAAGATAACACAAGATCTGACAGCTTCTACATTAAGGGATGTAAGGGCCTGGGACATGATATTCCAGAGTTCAAAGGACCTAGGATTAAAACCAAGAATTACCTACACAGAAAAACTTAGTATAATACTTCATGAGAAAATATGGACATTCAATAAAATGGAGGACTTTCAAGCATTCTTGACGAAAAGACCAGAGTGGAAAAGAAAATTTGACTTTCAAATAAAAGACTCAAGAGAAGCATGAAAAGGTAAACAGGACATAAAAGAAAAATCATAAGGCACTTATTGAAATTGAACTGTTTACATTCCTACATGGAAAGACAATATTTGTAACTTTTGAGAGTTTTCTCAGTATTAGGTGATTTGAAGGGAATATACAGATATATAGATATATACTTATGTATGTATTTATATATACACACATATATATTTCTGTATATATATATATATATGTATGTGTATATATATGTGTATGTATATGTATATATATATACATATACATAAACAGAGGGCACAGGGTAAGTAGAATATGAAAGGATGATATATAATGTAAAATTAAGAGGTGGAATAGAAATATTTTGGGAGAAAAAAGGAAGAGATAGAATAGGGCAAATTTTCTCACATAAAAGATGCAAGAGAAAGTAGTTACAATGGAGAGGAACAGCAGGGAGGTGAAAGGAAATGAGTCAACCTTACTCTCATTGGATTTGGTTTAAAGAGGAGAAAACATACACACACAATTGGGTATCTTACCATACTGGAAAGTAGTGGGGGAAGGGGATAAGCATAGATGATAAAGGGCAGGGCAAAGTGTGGGAGGGCATAGTCAGAAGCAAAGACTTTTGAAAAGAGACAGGGCCAAAGGAGAAAATCGAAAAAATGGGGGGCAGGAAAGGCTGGAGAGAAATATAATTATTATTTTACAATATGACTACTTTGGAAATGTTTAGCATAACTACATATTTATAACCTGTATTGAATTGTTTGTCTTCTCAGTGGAGGTGGGAGAGGAGGGAAGAGGGAGAGAATCTGGAACTCAACATTTTCAAAACAAATGTTTAAAAAATGTTTTTATGTGCAACACACACACATATGCTTTTATTTTGTCTAAGATCAGGATGGCATTCCCTCAAATTTACTTTATGCCCATATCATTTTCTATGTATCTTCATTTTACCTATATTGTTAGTGATACAATTTTTAATATTTATAATTATCATCTTTCTGTGTAAGGATAAAAGCAGTTTAGCTCTATTGAATCCTCTATGCATTCTATTTCTTTTTTACCTGATTATTCTTCTCCTGGTTTTTGATATTAGAGGTCAAGTTTTTGGTATAGTTCTGATCTTCTCCTCATGAAGGTATGAAATTCATCTATTTCATTAAATGAGCATTTTTCCCCTTGATGTATTATGCTTAATTTTGATATGTAAGTGATTCTTGGTTGTATTCCTACCTGGAATATCCACTTCAATAACCCCTATGGCGACCAGCATCACCAGCCAAATGTCACCTTAGTCCTGCAGTATAGCACCAGATATGAAGGTCACACATTGGCCTGGAATATCCTGTTCCATAACCTCCAATCCTTCAGTGTTGCAAATGTCAAGTCCTGTTTGATCTTGATTGTGAAATCATGATATTTTACTTATGTTTTTTTCTGGCCATGAGCATTATTTTTCCCTTGACCCAATAGTCCTGAAATTTGGCTATAATTGTCTTTGGGCTGTTTATTTTGTGATCTCTTTCCTGAGGTGATTGGTGGATTCTTCTAATACCTGTTTTACTTTCTGGTTCCAGACATCAAGATAGCTTTCCTTGATGATTTCTTGAAAGATTCTGTCTATATCCTCATTTTGGTTATGTCTGTCATTTAATCTAACTGATATTCCCTCTTCTGCATCTATTTTCCACACCAGTTCTTTTTTCCCATGATTCATTTTATATTTTCCTCCATTTTTTCATTCTTCTGAATTTGTTTCATTGATTGATGATGTCTCATAAAGTCACTAGCTTCCACCTCCACAATTCTAAATTTTAAAGTATTATTTTCCTTGATTAACTTTTGTACTCCCTCCCCATTTGACCATTTGTATTCCTTAGGGAGTTGTTTTCTTCATTTGATTTTTGTATCTCCTTTTCCATTTAGCCAATTATACATTTAAAGTCATTTTCCAGCCTGTAGACTCCTTTTTCCATAATTCTCTTGCATCACTCTAATTTATTTTCTTAATTTTTCTTTTATCTCTCTTATATGGTTTTTAAATTCCTTTATGAGCCCTTCCATAAGATCTTTCTAGGCTTCAGAACACTTCCTATTTTTATTTGAGGTTTTCCTCATAGGTGTTTTAATATTGTCCTCTTCTGACTTTGTGTCTTGGTCTTTCCTGTTACCATAATAGCTACTATGTTTAGAATATTTTTGTTGTTTTCTGCGCATCCCACCACCCTCCACCATTTTTTGGCTTTTTTCCTTACTTTTACATTTGAAGTCCACTCCCAGTGTGAAAGGGGCATTGTCTGCACCTTCGTGTGCTATTTTCTGCATGTTTTATCTGTTTACCTGCTGCTTCACTGATGTTTCCCTGAGGCCAACGGGGGACCTTCGTATATGCTGCTGTACTGCAGAACTAGGGTGGGATTTAACTGGTGTTGCTGGAGGCCATAGGGGTCTGGCATCTTACCTGTTGCTGAGCTGTGGTCCTAACAGTGGAGTCCTGTGGTGAACTTATGCCAGGTTTAGTTTTTCTGCATTCCCTAGGGGCTACACTGAAGTACATGGAGGTCTGGCCTGTGGAGGATGCTTGGTTCCCCTGGGCAGTGCTGAAGCATGTGGTGGTTCAAGGAGCTAAAGTCTGGAGTCTGGAAGTTCCACTGGCTATGCTAAGGCACACTGGAAGCCTGGTGTGGTTGTTTTCCTGCTGGAGCTCCAGATCTACCAATGGTTTGCTGAAGTCAAGGAAGCTGCTGGCTTGCTAGTTTGCTTCCCATCCTGGTCTATGCTTCCCTTTCACCTTAGTGAGATGGATCTTTCTTGTTGTTCTTCCAAGATTCTTGGGCTAAAACATTTTTCAATCCATCTTTTTATTCATTCTGTTGTTTCAGGATTTATTTGGGGTATCAATTTTATGGTTGTTTGAAAGCAAGTATAGGAGAGCTGCAGTGGTTTATGACTTACTCCACCATCTTCTCTTTGAGCCAGTTCTGATAAGAGTGAGATTCATTCACTCCCCCTCACCTCTCCCCCTCTTTATCTTCACTGTAAAAGCTTTTTCTTTCCTCTTTTATCTGAGATACTTTACTCCATTTTGCCTGTCCTTTTCCCTTTCTCCCAGTGCATTCCTCTCTTACCCCTTAATTTTTTAAAAATATTATCTCTTTATATTCAACACACACCTGTGCCCTAGACTATATATACTCCTAACTGCTGCAATAATGAGAAAGTTCTTATGAGTTACAAGTATCATCTTCCCATGTAGAAATGTAAACAGTGTAAGATTATTAAGTCTCTTATGATTTTTCTTTCCTGTTTACCTTCTTAGGCTTCTCTTGGGTCTTATATTTGAAAGTCAAATTTTCTATTCAGCTCTGAACTTTTCATCAAGAATGCTTGAAAGTTCTCTGCTTCACTGAATGTCCATTTTTCCCATGAAAGATTATACTCTGTTTTGCTGAGTAGCTGGGTTTTGGTTGTAATCCTAGCTCCTTTACTCTTCATAATATCATATTCCAAGTCTTCTGATCCTTTATTGTTGAAGCAAATAAATCTTGTGTTAAGCTGACCATAGTTCTATAAAACTTTAATTGTTTCTTTCTGGATGATTTTCTTGCTTCACTCTCATTTCTCTTCCCAATTTTTCTTCTACCTCCCTTATTTGATTTTCAAAATCATTTTTGAGATCTTCTGTAGCCTGAGACCACATCTTAGTTTTATTGGAGGCTTTATATATAAGAGCTTTAACTTTGTTATTTTCTGAATGTGTGTTTTGATATTACTGATCACCATAGTAACTTTTGATAGTCAGAAATTTTTCTGTTGTTTGCTCATATTCCCTGCCTTTTACTTGTTTTTTAACTCTTTGTTAAAGTACAGCTCTGCTTCCAGGGTGGAGGGTACACTCTCTCAAGCTTCAGGGGTTTTCTGCAGCTGTTTTCAGAGATCTTTCTAGAGGCCTATAAGTTTTCAGTTGGTGGTGTGATCTAAGGAGAAGTCTTTACTATTCTTCTGGTCTGTGCTCTGATCAGAGAGTGACCACAAGAATTCTTTTCTTCCATGGAATTGTGAGGAAGTTGCCATGCCACTATGACTGCAAGTCTGCCGTGCTAGGGCTCCTCCTTGCCCTGTGACAGTCTCCCAAGACTGTAACCTGAATCTGAGTATAGGCAAAACATCAGAATCCTGCTTCAGTGCTAGCATAGAGATCCTTCTAATCTCCTTCTGACCATTTGTTTGACCACATTAACATATGTTGGCTGAGAGTTCTGGAAGAAGCTTCTGCAGCTATTGATTCAGTGACTGGCAAAGTCTGCTCCTGATTTTCTGGGACAGTGTCTGCACTGGTGTAGCCTACACTAGACAGTGCTTCTCTGTCACCCTAGTGCAACAGACCTTTCCTGATTACCTTTTAAGTACTCTTTGGTATCAGAAGACTGAGAGGCTTGAAAACTCTCTCTGCTGCCATTGACTCATTCATCTAGAGGCTTCCTCCTGATTGGCTGGGGCTGGGTCTCTGCTGCAATGGCCTGCCCTGTACTGCACTCCTCTCTTATCTTTTTTCAACAGACCTTTCCTGCCAATTTTCTAAGTTGTCTTGAGCTGGAAAATTTTTTCATGTCATCTTTTTTGTTGATTCTGATACTCTAAAATATGTTTAGAGTTACTATTTAAAGGTATTTGGATGGGTTTAAGGGAGAGGTTAGGGGATTCCCAACCTTTCCTCCACCAGATTGACTCTGTCCCCTTACCCCAATTTCTTTATGTTTAAATCTCTCAGAAATTCACTGAATAGGAAACTAAATCCATGTCAAAAGTTTTGTATTCTAATTCTGCCTCTTCTTCTTGATAGTCATGAAGCTGTCTTCATCTGTGAAACAGTCAAAATACCACCTCCTTTGTCTATCTCATAAGTTTATGGTGAAGTTCAAAAGATAAAATGTCTACAAAAGCACTTGGGAAACTACAACTATAATGAAAATGTTTATGATTAAAATTCTAGGTTGTTTCCTTCTTTATAATATTAAATATGGGATTGCATTACGGAATGAATCAAAAAGACAACAGTAGCTACGACTGTTGGCAAGTCATTTGATCATATTAGTTTCCTGGCCTATAAAATGAGAGATTTGAATTAAATGATTTCCAAAGTCCACCAAAGCCCTTAAATTATATTATTTTTCATTTTATTTTCATTTATTCAAACTAGGAAGCAGTTCCAGAGAGATTAAAAAGATTTTCCAAATTAATACACAGGCATAAAATTGGAAAAAAAATAGAATTTGTCCACATTTCATTACACTACAAAGCTATTAGAATGTCTATCATATCATATTATCTTTCAGCAATTTAACTTTTAGGATGATATATTATTAAATCAAGTGCAATTGCCAAAAATTCCTCACCATAGTTTCCATATATTTATTAATCGTTGCTATACTCTCTATTTCTAACTCAATTTAAGCATAAAAATTTCTATACTGAAGGAAATAAACTGAATGTATATATTTTTTTAACTTGGAAGCCAGAGAGACAACTGCCATAAATTGTGCACTTAGATATTTGTATTTTTTCTTATAACAAAAATGAAGGTGATTGTTTCCTCTGTCATTTGCAGAAATCACGTTGTGCCTAAGTATTATCATTGCTATGCATCACCTTGTTTGGAGCTTCTACTGGAAAGCAATGACTCTGACCCCATTTTCAAAGATATACATTTTTCAGGTGTATAAGAGAAAGTATGTTTAATGAAATTTTCTCTTATGAAGTCATCTTCCAGGGGAAATATATTCAACTTTTGTGACTAAAAAATGAGCACAGTTAAAATGAACTACTTAATATGTCATATAAAACAGAACTGAACATAACTAAAGAAACTTTCAAAGCAGTGTCTAAGACAATTCACGTATTGAAAAGAGGAAGAAGAGTCAAAATCCCAAGTCAATTTAATTCAATAAACATTTATTATGGGCCTACTATGTACCAAGCACCATGTTAAGTGCTGGCAACAGAACATAAAAGAAAAATGTTACTGATCTCCCTAAACTGCTAATTTCATCTCTCTCTAAAGTATCTTATAATTATAATGCATTTCTTCTCTTTAAAGCTGCATTTGTACATATTGTTTCCCCAAGAAAATTTAAGTAGCTTGAGAGCATGGACTTCTTTTTCTTATATACATAGTGTCTAGATTACTGATTTGGCTCTGTTAAATGGCTCAGTGGATAAAGCATGTCAAAACATGTTTATATGTATGTATGTATACATACATACATATATATATTATATATCTTATAGTTTAATTGATTATTTGTACTTATTCTCTTTTCTTACTGGTTGAAAAACTTATTCCCTAATTTAATTCTTAGGTAAATAACTATCCATCATAGGCTAATTGTAATACCTCATAATTGTAGGCAGGTGATCCAGAGTTCTTGAATTCTATGCCAGTGGACTTTAAGGCATACTGGAAAGACTGAGTGTGGGTGTAGAGAAAACTGTGCTCTTTCTGTCCAAGGACCAGCTTAGCTAACTTCAGAGGTGCCTTTAAGCAACTTAGCCAAAGGGTGATGATTTTCTTTTAACCATAATTCTAAAAGACTGTCTACTAAATAATAGAGTTTCTGTGGAGGGAAGACTTACAACAAAGACAGTGGCAACCTCAGTCTAAAGTCTTAAGGACCAATTTCATTGCAAAATAAAGTTTTTCATTGAACCTTTTTGTTGTTGTTTTGGCCTCAGAAATTCATAGCATCATTGTGCTCTCCTCACACTATTAAAAGCATGTTTGTTTTGTTTTCAGAATAGGAGAGAAAATGAAGTGATAGCAACGAAAGCAGCTTTCTTGCTCTATAATAGAAGAGATTACTCGTAGTTTTGGAAGAGAAAGAAGGTCAGAGAATGACCAGAGGAGTCAAAGGTTTGAGTTAGCAGGAAAAAGACATAACTAATGGGGTGGCTAGGTGGTGCAGTGAATAAAACACCTGCCCTGTAGTCAGAAGGATCTGAGTTCAAATCTGCCCCCAGACACTTAACATTTACTAATTATGTGTCCTTGGGCAGGTCACTTAACCCCAATTACCCTCTCCTCTCCCCTCCAAAAGGCAAAAAAAAAGAGAGAAAGAGACTTAACTAAGAGAAGTTGAGTGGGAAGCTGTATTATGTATTTGGAAAAATATGCGTGACGTAAGCTCACATCAATAGGTAACAAGCAAGGTAAAAATGGTATCGCTTATGCAAAATCTATTCAGAAAGATCCTACTCTAAAGTGCTTTTTGGTGTAATACATTCAAGGGGGGCTTTAAGGGCTAAGAAAGTTAATGCAGATCTGTGCTCTATACTTAAGGACTAGAGCAAGTAAGGAAAAAAGAAATAAAAATATTCAGTAGTTTCTAACCAATATGATAACTCTACCCTTCCTACATCCTTTATTTGCCTCTCATTTGTTCTAAATATTTTAAAAGTACAAATGACTAATGTTCTGACATCTTCTGTTGCACCTATGCCCTTTACCCATTTTTCTTGCTCATTATTTCATGCTTATTAAGTGCTCACGGTGTGCTAGGTGTTTTACAAAACACAAAAGGCATAGTCTCTGACCACATTTCCATCCCAAATTCATCAAGCTGAAGGGTAAGAAAGTCATAGTTTGAGCCATTAGCAGGCTAACACATTTAATTGCAATAACCATGGGAAGAAAGGTTCAGAGTCAATGTCAGGTATAAGCATCAGATGTTACTCTACTACATTGTCAATCTATGTTAGAGTCCTTGAAAATGTGCTTTATTTTAACCTTTTACACTATTTTCAGTGGGCAGTTCCAAATATGCTCTGAAACTAAAACTTAGAATCAAAAAAATTCCAAAGTTAAAGGGAACATAAAGCTTAACTAGTCAAAATTCTCTCATTTACTGGATTAGAAAACTAAATATCAGAAAGTTTTAATGAGTTGTCCAAGGTCACTTAGCTGGTTGCTGGAAGAACTGAAACTGGGAACTAGGTCTCTTGCTTGCTAATTCAGAATTCTTCCACAACAGCCTTGGTACCGATATGCAAACTATAGCAAGCATCACAAAACAAATGCTAGATTTTTTTTAAAGAAAGCTTCACAAATAAGTGTCAAAAATAACCATGACCATGGAATAGAGGAAGCCTTGTCATGATCTTGTAGTATTTGTGCTATAAACAATGAATGATATCTTTTGTGGAGTCTCCATAAGGCAAATTATTCATTTTTGTTGTGCTTGCATTTTTCCTCTTTTCTTATCTATGTGACACACCCACCAAGTGGCTAAAGTTTTCTAGGAGAAATGATGTTGCTTCTGGTTCTTGATAAACCTCTTTTTTCCCCATTATTCACACCACTTCTAGTACTCCTTTCTTTTAATTCTTAGTAATTTTTGCCCTTCCACTCTCTAAGCAGATGTTTCATAGGAGAGTGTGTGTGTGTGTGTGTGTGTGTGTGTGTGTGCGCTGAGGTTATATAGCTTTTAACTATAGGCTTTCCAGTAATCTGCTGCCAATCCAAATCTAAATGTCTAATGTTTATTCTTCAAGCTGTGCTTTCTAGTAACATGCAATGAATGACCATGGACTAATCTGAAATGTTTTAATGTAACTCATAGTCTGGTGGAGGTGAATGATGTAAACCAGAAGTTAAAAAAAACATTTTAAAGAGAAAAAAAAAGAATAAAATGAGAAAATTATAAAAAAAATACCAAGAGATCTGAGACTTTTAGAAGACCTGCACCTCTCTCAGATGTAAAGGGAGCCTGATCTTAGGAAGAACAAAGGCAAATTGGTTGTACCCCAGGGGCTTTAAGTCCTGGAGACCATCTACAATAAAGTTTGAAAGTTTGTAGATGGTTGAGCAGTCATAGAAAAATCTCCTTGAGAGATGAACTGATTTCTTTCCAGACTGTTGTCTCTCTCAAACTGATCCAAACTGTCCAGCTGCATAGAATATATAGGGCTTAGCTATTTAAAGCCTCCAGAGGTATGGTCAGTTTGTTTGCTCTTTCGATATCCAGGATCCTTTTAATTCCATTAGATAAAAGTGTGCCAGCTTCCTAAAAGGATCACAGGGTAGTAATACATTGTTACGTTTATACCTCATCATCTGTCATTATAATCCTGTGACCAAATCAACTGAGCCGAGAAGGGGGTGCTAGATCTCCATCTACTCCTTACAGTAGACATATGTAGACACATTGGTCAGTAGTATTTCATATAGTTAATTTAAGACTTTTTAAAGAAATTAGTAATTCTCTGAGTAGTGATAGATTCTTTGGAGAGAATAGCATGAAGTTTCTTTTGCCCTATATGTGTAGCTAAATGTCCTATAAACATTATGCAGTGTTTAGACACTGACACTTTAAAAATATTTAGATTACTAAATTATTTTTTCAATGCTATGTGGCAGTTCCCAAGTCTTTTTCTTTGAGCTATTTGGTAAGAAGAAAATTAAGGACTCAGGAATGATAGAAGTTTCGATGAAAAAAAAGTTGGAAGTTTAATAATCAATTTCCTTCATGTTACTCAACTAATCAGAATGACCAATACTGTGGTAACTAATGTGCTTAAAGTTTCACACATAGTGATATAAGCATGGATGGAAAAAAAGTTTATGTGATCTAATGAACTCTACAACTCTAATTTCTGGAGACCTCATTGGTATAAATGAAAAAGAAGTACAGCTTTCTTTTTTTAAGTTTACAAGGCAGATTCATTCAATCAATAAGAATTTTTTTAAATGCCTAGCTATATTTTTAATGTCCCAGAATAGCAAATACAGAGTTGGCCTCAGAGCAAGAAAACCTGGATTCAAATCCTGTTTCATATACATTTTAGATATATGATCCTGGGCCAGTTACTTAACCTCTTATTGCTCTAGCAAGGGCACTAGGTCTATAAGTTGAAGAGAAGTTGCTATGAATTTTCAAATTTATTAAAAAGATATGCTTGAAAAGTCACATACTTCAGAAATCAGAATGGAAGGTGATATGATACACTGGAAGAAATGAAGGAAGACATTAGAGTTGACACTTCAGTTCAAGTCCTTACTATGACTCATAGCAGTATGGCCATGGCAAAGTGTAATGGAAATGCAAATTTAAAGATCTTCCCTGCCCCTAGCTTAAGTGCACCTGGAGCCTGTGGTGGGAGGCTTGTTTTTCAGGAAAGCCCACACCTCAATACTTTGTGATTGGGCAGTGGGTCAAGAAGGTTGTTACATTCTCAGAGCCAAGAGAAGGCTATATAAGCCCTGAGGAGAGGCTTTGCTTTGGGGCTCACTTTGAGAAGTGTTGTGTGATTTGACCAGATGAGACTCTGGGAAGCCGTTGTTGAGAGCCCCCCGGCTTTGAAAACCCAGATGTTGATGCTTCCCTCTCTGGTAACTGTGATTTGGTATTGATATAATGGTTGGACAGTTTGGAAGCCTGTCTGTTTGATCTGTAAGTTCTGTAACTCTGAAGTTCGGGGTGCTGACCTTTTTCCCCTGAACTAGGTAATGTATGTTTGTTTGATTAAAGTAAGCTTGTTAACCCATTTTGAGTTGCTTTCCTTTTGAAAAGCAGATCTAAGAACCTGTGTTGGCAGTCACCCTGGGGGTATTGGGGTGCTTGCCGCTACACAAAGTTACTATACCTCTGAGTACCCCCCAAAATATCTAAGATTATAAATTATAGACAAGTTGTTGATTTGTGTTAGTGCAATTTTTTTTCAAACTAGGAATTGCCTACATTGATGAAGTCACAGGTTTATACCACAATGTGTACACATACACACAATATATTTATGTGCATGTGTAAAACCTACTTTGGGCTGTGTTTAGAGAACCCTACCAAGGTCCATTTTATTATAACACATGGATAACTGCCAAGCACAGAACTAGTTTTATTTGGCATGGACATATACCTGGGTTTGCTAGTCTCTGATATAAGAATGCTAATCATAATAAAATTGGGATTTTTATTTAAATTTGCCATCAATTGAATTGTTCATTCTAAAAAAAAATATGAGTGACAGAAATATTTGAATCCCTTATTTATGATTTCAGGAAAAAATATGTATTATGTCATCTGACCTTCAGAGTGAAGGAGTGAGGGGAGGAGAAAACCTCTAATTACCCAAAAAACGCAATGCTATAATCTGCCTTCCCAATCTGTATATTATCCTTTACTGAGTAAACAGAACAGATGCATTCAGCTCCCGAGGTAAAAACAAAAGGTGAGAAAATCAAGTATATGTTATGTCAAATTGCTAGGGAAGCTGCATTAGCAAACTGGGGAAGCATCAGTTAGAAGCATAGCAAATTGGCTGTTGTTTATCTACTTTATTAAATGAAACACTTAAAATTTCATGCATTTCTGGAGCCAGATGGACTACTGCTTGACTAACTATCAGTCACGGTAAAGTCATAGCTGCTATTATGAGAGGCCACATGAACTCTAAGTAAAAGAGAAATAAAAGGATAAATAGAAGGATAGTGATTCCAGTTAACATTGACTTTTGACTTTTCTTCATGATTTGCAAACCATATGGTTTTCTATACCTCTCACCCTTACAATTATGTGACTGTCACCAGGGAAGGAGATGTGGTGATGGTACCATGAGCATTTCTCAAGTATAGCAGTTGATTAAGACTGACAAACTGATGCACCATGGGACACAACTCATGTTTCAAGGGAAAGTCACATTTGGTTTTCATTAGCAAGATTTCTCAATAGCACTCTAAAAGAAATCATTTTAATGTCAAGTCTTTGAAAGGTATGATTTAAAAGTTATGATTTTTTTTTAAGCTCTTTTATTTCAAAAACTCAAGTCTATTCAATCTCCTGAAACACACACATAGAAAAACCCACAAAATGCAAATCATTATAACATTTTAACCTAGCCTCACCCTTTTAGTCATTACTACTTTTCAGAAGGGTAAATATTAGGTCTTCTGGGATAGACTAGAACATTTCTAACTATTTTTTCTGCTTATTATTACTTATAGATAATATAGCGCCTCATCTCGGGGCCATTCCTTCCATCTCTTACTTATTATATGAGTTTGGGAATCTAGAATGAATCTGCATGCTAATTATTAGTGAATTAATATTAACTTTCTTATTTTTTTAACTCTCAAGGCTTCAGGTTCTAATCATATTGCTTAAGAGTCTGAACTGGTATGCTTCCAGTTGATTGTAACACAATCCACATGTATTAAACTAGTTGCCTCAACTATCTTAAACAAAGGTATCTGCTAACGTGGTATAGTAAAAAAAAAAAAAGTTGCCATAAAACACTTCCATGAAAACACCTGAAGTACACTCTCCCAAAAATACATTGATTCTTGGAAAAGACAGAGATTAAGCTTAGAGTAACTAGTTAAACATGTGCCAAAGGTAAATTCACAACTCCTTGTTATTGGAAGCACTTTCATGGGTCCTTTGCCAGAATTTTCTTTTCATTCATTGTGTCTCCTTTCCTGCATCTTCCTCCTTCTAAAAATACTTATTTTCTGCAAAGATGTTCATCCTCAGTGTGTTTTCATATATCTATATTCCCTGCTAAATGTGTTGTGTGACATCATCTGCTTTTGCCCAATGACCCAAGGTTCTCATGATCTTTTCAAATTGTCTAAGAACTCACTCTCACCTAGTTTACTGTTGATTGATTGAATCATTATATCTTAATCTTTTGTGGTTGAATAGGGAGTAGATCTTCACCTTTACATTGGACAATTTAATAACAATCCTCTTCTTTGGTTTTTTATTAGGTATTTGGGAAATTTTATCACTGTATTTGGTTCTATGAGCTTTTGAGAATTTCTGATTTGTAAGTAATTATAATGCAATGAAAGATGAGAGGTCTTTAAAACATTCAAAATAATTCCATATTTTGCTATTAGATAAGTTCCTTTCAATGAAACATATAGATAGATATCCAGAAAAATCAACAATCATAATGAATACGTAATATATGTGAAACATTGCACTGGATACTGAAGAAGATGCAAAAATAAACAATTTAACAATGTGTGAGTCTAGGTGATTGAGATATAAACACATATTCATATATAGAGAGAAAACAACAACCAACATAGCATAATCCTTAAATTTAAAAATTAATTTATGAAATTTCCTAGGGAACAGATGAAAAAAAGTTGCAGAGAATATAAAAAAGTGAAAAATAAGCACAAAAAGAATAATAATATAATAATATAATATAATAATAATAAAAAGAATAATTCTAGAACAATAGTTCTAGAAAACCTCTTGCAAAAGAGAGTTTTATTTTGGTTAAGGTTTTGATAAGAACATATTAATGAAGAAAGTTCAAGGAGTGATTTGATAAGATCTTACAGGAAAATGTGCAAAGCCTTGGATAAGTGATTAAAACTTTGATTAAGGAGCAACTAGGTGGTGCAGTGAATAGAGCACCTGCCCTGGAGTCAGGAGGACCTGAGTTCAAATCCATCCTAAGACACTTAACACTTACTAGCCATGTGACCTTGGGCAAGTCACTTAGCCCTAATTGCCCTGCCTTCAATGGTCCCCCCCAAAAAAACCCAAAAAACAAACAAAAAAAAAACCTTTGATTAAGAGACTGTGTTTCTCAATACCTGAGAAACCCAAGGGAATAAACAGGCCTTTTGCCACATTAGTAGAAACTAAGAAAAAGAAAGCATAAGAGAGAAAATCTTGCTTCACAAATGTAGAAGCCAAGGAAAATCATGAAGTGACCCAAAAGAAATGTGGTAGGTGCAGCTAAGTTGCACAGTGGATAGAACACTGACCCTAGAGTCAAGAGGACCTGAATTCAAATCCAGCTTTATACACTTACTAGCTTTGTGACCCTGGAGGAAAAAAAAAAAACAACCCCAATTGCATCCCCCTCAAAAAAAGTGTGGTATATGCAGATTTCTACTAGATAGTAGTATCATGTATGTACAGGCAAAGTTGAGAGGATTATCTCTTAGAGGAGAAGAAAACCCTAAAGAAAATAAAAACACAACTATATGCTCCAGAATACTATGGACAATGAAGTATTACTTAAAAGAATGGAACACTTGTTTAGAAAACAATTTTGTTTTAAATAATTTTAAAAGACAGAGGGGAAAAAAACTAATTACTAACATCACAGAGCATTGAAAGATGATAAGGAGAAAGGTGAGAAACTTCACTGAAAATCTGGAGTTCTATAACTGCAATAATAGTGATAGAGCTATCTTAAGATGAAGCAACTTCCTGGAGAAAAGAAGTAATAGTATACATGCAATGTTACCACTAGGAAATCATCTTCCAATAGAGGTCAGAGAATGGAGAGTTGAAGAGGGTGGTTGATTATGCCCTACAAGCAGTACTAAGGCTTCCATCTTAAGATCTGAGATAAACAAGGGACAAAACTTCTTTGTTCTTGTAATGGTTATGGGATTTGAAGATCTTCCATGCCCCTTGAACTTGATGACATAGCAGGAAGGGTGTGGCAGGAGGAAGCCAGAGCTGAGCTGGAGCCATCATGGTGACTGGAAGTGGGGTGGTGGCATAAACTTCTTGTCTTTGAGCTGGCCAGATTTTCTACTAAGGACTCCTGATAAGAACTGGATGGGAACTGCAGGCCAGAGCTACTGGGAGTGAGCTGCATGGACGCTGAGCAGTTGCTATGAGTGAAGAGAGGAGTGTCTTTGCCTGAGGTAGCCTGTTCTGTTTGGAAAGCTTGAGAATGTGGGTGTTTACTGCATTAATAACCATATCAGCATATTTGCAGTTACTGTAGGCATTATGAATACTACATTGTTGATATACTTCCACAAATATATGTTTGAGATATGGCAGAAAGTCTATTGAGCTTTGCTAGATGTGAAGACCATTAACCATTCCTGATTATTAACATGGAGATAAATGATGTTTCCAGAAGGAAACTAGGAAAGAAGATGTTTGGACAAAAGACCACAACAAAGGCATTTTTTAATTACTGTTGGTGGTTTATGGTAGGGAATTCATAGGCAAAGGTAGATTGAAGTCATGAACAACCTGGTAAGATGGTTTCTAGGAATGCTTTATCTATTTGGGGGCCATAGTTTATAGTATAGGAGCACTGAGCTCTTGGCCAGGGTGGTAGATATAGCTTATATGGATGAGTAGAAATATATTTTGGATGTTTTGGAATATAATCAAGTTGGCTAAAATGGGTGGGGGTGTCTCAAAATATACCTGCTAAGCCAAATGCAAGAGAAAACAGCAGGGACTATAAAATAAAAATGAAGCTAATCAGCAATTCCCAGGAGAATCGACATAGAGGGCCAGCAACTAAATTCATGGCCTTCAGTCTCTATATACAAATGAACAAACTATAGAAAATAATCAGGGATAACTGAAGATCCTAAGGCAAGGCCAAATCAATATCACATATCTATCTATATCTATCTATAGGTATAGATATAGAACTCATGATTATAATACAGCTATGAAGGTATGTACCTTATTCAAGGAGAGTAATCTAATTAAAAAGGGGCAAAAAAGTACTCTCCTATATTAAGATCATATACCTAAGTGAAAAAATCCAGGAATCATTTGGTAAAACAGGGAACATATACATTTTTGACAGAAGACCTTGGTTAAGATTCTAGGCAAAAATTTAAAGTATATTACTAAAGGCATAGTTTATTAACATTTAGAAAAATAATCTTCTTGTTTGTTGTTATCTTTCACTTGTGTCCCACTCTTTGTGACTCCATTTGTGATTTTCTTGGCAAAGATACTAGTGTGGCTTTCCATTTCCTTCTCCAGCTTATTTATGTGTGATGAAAGTGAGGCAAAGAGAGTTAATAGATTTGCCCAGTGTCACAGAGCTAGTGAGTTTCTCAGAGAAGATTTGATTTTAGGAAGATGAGTCTTTCTGACTTCAGAGTCAGCACTCTATCCACTATGCCACCCAGCTGTACCAGAATAAGAAGAGGCAATCTACAAAAGGACAGCATGACTTTAGCAAAAACAGATCATTCTTTATCTACTTTTTTGAATAGCATGCTAGATTGGTAGATGAAGAAAATTCTGTAGGTATATGGATTTCAGTAAAACATCTGATAAATGTTTTCATGCCATCCTTATAGACAAGATGAAGGGAAATGAGTTAGAATTAACTATAATCAAGAGTATTCAGAACTGGTCAAATAACTGGACCTAAGCTATATTTAATGTCAATGTCCTCTTGGAGAAAAGATTTTTGTAGAATACCTAAAGATTCTTTCTGTGGTTTTGTGCTATTGAATATTTTTATGAAAGACATTGATGAACAGCTGGTCATCCAATCTCTAAAATAAGCCCAATAAGATAGTTTGAAGTTGGATTATGAAAGTTCTAAAATGCAAGGCTAATTGTTTATATTTTACCATAAAAGCAATAGGTAAACCTTAAGGATTTTTAACAGAAATATTATGATCAGAAATGTGAATGTGCTATGTTTATGGATGAATTAAAAACAAAGGAGAGACTGGAAGACAGGGAAACCCTGGGGGGTGCGGAAGTGGATTATTGTTGTTTAAGTGAGAGGTTTTAAACAACTAAAGTGTACAGCTTTGTCTATTTGAATGGAGAGGAAAAAGTAGGTGTGAGAAGAGGTATCATGGAGAATATGACAGTTGACTGAATATGAGAGATAGAATAATGAGTTGACCATAGATTCCTTTGAGTTTTCAAATCTGTAGAACTGGGAGAATAGTGGCACCATCGACAGAAACCAATGGGAACACAAAAAGGTTACAGGGGAAAGACATGGATTTCAGTTTGTACTGAGTTTGACATGTTGATACAGATTGCAAACTGGAAGTGTCCAAAAGATAACTGGATATATAAGTCTGAAACTTGGTGGAAGAGATTTAGGGTTAAATGGATGAATTTTGGGACCAAAAAGAAGGCATGGAAGTAATGTTTGAAGATATGGAATCAGTAAAAACTATCAAGAGAAAGCAAAGCATGAAAAAAAGTTAGGCAAAGAGAAATAACAAAAACACAGAAGGATTAGTCAGACAAGAGAAAAATAGAAAGGACAGAAACTTGTATTTGCTATTTATGGGTTACTATGAGTTCTTTATGTATTCTGAATATGTTAAGGCTCTTCTATATTTGATATGTATTATTACAATGAATACTTACATGGGAGTTGGAGATCCATGGAGAACTAGATATTAGCTATATTACTTAGATGAAAATTTCAAATGTAACTGAAGGAATAACCAGACCCCAAACTTGCATTGGGGTTTATTGAGTTCATCAGTAAAGGAGCCAACAAAGGCAACATATATTCTAGAAGAGTGTTTCTGTAAGCATGATCTGGGGGAGGGAAAATCAGGATGTGAAAAGGTGGCATGTGAGTTGATAGAGCTCAGAGTCTCATCAAACTAGTGTTACTGCGTAGGTTACTCCCAGAGCTTTCTAATCTCTGATGATGTTAGCGCCATCATCCACCTTTGAATCCTGTGACCCACAGTGAGGACTGGACAAACCCCCACAGGCAATAACTGAAGGTTTTAACAAGTCATCAGGCCTTGGATACCCAAAGTCCATGTGTTGGGAGAAATTCCAGAGGCAGTCCAAGAGACCTGTTCAGGGAAATGGGAAGTTGCCAGAGCTGTGACCAAGTGGTCAGATAAAGGCAAGAGATCCCAGTTGGAGGAAAAAAACAAAGGGAAAATGAAACATGTAAATATGATCACCAAAACCTGTAGTTTTTACTGAAGAGTCTACACAGGCAAAGTCAAGTCAGATGCCAGAGGTCTGGCGTTTGCAGATAGCAAGATCTGATGGCAGCAAAACTTCTCCTAGCAGGAAAGAAACATAAACATTATGATGGATGGGCATCCCAGTGGCAGTAAAGAATCCCTGAAGTTTCCAGAATTGCCCAAAGGTATACACTACTACATCAAAGGCACAGCAGATTTAACTGCTGCCTCTAGGAAGACTTAAAGCAACCAATTCTGTTACTTGCTGAATGAATGAGTTTATCTTGTTCTCAGGGCAGTTCTGTAGGTGATATCTCCTAGCAGATTGTTTCTCTGGTCCCAACTCATTTGCAGAAATTCCCCATTTGACTTAATTAAAATATGCCAATAACAAGACTCAATAAATTTAGTACAATATTCAAAATTTGGTTTTCCACTAACTAGTTCACATGGTGACACAAGTTCAAATCTTATGAATCTAATTTTATTAAGAACAGTTCTATAAGAAGAATACAAATTATACACCAATAATTCACCTGAAACTTGAGAGAATTTCAATTTTTGCATACTTCTTGCTCTTTCTTTACCTAAAACCTGTGTCTAATATGGGCAATGCCAACCATTAAGAGGCTGAAGGAAGAATTTTTCAAAAGTATCCATGAGGGCCTGAGTTGGAAAATGTTCTTAATATTATAAGATGGAGACTTCAAAATAGGAAGGGATAAAAATATATAACTTAAATTTATTTTACTCTCATTAATGTAATTACACATGTAAAATCTTTAATCCAACTTTGAGACCTTATTACTAAAATGCACTTAATGCCAGTATATCCCATTAGAAAAGAAAACATTTGGAAATCAATTATAGCTAGATAGCTATATTTCTGTATATATAATAAATGTCTATATTTGTGTAGTATATGTTTTTGTATATATGTGTACATGCATATGTATATGTGTATGTGCATATATCACACATACATAAATACACATATCGTAATTCTTAGAGAAAACAGTCTAATCGCATTACTTTCTCAAAGTTTACTACTCCATTGGATGAATTTTTGTTTTGCTTTTTGTTCTATCTCCTTTATTTGAGGATATATTATCATCATATCAACCTGAAAGAAGGAGATACATTAAGGACCCAGTCTTATATACAGATATATTACTATTAGCGGGGGGATAGGGATTCTAAGAATCCATTTACCTAATTGCTTAGGATATCGAAATGACCACAAATTTAGATGAAAAATAGTAAGATTTTTCATACTTGTAGCCTATTGTAATAATCTACAGATATTTTAATATTAACCTATTAATTAATAGATCTAATATTGAAATAACCAAAAAATTCTATGCTTCTCCTGCCCTGATTATAGAAATTTGATATGAAAAGAAAAAAGGAGAGATATGATTATGACAATATCAAGATTGTCCCTTCAAAGGCTGATCTGTCATAATTCACAACGGGGCGGGGAAAGTCTCATCTCTATTTGATTCTAGGTAAGAGACATAGTTAATAGTTTTTCATGTAGGTATATTATACACAGGGTTTCATAGTGAGGGTCAGAATTAACCAGTTGGGAAGGTGTCCTGTTCAGAAAGAAAATGGTGTAAGATGAAGTTGAGTCAAGAGGGTCTTCTCTTTACATGTTAAAGGTCATCCCCTTAACTTTTCCAGGCTGAGACATCCCCTTGTAGCACTTCTCAGACCACACTCACTTTAGGCAACACATGGCACATGGCATCCCCCTTGAATGGTGAAATATTTCCTTAATGATAATTCAGACAATCATACCTGAAATAAAAACAGTGTAATACCAAATGGCTATCCCAAGAAATTTTATCTCAAATAGCAAAACTTCTCCTATTACAGATCAGAGCTAGATTATTATTTTTCTCTTGTGGCAAAAACAGTCAACAATAAACAAATCTTACATATACTTCATTTATAAATTAAGAATAATGACATTCTGAAGTTTCACATATAGAGTGAATAAATGATAGTTCACTCAAAAACTCCAGAAAAGTACTGATTAACACATATCCATATTGCCTATTAACTGTTAGGAAAAAGGAAATCTTTGGATCAAAGGTCTATTGTTACTGAATTGGTTAAAAATATAAATTCAATACATATTATTCCAGGTCCATTCCCATAATTTTCATAAGCAATGGCAAAATAATATACCAGACAAATTTCACTCTGCCAAAAGCAAACTTGCAAGTCTCCTCCACTTTAACTGGGAAAGGTCCTAGTTTTTTCAAACTTAATTACCGTAGAATTTTATGACATGGAGTCAGCAGAGTTGATAAAATCTTAAGAACTTGTCTGGAGGGTCAGAGTCAAGATGGCAGAGTAGAAAAAGGACTTGCACACAGCTCCTGCTCCCACCTACTCCAATTCATGTAAAAAATGACTCTAAACAAACTTTGGAGCTACAGAACGTGCAAAATGACAGAGAGAAGGTAACTTCCTGCTGAATACACTCCAGCAGGCTGGCAGGAAAGGGCCAGTGCAGCACTCTGGGAGTTGAGCCCAACTCTGCATGAGCCAGAGGATTTAGGCTCAGTGAAGCCACAACCAGCTGCCAGCTACGGGGAATTCAGATCACCAGCAGCTGTGGAGGTTTCCAGAATTATCAACCCCTAGGTGCTAAGGACAAAGTGAGAGGTCAGTGCAGCATGAACTTTGTGAACTAGGAGGTCAGGATTGTGGTCGGCCTTTTTTCCCATGGAGGGAGAAGCATCTGAGGTGCTATGGCCTTGAAGCCACCACCGTGTGTCTTCTTCAGAGCTCTTGGTCTGCAGATTGTAGGGCGACCAAGTGACCAGTATGAGATGCAATCTCTCTTGCTTTAACCTACTTGGATCTGGATTGTGGTCTAGGGTGGAGGTCCTGGGATGGGTGACCAGTTTGCCAGAGTGTGTGGATGCTTCAGAGAGGGCACCCAACTAACAAATCCAACATCTATGAAAACCCCAGCAATTGGGATAAAGCTACCCTTTCTGGTAGCAGAGTTCTACTGAGGTGAAAAACTCAAAATTCAAGTAATTGAGTAGCAAAATGAGCAAGCAAAGGAAGCAAAGGAAGCTGAGCAATCCAACATTAGAATCCTTTTTTGCGGACAAAACATGGAAATGAAGGAAGATAGTGAAGTCAGAACTCCTGCACCAAAACCTTCAAAGAAAAATATGAGCTGTTTAGAGGCCATAGAAGAGCTTAAAAAGGATTTTGAGAAATAAAAAAGAGAAGTGGAAGAAAAATTGGGAAGAGAAATGAGAATGATGCAAGAAAATTATGAAATGAGAGTCAACAACATGACTGAGAAAATAACACCTTAAAAAAATAGACTAACTCAAATGGCAAAAGACGCTAAAAAAGCCAATGAGGAGAAGAATGCCTTAAAAAGCTGATTTTGGCAGATGGAAAAAGAATTTCAAAACCTCACCAAAGAGAATCATTCCTTGAGAATTAGATGGGAGCAAATGGAAGTTAATGACTTTATGAGAAATTAAGATACTATTAAAGAGATCCAAACAAATGAAAAAAAAAAATAGAAGGCAATGTGAAATATCTCATTGGGAAAACCACTGACCTGGGAAAAAGATCCAGAAGATATAATTTAAAAATTATTGGACTACCTGAAGGCTATGATCAAAAAAAGAACCTAAAAATCATCCTTCAAGAAATTCTCACGGAAAACCACCCTGATGTTTTAGAAACAGAGAGCAAAATAAAGGTTGAAAGAATACACCCATCACCTCCTGGAAAATCATCCCAAAAAGAAAACACCTAGGAATATTATAGCCAGGTTCCAGAGTTGACAGGTCAAGGAGAAAATACTACAAGCAGCCAATAAGAAATACTTTGAGTATTGTGGAAATACAATCAGGATAACACAGGACCTGGCAGCTTTGACATTGAGGAATCAAAGGGCTTGGACTATGATATTGTAGAGGTCAAAGGAGCTGGGATTACAATCAAGAATCATGTACACAGCAAAACTGAGCATCATGTTTCAGGGGAAAATATGGTCATTTAATGAAATAGAGGACTTTCAATCATTCTTATTGAAAAAACCAAAGTTGACTAAAAATTTTGTCTCTCAGATACAAGTAGAACGAGAAGAATGAGAAGATAAACAGGGAAAACAAATCATAAGGAACTTATCAAAGTTGAACTATTTACATTCCAACATGAAAAAACAATAATCATAACTTTTGAAAGTTTTCTCAGTATGAGAATAGCTTAAGGGAATAGAAATGTATGTATATGTGTGTGTGTGTGTGTGTGTATATGTGTGTGTGTGTGTATGTGCGTATGTATGTATGTATAAATGTATGTATACGCATGTATCTATGTCTATATATACATATATATCTATATAGGAGGGTATATGGTGTATGAATGCATATGTGAGTATATATATATATATATATATATATATATATATACACATATGTGTGTGTGTGTGTCTGTGTGTGTGTACAGGTATACAAAGATAGAGGGCACAGAACCAATTTAATAGGAAGGGATGATACTTAAAACATGAAATTAAGGGGTGAGAGAGGAATATAACTAGAGGAGATGGGGAGAGACAGAAATGGGTAAACAATCTCATATAGAGGAGGCAAGGGAAAATAGTTACAATGGAGGGAAAGAACAAGAAATGGGTCAACCTTATTCTCACTGAATTTGGCTTAGGGAGGGAATGACATACACAGTATATAGGATATATTACCTTACAGGAGATTAGGAGGGAAGGGGATAAGAGGGAGAATGATGGAAGAGAGGGCAGGCGGGCATGGAGGGAAGTTGGAATTACCCACTTTTGAAAAGGGACAGGATCAAAGTAGAAAATAGAACAAGTAGGGGGTCAGATAGGATGGGGCAAATATAGTCAGTTATTCACAATACATCCACCATGGAAATGTTTTGCATAGCTACACATGTACAACCTATATTGCATTGCTTATCTTCCCGGTATGGGTGGGTGACAATGGAGGAAGGGAAAGAATCTGGAATTCAAAGTTTTAAAATCAAATGTTTATATATATACATATATATGTGTATGTATATATATATATATATACATACATACATACATATAATATTATTTTACTTGTAACTGGGAAATAAGATATACAGGCACTGGGGTATAGAGATCCACCATGCCCTACTGGAAAGTTGGGGGGGGAATGAAGGAAGATATGGGAAAGTGCACACTGTGGGAGGGGATATTCAGTTGGAGAGCTGTTTTGGGGTGGTGGGTAGGGGAAAATGGAGAGAAAATTTGTAACTCAAAATCTTGTGGAAATTAATGATGTAAACTAAAAAATAAAAAAGAGAGAAATAAAAGAACTTGTCAGACTAGAAAGTCCCAAGTATCCTCAGAGATAAGGACAACTTAATTCTTCTTTGTTACTTTCTGCTCAAAACAAAATATTATTATTATTACTCGTTTTAAGCAAAAACATATACAATTAAGTAATTTAACAGTTTTCAAAAATTTTGACCACATTCTTTAATGGCTCAATTTATAATCTAATAGCATCAAAAATTAAAAGGGAAATTACTTTTCTAAGTAAATAACTATATCCCCTTTTTAAAAATTTATATCATTTCTTATATAATAGATTCTCAAAACTCATGATGCAAGAAAAAATAGGAGCCTAACAATAACACAAATAACATTATAGGTTTGTAACTCATAATATCACCTGGGTGGTACAGTGAATAGAATTCTGTGTTTGGAGTCTCCACCCTGAGCAGGATTGTAAAGGAGGAAAGGAAGAAATAATGTCACAGTTTTCCTCCATATTGTGAACAGGTTCTAATTTTTGTGTATATATGTCTAATGCACAGCACACAAACTGAAGCAGAAGCATTTAATGTTTATTGATTGAAGCAATATAAAAAATACAGAAATGTCAATGGAGATGAAGAAAATAAAACTTTATGTTTAGAAATGAAAACATAGTATTTCAAATCAAGTTTTGCTAGAGGCATGTGATTTGGGGTCAAATTAGAGTATTTTGAGGAGTGAGTACTCTTTTTTTCTTTTTTTTTAACATTTTTCCCCTTTTTTATTAGTTTATTTTTAATTTTTATGACTCATGTCCATAAGTTTTAAATTTTCTCTCCCTCCTTCCCCATGCTCCCCAAGAAGACATGCAATCTGATAAATGTTCTATATATCCATTCCTATTAACATATTTTTACAGAGGGTCATGGTGTATTTAATTATAATTAATGGGAGGAATCGGAGAAAGAAAAAAAAATGAAAAACAAAACAAAAAACCAACATAGTCTGTCTACCTCTCCATTCAGACTCCATAGTTCTTCCTCTGGATGTGGATGATATTTTCCATCATGAGTCCTTTGGAATTGTTTTACATCCTTGCATTTCTGAGAAGGGCTGTCTATTAAAATTGGTCATCACAGACTGTGATTGTTACTATGTACAAAGTTCCCTGGTTCTCACGTCACTCACCATCATTTTGCATAAGTCTCTCCAGATTACTCTGAATTCCACCTGTTCATCATTTCTTATAGAAAAATATTATTACATTACATTCATATACCACAATTTGTTCAGTCACTCACCTAAATTTCCAGTTCTTGGCCACCACAAAAAGAACTCCTATAGATATTTTGTACATAAGGTTCCTTTTCTCATTTTTATGATCTCTTTGCGATACAGTCCTAGAAGTGGTATTGCTGGGTCAAAGCGTATGCAGATTTTTATAGCCCTTTGGGTATAGTTCCAAATTGATCTACAGAATGGTTAGATCAGTTCACAGATCCACCAACAAGGAATTAGTGTTCCAACTTTCCCACATCTTCTCCAACATTTATCATTTTCCTGTTTTTTCATATTAGTCAATCTGATAGGTATAATGTGGTGCCTCAGAATTATTTTGATTTGCATCTTTCTAATCAATAGTGATTTATAGCCTTTTTCATATGCCTATACATGCTTTTAATTTCTTCCTCTGATAACTGCCTGTTCATATCCTTTGACCTTTTATCAATAGGGAAATGACTTGTATTCTTGTAAATTTGACTCAATTCCCTATGTATTTTAGAAATGAGGCCTTTATCAGAGACATTAGTTTTAAAAATTCCCAGTTTTCTGCTTCCCTCCTAATCTTAGTTGCATTGCCTATGTTCTTGCATAAACTGTTAAATTTAATGTAGTCAAAATTATCCATTTTGAATTTTTATATCGCTTGTTTGGTCATAAATTCCTCCATTCTAAATGAATCTGACCAATAAACCATTCTTTGCTTCCCTAATTGTGTACTTAATTTGGACTTTATTTTCTTATATGGTGTCAGATGTTGGTCTATGCCCAGTTTCTACCATATTATTTTCCAGTTTTCCTAGCAGTTTTTTGTCAAATAGTGAGTTATAATTCCAGAAGCTGAGGTCTTTGGTTTATCAAACAGCAAAACGCTATAATAATCATTGACTATTGTGTCTTGTGTAGCTAGCCTATTTTACTGATATATATCGCTCTATTTCTTGGCCAATACCAAGTAGTTTTCATGATTGCTGGTTTATAATACAATTTAATATCTGGTATAGCTAGGCTGCCTTCCCTATCATTTCTATTCATTAATTTTCTTGATATTCTGGATCTTTTGGTCTTCTAGATGAATTTTGATATTTTTTCTAGCATTAAAATATTTGGGTAGTTTGATTGGTTTGACAATGAATAAGTAAATTAATTTGGGCAGAATTTTCATTTTTATTACATTATTTCAGCCTACCCACCAGCAGCTGATGTTTTCCAGTTATTTAGATAGGGCTTTATTTGTGTGAAAATTGTTTTTGCAGTTGTGTTCAAACTTAGTTTCTTCTTTGCCTATTGTAATTCCTTCAACTTTTTTTCTTCTCTTATTGCTAAAGCTAATATTTCTAGTACCATATTGAATAACAGTGGTGATAGTGGACATCCTTTTTCACCCCTATTTATATTGGAAATGTATCTAGCTTATCCCCATTACATATAATGTTTACTGATGATTTTGGATAAATGCTACTTATCATTTTAAGGAAGGGTTCATTTATTTGTATGCTCTCTAGGGTTTTTTTTTTTTAATAATAGGAATGAGTGTTGTATTTTGTTCAAAGCTTTTTTCAGCATCTATTGAGAAAATCATATAGTTTCTGTTAGTTTTGTCATTGATATGCTTAATTATGCTGATAGTTTTTCTAATATTGACTCAGCCATGCATTCATGGTATAAATCCTTCCTGATCAAAGTGTATTAGTCTTGTTATAAGTTGCTATATTTTTTGTGAACATTACATTTAAAAATTTTACATCTATATTCATTAGGGGAATTGGTCTAAAATTTTCTTTCTCTGGTTTGATTCTTCCTGGTTTAGATGTCAATACCATATTTGTATCATAAAAAGAATTTGTAGGACTTCACCGATTTCCCCAAATATTCTATAGAGCATTGGAATAAATTGTTCTTTAAATGTTTTATGGAATTCACTTGTAAATCCATTTGGCCCTTGACATTTTTTTCCTAATGCATTCATTGATGACTTTTTCAATACTTTTTTTTTTTCTGAAATGGGGTTATTTAAGTATTTTAGTTCCTCTTCTGTTAATCTGGGCAATTTATATTTTTGTAAATATTCATCCATTTCACTGATTGTCAATTTTATGGTAATATAAATGGGCAAAATAATTCCTAATTATTGTTTCAATTTCTTCTTCAATGGTGGTGAAGCCACCCTTTTAATTTTTGATAATAATAATTTGGTTTTCTTCTTTTTAAAAAAATTAAAATTAACCAAAGGTTTATCAATTTTATTGTTTTTTTTCTCCCACAAAACTAGTTCTTGGTTTTATTTATCATTTCAATAGCTTTCTTAATTTCAATTTTATTTATCTCTCCTTTGGTTTTCAGTATTTATAATTTGCTATCTAACTGAGGATTTTAAATTTGTTCTTATTCTAACTTTTTCAGTTGCATGCCCAATTCATTGATCTTCTCCTTATTATATTCAGGTAACCATTCAGATATAAAACTTCACCTAAGAACCTCTTTCACTGCATCCCATGTTTCAGTATGTTGTCTCACTATTGTCATTATCTCAAGTGAAGTTATTGTTTCTATGATTTGTTTGTCCCTTTCATTCTTTAGAATTAGATTATTTAATTTCCAATTAATTTTTAGTCTATCTTTCCATGACCCTTTATTGCATACAATTATTATTGCACCATCATCTGAAAAGAATGCATTTAATATGTCTGTCTTTCTGCAATGGATTGTGAGGCTTTTATGCCCTAGTGGACAATCAGGTTGTTTTTGTTTGTTTGGTTTGGTTTGGTTTGGTTTTTTGTATGTGCCAAGTACAGTTGAGAAAAATGTATATTCCTTTCTATCCCTATTCAATTTTTCTCCAGAGGCCTACCATATCTAACTTTTCTAAAATTCTATTCACCTCCTTAACTTCTTTCTTGTTTATTTTGAGGTTAAATTTCTCAAGTTCAGAGAGGGGAAGGTTGAAGTCCCTAACTAGTATAGTTTTGCTATCTATTTCTTCCTGTAACTCCATTAATTTCTCTTTAAGAATCTGGATGCTATACCACTTAATGCAAAAATCTTTAGTAAAGATATTACTTCATTGCCTATAGTGCCTTTTAGCAGAATATAGCTTCCTTCTTTATGTCTTTTGATCTATTTTTCTTTTGCTTTGTCTGAGATTAGCATTGTTCTCCTTGCTTTGTTTTTTACTTCAGCTGAAGCATAATATATCCTATTTAAGCTTTTTACCTTTACCCTGTGTATATCCCCTTTGCAAATGTACTTCTTGTGAACAACATATTGTATGATAATTATTTTTAATCCATTCTGCTATCTGCCTCCATTTTATGAGAGTTAATCACATTCACATTAACAGTTATGATTGCTGTGTCTTTCTTTCCATCCTATTCCCCTCCCCCATTTATGCTTTGATTCTCCCCTTTTCTTTTCCCTACTCAAAGGAATTTGCTTGAACTAAGTCCAATGAGAGTAAAGTTCAAACAATGCTTATCTCCCTCCCTTCTTTTGCACTACTATATGTTTTTGTGCCTCTTGATGTGATGTAATTTAACCTTTTATGCCTTCTCTTTTCCTCTTCTCCCATTAAATCCCTTTGCATCCCTTAATTAGTCTTTTTTTTGGTCATCACATCAGTTAATTTATATCCACACCCTCTATCTATGTATATCCCTTTTAAATGTCATGATAAAGATACAATTCTCAGAATTTATGAGATGTATCATCCTCCCATGTAAACAGTTTGCCCTTATTGAATAACATGTTTTTTTTCTTTTTTTCCCCTGTTTATCTTTTTATGCCTCTTTTGAATCTTGTACTTGAAGACCAAATTTTCCATTGACCTCTGTCCTTTTCATCAAAAAAGTTCTGGAAGTCCTTTATTTCATTGAATGTTTGTCTTCCTTGCCTGAAAGATTATTCTCAGTTTTGCTGAGTAGTTGATTCTTGGTTGTAATTCAAACTCCTTTCCTTTACAGAATATCATATTACAAGCCCTCCAATCTTTTAATGTGGAAGCCACAAGGTGCTATGTGATACTCATTGTAGTTCCATGATATTTGAATTGTTTCTTTCTGGTTTTTTGAAGTATTTTCTCCTTGACCTGATAATTCTGGAATTTGGCCACAATATTCCTTGGCATTTTCAATTTGGTATCTCTTTCAGGAGGTAATCAGTGGATTCCTTGGATGAGTATTTTACCCTCCAGTTCTAGCACATCAGGTCAGTTTTCCTTGATGATTTTTTGGGAAGATACTATACAGGCTCCTTTTTTCATCAATGGTTTTTCTGTAGGCCAATAATTCTTAAATTATTTCTCTTGGATCTATTTTTCAGGTCAGTTGTTTTTCCAATGAGATGTTTTATGCTTTCCTCTATTTTTTCATTCCTTAGATTTTGTTTGATTGACTCTTGATGCCTCACAGAGCCATGAGCTTCTACTTATCCAATTTTAATTTTTAACAATCTTTTTTCACTTAGTTTTTGTGACTCCTTTTGCATTTGGCCAATTTTACTTTTCAAGGAGGTTTTTTCTTCAGTTTTTTTTTCCTTTTTGTTAATTGTATTTTTAAAGGGATTGATGAATTTTTATTCTATTTCTCTAATTCGACTTTTAAAATCCTTCTTGAGCTTTTCTTAAAAATGCTTTTTGGGCTTGAGACCATATCATATTCCCTTTTGAGGTTTCAGATGTGGGTATGGTGTCAATGTTGTCCTCTTCTGAATGTGTATTTTGATATTCCCTGTTCCAATAGTAACAATCTATGGTCTTTTCTAATTTCCTTCTTTCTAATTGTGATTGCCTATTTCCTGGCTTTTAAACTGGATCTCTGCTTGTGGGGCACACTTCTTGTGTTCTTGGAACCCATGTTTCTTGTGCTAGGAGCTAGGGGCCTGAGTGCTGGCTTTGTGTAGCATGGCCTCTGGTTCTGGCAGTTGGAAGCCATATAATGTTACAGTTTACCTGTTGCTGAGCTGGAGTTGCCTGTTGTGCACTGAGGCCAAGTGAGGTCTGTCTGCATCTCCCCAGGGTTACATTAAAGCTTGTGGTTGAGGTTTGGGGGAGTAGTAGTCTGGCCACTGGAGATCTCTTCCTCCCCTAGGGCTGCACTAGAGCACAGGTAGACTCATCCACTTGTGGACGACAGCCCACACTGGTGTCTAACAATTCCTCTGGCTGTGTGAAGGCACCCCTAGGGTGCTGGGGTTAGCACTTGCAAGTTTCATCGCTCTGGATCTCAGGATCTCCTTCTGGTTTATTGAGGTGGGGCTGTTGGCTTGTTAGGGTACTGGGATGCCTCTTGTTCTTTGCTGGTCCCCTACAGCCACAGTAAGAGGGGCTTTTCACATTAATCCCTCTAGCTGCCCGTTAAAAGGCTATCATGCTCTGCTTTTCTGCTGACTCTACTATTCCAGGATTTTTCCTAGAACAATATTCTCTGGTTTTTTCGAGGGCAACCAGTGAGAGTGAGAGTGACTTTCTTTCTTTTTTTTAAATCTATCTATCTATCTATCTATCTATCTATCTATTCATTCATTTATTCATTTATTTCTTTATTTTTAGTTTTCAACTCATTTCCACAAAATTTTGAGTTACAAGTATTCTCCCTGTCTTTCTGCTACTCACTCTCCAAGATATTGAGCCTACTGAATACCCTTTCCCCCAATCTGCTGTCTTTTCTATCGTCCCCCCCATCCCCCCCACAACATTTTAGAAGGGCAGGATGGATTTCTCTACCCCACTGCCTATATACCTTATTTTCCAGTTGCATGCAAAAAAATAAAAAAATTATAATTAAAACTTTGATTTCCAGATTCTTTCCCTTCTTCCCCCCTCACGCACTGCCACTGGGAAGACAAGCAATTTAATATATGTTGTGAATGTGTAGTTATGCAAAACATGTCCATAGTAGTTTTATTGTGAAAGATGAACTGTATTTCCTTCCATCCTATCCTGCTCCCCTCCATTCTGTTTTCTACTTTGGCCTTGTTCCTTCCCAAAAGTGTTAGCTTCTAACTACCCTCTTCCCCAATTCTATCTTCTCCCCTCTTATTCCTTTTCCCCTATTTTCCTGTAGGGTAAGATACTCACTTGCATGTATATTTTATTCCCTCCTTAAGCCAAATTCAGTGACAGTGAAGTAGACCCATTCCCTTTCACCTTCCTGCTCTTCCCCTCCATTATAAGTTTTCTCTTGCCTTTTTACATAAGATAATTTTCCCTATTGTATCTCTCCCTTTCTCCTGCTCTCATTATATCCTTTTCTCACCTCTACATTTTATTTTTTTATATCATCCCTTCCCATTCAACTAATCATTTGCCCTCTGTCTGTGTATATATGTAAACAAACATACACACACTCACATATATATATATATATATATTTATACATGCACACACCTTCCTATACATATACATGCATACATACATACATATGTGTGTGTATATATATTCCCTTCAACTATCCTCATACTAAGAAAGGTCTCATGAATTACAATTATTCCTTTTCCATGTAGGAATGTAAATAGTTCAAATTTAGTAAGTTCCTTACATTTTCTTTTTCCTGTTTACCTTCTCATGCTTCTCTTTCTTCTTGCATTTGAAAGTCACATTTTGTATTCAGTTCTGGGTTTTTCCTCAAGAATACTTTAAAGTCCTCTACTTCATTGAATGACCATATTTTCCCCTGAAGCATTATACTCAGTTTTTCTGGGTAGGTGATCCTTTATTTTAATTCTAGCTTCTTTGACCTCTGGAATATCATATTCCAAGTCTTTTGATGCCTTATTGTTGAACTGCTAGGTCTTATGTTATCCTGATTGTGTTTCCACAATATTCAATTTGTTTCCTCCTGACTGCTTGTAATATTTTCTCCTTGACCTGGGAACTCAGTAATTTGGCTATAATATTCCTAGGGGTTTTCCTTTTGGGATCTTTTTCAAGAGGAAATTGGAGAATTCTTTCAATTTCTATTTTGACCTCTGGTTCTAGAGTGTCAGGGCAGTTTTCCTTGACAATTTATTGAATGATGATTTCTGGGCTCTATTTTTTATCATGGTTTTCAGGTATTCCAATAATTTTTAAATTATCTCTCCTGGATTTATTTTCCAGGTCAGTGCTTTTTCTGATGAGATATTTCACATTGCCTCCTATTTTTTCATTTGTTTGGATCTGTTTTACAGTATCCTGATTTCTCATAAAATCATCAGCTTCCATTTGCTCCAATCTAATTTTGAAGGAATCATACTCTTAAGTGAGTTTTACAAATTCCTTTTCCACCTGGCCAATTAGGCTTTTTAAGGCATTCTTCTCCTCATTGGCTTTTTGGACCTTTTTTGCCATTTGAGTTAGTCTATTTTTAAGGCATTATTTTCTTCAGGATTTTTCTGGGTCTCCTTCATCAGGCTATTGACTTGCTATTCATTATTTTCTTGCATTGTTCTCATTTCTCATCCCAATTTTTCCTTCACTTCTCTTCCTTGATTTTCAAAATCCTTCTTGAGCTCCTCCATGGCCTGTAAACAGTTCATATTTTTTCTTGGAAGCTTTTGATGCAGGAGTCTTGACTCTGTTGTCTTCTTCTAGCTCCATGTTTTGATCCTTTTTGTCTCCAGCTAGGTGTGATAGACCCTTCCTGTCAGCCTGCCAGGTTGCCTTCAGTGGGACATTGGTCTCTCTCTGTCACTTTGTGGGTTCTGTAACTCTAAAATTTGTGTACCATCATATTTGCAGGTATTGGACGTGGTTGGATCAGGAGCTCAGTGAAGTTCCTGCTTTTACTCCACCATCTTGGCTCTGCCCCTCCAGGAGGTGATTTTCAAGTTCTCAGTCTGTGAATTGATAGCCCCTGGAGTAGTTATTTTTGCTGCTGCTGCTGCTGTTGCTGTGCCCTGCACAGAACTGTGATTCTCTCTCAGCCAGTTCTGACAGACTCCCACTCCTGCATTGAGAGGTCAGGGAATCACCAGTGCTACCAATATAGTCTGCTGGGGGGGGGGGGGGTCTTCTCTGGTCTTGCTATGGTCGGGTCTTTGCTGGTGTAGCCTGTACACTAAACTGAGCTCCTTTCCCAGCCCAGTGAAACATAGCCTTCCTTTCAACTTTCCAGGTTGTCTTGGGCCAGAAATCTGCCCCACTTTTTCTCTTTGTTTATTCTGCTGCTCTAAAATTTGTTCATATTGACTTTTCATAGTTATTTGAAGGTGTTTGGGGTTAGCTCAAGTGATTCTTTGCTTTCATTCTGCCATCTTGGCTCTGCCCAACACTATTCATTCTTGAAATGAGAAATATCACATCAATATAAAGTTGGTTTATTCAGAATAGAGTATTGAGCGTGTTCATACACTCTAGGTAAAGGAAAGAAAAAACAGCCAACACAGTGTGTCCCAAAAGTCTTAGTACACTTTTAAGCTTCTAAACTTAATTTCTTAAAGCTTATGCCTTTTTAAAATTAAAAACCTTTAATAACCTTAAGTATTTAAAATTAAATAAAAATGCTTAAGAATTTATAAGCTTAAAAGTACACTGAGACTTTAGAGATAGTCTACATATGAAAAAAAAACTTTACAGTCAATGACTGATATACAGGGACCCAAAGAGATTAATGAAGGGCAAAATGAAAGGCACAAATCAAAGGATCTTGGAAAGGAGGTAGGTCACCTTGGTGTTAGATTGATTTCAATATAATTGGGAAGATAAGTTGCAAACAAAATTAAACAAAGTATGTGTACAATCTAGGCCATTATATTATTTAGCCAAACTCCATTGCCATATTTTAGGAAGGACATAGGCAACCTTGGAAAATATTTATAGGAGGGCAGGAGGAATGGTGGAGGAGGTTTGTATTTACATCCAAAAAGGATTAACTGAAAATGCTAGAGATATTTAGCTTGGCAAAGATATATCACATGATATTTGACTTAATATATATGAATGTTTGCCCTGTGACAGGAGGCTCAGATTTTTCCTATTCATTCCCAGAAATAAGAGCAATTGATGGAATCTGCAAAGAGGCAATTTTAGGTTTACTAAATAAGAAAAAATACTTCCAAATAAATGGAAGTATTGAAATATGAAATGTGTACCATTTCAAGATAGTGGATTTCCCTTCAATGGAAGTTTTCAAGGAAAAAATATCTGAATGGCTAGTTTTGGTCATATATGTATGTATTTTGATTCAAGAGTCATAAAATGGTATGGGTTGTACCAGGTAGGCACTAAAGTCCTTTCTAATTCTGAAATTCTGAAAAGTAAAAAAATAAATTGATACAAAAATTCAAGAGGAGGAATCCACTTTTGACCTTGACCTCTACAAGTGCAATTTAGAAGGAAGAAAGGAAGGAAAGGAACATGGCATATAAAAATATAAATTCCCAGTCACACAGTGGAGTACTACTCTTATTTATATGGAACATTTGTGTTCCTGAAAGTTAGGTAGGTTTTAGAATGCATTTCAAGTGTAAATAAAGGAAAGATTTAGTAACAAAGGAAAGACTCCATGTAGAGAGTAGGTACAGTGTACATTTCCCTTCTAAACATAACTTCAGTATATCTGTTTCTCCTCAGTTTCAGGGGAAAGCTTCTAGGTTAAGACACTGATAGTAAAAGAAAAGGATAAGTGAGCAAGTCCCTTAAGTAACACTGATCAAACAGCAATAAAAAAGCAGGCAGCCTGATTTTTATTTTCTTCAAATGTATTCGGTTTTCACTAGTCTCCAGAGTAGTGTTGCAGCCTGTGGCAACACTCTAAGAAAGACTCCCTGAAGGAAATGCTAAACAAACTTATATTCTCCAAATGGGAAAGGGAAAAACCAACTCCAGTATGTAAGGGTGCAGTAAACTAGATCTTAATAAAAGAAGCATTATCAATATGAATGCAAGAAGTAAACACAAAATATTATGCTTTAACTGCCCACATGCAAATGGATGGCTACAGCCCAATGCCACGGGCAGTTAATAAGTATCATTTGATGTTGGCAATCCAGTTAGATTCTCCCCTTTTCCTTACATCTATACAGATAGGAGCTCTTTCAAAGGTTGATCTAAGTGCAGTTATCATCATGTACATTTCCTCATGTAACATATTGCACCATCCCATTGATTATTATATTATAGCTTGTAGTAGTAATTCTAGGCAATTCAATTTTATTTTATTCAAATATCACTTTTTAAATACATGCTATGAATCTGACACTCTGCTAGCTACTAGGATTGCAAATGCAAAAATGAAAAGTCTTTACCTTCAGGGAGTCTATAATCTGCTTGACTGGGAGATTAATGACTTTTATAAGAAAATATAAACTGTACAACTAGAATGGGGTGATGAGAACAACTTGGGAAAATCTTTAGGAAAATAAGTATATTTGAAAAGTATGAAGAACACAGAAATTTTCTTAATAAGATTAATTTCCATTTTAGGTGAAAATTTTCATCTATATGCTTAATTACGAGGTAAGATTGATATTTTTAATTCTAGACAAAAATGATTTATACCTATAGTTGAAGATGACAACAATACACTCATGATCTCTTTTACTTGAAAAACATACATTCTTTGCAAATCTAGATCTTTATAACCCATTGATATAGCATAGGCACAGGTTTTATTGACCTCATTTTGGGAGAGAAACTGAAGTACAGGAGGTGATTTTGAAAAGGTCACAAAGTGATTCAGTTATTATTGTGGCAATAAAGGCAGGTATGAACTGTGCCACACAGAACAACATCAGCAAATCCTCTTGATTCTAGGCTACTGGACTGATGTTCTGAGGGTGTTAAGTATTTTCATGCCTGAAAAGTAGTGTTATAATATACTTCCTTAGCTATTGAATTAATATTCTATCCAATTTTTGCATAAGTTTGAAAATATACATACTATTTCACTTTATAAATAAATTCTGTTCATTTTGGTTTGTTTTTATATGAAAAGAGCAAGAGGAATTTGGGACCCCATCTCAGTCTAGGCATGTACACTTTCTACATGAAGAAAGTGATCTACTTCAGGATTCCCTTTGTTCAAAAAGGGGAATATTCCTTAATCCCAATTTGCTCAGATGTGTTGTTCAAGTAATTTCTATTTCTAATGACATCCTTTGAAAAATTAGTGACCTGGCCTTTCCCTCTCCTGCTGCTCAAGGAGCCGGCCGACACCATGAATGACACTGTAACCATCAGAACCAGGAAGTTTATGACAAACAGACTTCTTCAGCGCAAACAGATGGTTATAGATGTCCTACATCCTGGAAAGGCCACAGTGCCTAAGACTGAAATTCGAGAAAAACTAGCCAAGATGTACAAGACAACTCCAGACGTCATTTTTGTCTTTGGATTCAGAACCCATTTTGGTGGTGGCAAAACAACAGGCTTTGGCATGATTTATGATTCCCTTGACTATGCAAAGAAAAATGAACCAAAGCACAGACTTGCAAGGCATGGCCTGTATGAGAAGAAAAAGACTTCAAGAAAGCAGCGAAAGGAACGCAAGAACAGAATGAAGAAAGTCAGGGGTACTGCGAAGGCAAATGTCGGTGCTGGCAAAAAGAAGGATTAAAAGGCACTACGGATTATGTTTATCTGTGAAGATAATTTTTCACTTGGACATGAATAAACTATGTAAAACTTCAAAAAAAAAATTAGTGACCTGAACTTCTCCCCAACTTGGGAGAAGTGAAATCAATGCATTTTAGCTTACTGTTTTTACACCCCCATTTCAATTAAGAAATGCTATATTGAATTGAATTGACTTTCTTGAACTGGCTACTTGAATAGGGTTCATAAAAAATAATTTAAATCTTGGTCAATAGTTATTTGTGAAAAACCAGTTGTGAAATATTTTAGGAAATTTGGAAGATTTACATCTAAGAATGTTTATAAATAGAGTAAATTATGATATGGAAAAAGCATAGAATTGTGGAATTACACAATACAACATTTGAAATAGTTACTTAAGAATCAGAAGGCCTGGATATTGGTCCTCTCCTGTCAATGTGACTACATCACCTTTACCTCTCTGAAACTACAGATTTAATAATTTTATAATGGAAAAGGAGATGGAATTAGATTTAGAGGACCTGGTTTTATAACATGCTGGGTGACCTTGGACAAATTCTGTGGACTTTAAGTCTCCTCATCTTTTAAATGAAGTGAATGGACCACATGATTTTTGAGTTTATTTCTAGTTGTAAGTATGGCAACCTATGATTAGAAACTACTTCTTTCACTTAGCATTGCCCAATCTTATGATGACAAAATTTGAAACCAAATATTAGCATAAAATGGATTTATGATCTTCTCCCTTTCTATGTAATTGAAAATTGACTGTACCATGAGATGTACTAATAAAGAAATGATGCTTATGTTATCTAGATAAACAATATAAATTAAATCAAGCTGAATAGCAGAATGAGAAATGAATAGGAGATGAAAATTCACTACATGTTTATATTATAAATGGAACATATCAAAACAAGATCTAGTCCTTTAAATTTTGCAAAAAAAAATGATTACCATGAGTCCCAATATCATGACAGATTTGATAAAATCACTAGATAATATCATTTTTAAAAGGAGAAAGTATAAGAAATAATAAATAGAGTTAAAGTTAGACAGGGAAATGTGAAATAATAATAACAAGAGATAAAAAAATGAGTTATGGAAAAAGAAGAGATAAAACTTTTACTTAGAAAAACATAATTTGGCTAGATCAATCTGGGATAAATGCCTATGATAAAGTACAATAGCATTATTAATAACTTTAAAGGATGAACCCATTGGGAAATAATAGATTATAATATTTTGCAAACTACATGAAAAATAATTTTGAGCTCTTCTTAATATATGAGACCCAGCTTTCAAAATATAGTTAATTACTGCAGTTGTGCTTGAGATTTATTATTAAAACATTATTAAAAACAGGAAAAATTCTCCATTAAATTTCATCTCTGACAGGTTGATTTCATTAGCACATTGAAATGCAAAGAAACTGACCAAGATATTATCCATAGCTCAAATCAAATAAAGACTTGACTCATAAAGGTTTAATAGGATTAATCTCCAGGAGGGAAAATCTTTAATTTGAAGAAGCTTAATATATTTTTTTTCTGTGACAGCAAAAAAAAAAAAATGCATAATGGATATATTGTCCTTAAGTCATACAGAGCATTTACAAAAATTTTAACACAAAATGAATATTGTATAGGTGATAAGCTTATTTCTGCATTTATTTAAAATCTTATACACATATGTACATATATGCATTCTTACAACTCTCAGACTAAATGTGTATGCACAAACATTCTTTGAAGGCATTTATAAATCTTATCTTAAAGTAGTTTCATGTTATCTTAAAAAAAAAAAACTATTACTATAAATGAGGTTGGAAAATACCCATTAAAATTTCAAAATCCCACCCCCTACCTGGTCCAATCCCTACATTGATCCTGTCCCTCTTCAAAATTGGGTACTTCCAACCTCCCCTCCCCCGAGAATGCCCTCCCCTCCATCATCCCCCTCTCATTCCCCTTCCCCCTACTCTCCTGCAGGGTGAGATATCCCATTTAGTATGTATGTCATTCTCTCCCTGAGCCAAATTCCATGAGAATATGGTTTTGCCTTTTTACCTTCATTTCTATAGTAACAAAGGTCATTGTGTATTCATTTAAATCAGGAAGAAAAACAGATATTTCATCAGAATGGATATAAAAGACAGGAGAGCAACACAGAGAGGAAAAGAACAATATAGTGGAGGGAGGGCTAACCTTGAATCCTGAAGATGTATGTTCAAGTCCAAATTCTAACGTGTACTGGTATTTTACAATGGGTGGGAAAATTAATGTCTCAGGGCCCTATTGTCTTCTATGAGTATAAACCAATCAGTTGTTGGGGTGCTAGTTTTTACAAGAGGAGTTCCATAAAACCAATTAATTCACAGATCTGGGGCAAAAAAAAATGAGGGGATTTTATTTTAATATTACTACTGCTAATTTATCCCAATATTGAGAGTGTATATCAAAGTCTTCTTCTGAAATTGAGCCACATATTTTTAAAATTTTAAATATATTTTAGTTATTTGTTCAATCATTCAAGATTCACTTTCTCACCCTGATCCATGCCCCCCAGTTGAGAACAAAGCAAAAACAAAGCCCATTATAAACATACATGGTTAATCAAAACAAACTTCCTCTTTGGACACGGCCAGAATATGTTTGTCCCATTCTATTTTGTATGTCTTTCACCTCCCTTTCACCTCCTCACTAATTCTCTGACATTTTAATAGTACATTAAATTGATAAGAGATCAGCACAACAATATTCTATCATATTGATATACCACAACTTATTCCTCCATTTCAAACCTTGTGGGCAACCCAGTGTCCCATTCTTTGCCATCTCAAAAAGACCTGTAGACATTTTGCATATCCTTAGAGTTTATTTGCATCCTTCATATTTCCTTGTTATGTGGAATATATTTCTGTACCCAACTCTCTCTGTGTATATATATAGTCTTCTTTCTTTTGACCAGGTCAATATGAGAGTGAAATTCAAGTTTTAGCTGTTCCTCCTTTCCTCCTTTCCTCCTTGTTTGTATAGACATCTATTTGTGTGCCCTCATTGTGTGAGATGATTTTCCCTAAACTTTCTTTCCTTAATCCTCTCCCCTAGTATATTCCTCTTCTTTCTGCTATTTTCTTAAGATTATCAAGACTTAATAGAAACACTCCCAGGTCTCACCTAATTGAAAACTATCTATGAACACTGATTGTGAAAGAACTCAGAAAGGACATCTATATCATCTCCCTATATTTAAACACAAGCAGTTTATACTTTTGTAATCCTCTATCATCATTCATTCATGTTTAACTTTTGTGTTTTTATCTTCTATCTTTGTACTTCAGAGTGTTTCCATAATTTTTGTCCTTTCATCAAAAATACTTTGAATTCTATTTTATTAAATGTAATTTTTTTCTCCTGTAGCATTATTTAGGAGTAAGTTCTTCTTGGTTCTAAATTCATATCCTTTGCCTTCTGGAATGTCATATTCTAAGTTCTCTGCTCCTTTAAGGTGGTGGTTTTTAAAACATGTCTGATTCTGAAAGTATCTTTTTTATACTTGAATTATTTCTCTGGCTACTTTTATTCTGTACACGAATACACTTCTGCAGGACTCTGTCTCATCAGCAACTTGAAGGCTCTGGTGGATCAAGCTGCCCTTTGGTCTGGAATTTTTAGTTGCTGGTTGTTCCTCTAAAGGCTAGACTCTTGAAGTTAGACTCTGCTTTTTGCCTAGGTTCTTAACTGAACCACACTCACTACTGGTTTCTGAACTTCCTCTTTTCTCCATACAACACCGAGAATCTCCCTATCTGAGGAAATGCAAAATTGTGAGCAGGTACTCTTCTTACTCTGCTCTGGATCTGTGACCCAAAACAAGGTAGTAAGTAACAAAGGCAACAATTCAAATATGTCCCACTGTAGCCCACTCATATGTTTCAAGGGTGACCTGGCATGAATCTGAGCTCTCTTCTTGCCCTGATGCAAACCTTTCTCTGGGCACTACAGTGTGCAGCTCAGCATACTGCATGCTCCTGGACTGACTGCAACCCGTTACCTACAATACTCTAATTGTCTTCCTGAGCCAAACTGGACCAGACAAAGGACTCATTTAATTTTTTTCTGGAATTCTCCACTTAGCAGTTATTCTGGTAAATTTTCTACATCTGTTTGATGAAATTTAAAAACTGGAGTTCACCACAATGCTTCCTACCACTATTTTATTTTTACTCTGCTTCTGACCATGTATTTTCAAAGTTCATATCAATTGAGTGTAAGATGTGCTATGTCCTCTCAAAATGGTACAGATAAAATGTAGTGTTGCTGCTGTCTGAAGATCATAATATATTGAGCAGCATAAATATTTACTAAGCACCTACTCTGTATCAGAGGGTGTATGGTTTGTTAAGGAAGGACTAGAACCTCTGGTGTGAAGGTTAATTATTCCTTTTTCATCACTTCTTAGTCAAATTTAGTGTCCATCTTCCCATTCTCACCTGTGGTTCCAGAAGTTGTAGCATGAGCAGTAGCCACAAGTATAAAACCATATTGATAGATAAGCTAAGCCAGGTTGAGGGTAAACAATGAGCCTCTGAACCATCAGCAAGTTGGTGGAGGGGAGTTCCATACCTCAAGCATGTGAAGACTTCCTCTATGGAATTGGTTGATGTGAATATTTTGTTCCAATGGGCCATGAGGGTGGTGGAAGCAGGTTCTGTGGAGTGTTTAGAGCTTGGTCAGACATTGGAAATGCAAAGGTCATCCACTCCATCCAGAGTCATCTTCAGTCATCTTGATTTTTGTTTTGCCACTGGATTCTCATGAATGACACCAGAAAAGAGAGTGAGGCTAATGACATCACACAACTCTCTGCCTCACTTAAATCAAATATACATGCAAGTTTAAAGGCATTACCCATACCATTATATTATTTCATTATTTTACTATTCAAATATTTTATCATTTAACAATAAATATATTGACTTTAAATTTTTATCTTGTTTTTTTTTTTGTTTTTTTGTTTTTTGCTTTTTGGAGGGCAATTGGGGTTAAGTAACTTGCCCAACGTCACACAGCTAGGTTTTTGTTTGTGTGTACGTTAAGTGTCTGAGGCCAGATCTGAACTCAGGTCTTTCTGACTCCAGGGCCGACACTCTACTCACTGTGCCACCTAGCCGCCCCAAATTTTTATCATTTTATTATTTTACTAACTCGCTATTTTACTACCTTACTATTTCACCTACTCTGAAGTCTGGTGGTAATGGGCTAGTTACAAAGCAGCAGGTATAAGTACATTGGGAACTACAATCACATCTCTGCATGCAGGTGTCCAAAGCCATAGGATCATCTTCTCACTGGACTGACAGCAGCAAGATTGGCAACCTTCTAAGTATCTGAGGAGACTTCTTTTTCTTATCTTACTTAATACTTTATACTTATAACTAGGGTTATATCCCAAAGAGATCATAGAAATGGGAGGAAGACCCAAATGTACAAAAATATTTATAGCAGCTCTTTTCGTGGTTGCAAAGAATAGGAAATTAAAGGGGTGCCCATCAATTGGGGAATGGCTAAACAAGTTGGGGTATATGCATGTAATGGAATATTATTGTGCTATAAGAAATGAGCAGGAGACAGATTTCATATTTACCTGGAGAGGCTTATACAAACTGATGCTGAGCGAGAAGAGTAGAATCAGAAATCAGAAGAAATTTGTATACAATCACAGACACATCATATGTGTGATGACCAACTATGACAGACTGGACTCTTTTCAGCAATGCAGTGATATAAGTTAATCCCAAAAGTCTCAAGAAAGAGAGAAATGCGACATCCAGAGATATAACTAGAAAGAACTGAGCTTGAATCCTGATGGAGGCAAACTAATTGATCTTTTTCTTTTCATTGTTTGGTTTCATTTCTTCTTTACCATCTTTCATCCCACCTAGTACAATACGCCTTTGTAATTGGACTAATATCTAATATGAATGTATTTGTATATCCTATATTGGACTATATGCTGTGGTGGGGAGAGGGGGGAGGGAAGTGAAGGAAATTTGAAAATCAAGGAACTATGGAATTGAATCTTGTTAACTAAAACTAAACTAATAAATTAATTTAAAAATCATATTCATATACAACAACTTGCTCAGTCATTCATCCATTGATGGACATCACTCTATTTCCAATTCCCTCTAAAAGAGGTGCTATGAAAATTTTTGTACGCATAGATCCTTTTCCTTTTTGTTGTTTATCTCTTTGGGATACAGAGGTAGTAGTGGAATTGCTTGGTCAAAGGTTATGCATAGTTTTATAGCACTTTAGGGATAATTCCAAATTGCTCTCCAGAATTGTTTTCTATGTTGTTTGCTCATTTTCTAGACTATTTCTTGACTTTTAACTCTATGCCAAAGTGGGGTTCTGCTTCCCAAGTGGAGGGGCAGAGTCCCAATCTTCAGAATATTTTGTGCAGTTGTTTTTAAAGGTAATTCTGGGGACCTCTAAGATTTTGGCTTTTCCAAGCTAGTAGGATCTAGGGCAAGTTTGATGAACCTGTGTCCTCGAGATCACATGTGACCAAGCTCTACAGAACAAATCTTTTTTATTAAAGATATCTGTTCTGTGAAATTTGGATTCAGTCAGAGGGACACCCTTGAGGACCTAGAGGGCCACATGTGGCCTTGAGGCCTTATCTAGTGAGAGATGTGTTTACTTCTCTCCTATACTGTGCACTGGTTTGTGAGTGACCACAAGCACCCTTTTCAATCCTAGAACTATGACCATGGTCCCTGTTCCTCTGGGGGACAAGCTCTGATATGCTGGTGCTTCTTGCATTGGCACTAAGACTCAGAACTGGGACCCAGATCCAAGTGTAGGCAATGCAATAGAGTCCTGCTCCTGGTACCAGCAAAGGGATTCCTGTAAATCTTCTAATCCATTATCTAATCCCCTTATTGTCTGTGGACTGAGAGGTCTGAAAACTGCCACTGCTGACATTGATTCAGTCACCCTCAAGCCTGCTCCTGGTTTACTTGTGCCTGGTCTGCACTGGGTGGGTCTGCATTGGACTGTGCTTCTCTCTCACTCTGGTGCAAGATACCTTTCCTGCCAACCTTATATGGTGTCTTAGGCTCAAAAATTGCTTCACTCCATTCTTTTGTGGGTTCTGCTGCTGTAAAATTTATATAGAATTACTATTTAAAAGTATTTGAAGGGGTTTGGGGGAGAGCTCAGGGGAGCCCTTGCCTTTACCTCCCCTGAGAAGCCTTTTTAAGGACCACAATTCTCACCATCTGGCATAAGGAAGAGGCAAGAAAAGGTGCCCTAAACATTGTCTGATTAACCTAACTCTGGTTTGCTTATTGTGGCAAGGTGGCATCTCACCCTCTGGTCAAAACACAAAAATATGTATGAAATTTTGTGAAGATGACACCACTCACCATTGGTACTTAGAATGTATGTACACTTATGGACAATAAAAAATTCAGCAGACTTGAAAACTGAACACTTGTTGTGAGATAACTAAACAGGTATTGGATTTAAATAACATCCCTGGGGGTGGCTAGGTGGAACAGTGAGCAAGAGCATCGGCCCCGGAGTTGGGATGACCCAGGATAGGTCCAGCCTCAGAAATTGAGCACCCACATATAAATAATGACTGGCCGTTTAACCTTCAGCAAGTTACTTACCCCAATTGCTTTTAAATAAATAAACAAACAGATAGATAGATAGATAAATGAATGAATGAATAAATGAATAAATAAATGAATGAATAAATAGATAGATAAATGGATGAATGAATGAATAAATGAATGGATGGATGGATGAATAAATGAATGGATGGATGGATGAATAAATGAATGGATGGATGGATGAATAAATAAATAAATAAATAAACAAATAAACAAATAAACAAATAAATGAATGAATGAATAGATAGATAGATAGATAGATAGATAGATAGATAGATAGACAAACAGACAAACATCCCTGAAGGAAACAAGACTGGCAAATGAAGGCCAGTTTACAGTAGTCAGAGATCGATAGTTAGAACTTTCTCTGGAGTGACCATAATAATGGAGAGCCCCATGAAGCTAGCACGGGTTTCTGAATCAAGTTAATCTAGTCAATAGATTGAACTAAATATAAAGGATTGAATGAAAGACTCCAGGCTATGTGATTGCCACTTGCAAAAGAAGCATCCCACCACCATTATCAATGCATATGCTCCCATTATGACAAACCATGATAAGGTCAAAGAAAAATATTATGAAGATTCTAAGACACTCATCATCAATGTATCAAAAGAAGACAACCTTGTAATTCTGGGTGACTTTAATGATGGAGTCAGAACAGACTATCAGACATGGCAAGGAGTTCTTGGGAGGAATGGAGTCAGAAACAGTAACGTGAGTCTTAACACTTTCTCCTCACGAACACTGTCTTCCATTTACCTAAATGTAATAAAAAGTCCTGGATATGCTTTCACAATGAACTTTGGCTTTTAATAGACCATGTCATTGTAAAGAGAAGAGACAGGGAGGATATGAGAATGCTGAAGGTGATACGTGGCACAGAATGCTAGCATGAGTCCCTCCAAGCTAAACATTCACATTCAACAAAAGCCATGACCCCAATGCATTACAACTCTCAAAGGCAATGTCTACAGACTACTATTTCTCCACGTGTGAATATTTTGTTACTAATCTGAAGAAAAAGTTGAGCAAAAACACTGTTATTAACAATGGAGCAGAAAAATACTAGGCAGCTTTCATAGATTTGGTGTACACTGCATTTACTTTTGGTGTACACTGCATTTGGTGCACTGCATTTACTCATCTGGGCCAGAACACTCCCAAACATTAGGATTGGTTTGATGAAAATGATGGGAAATTCAGACGCTGCTAAATGAAAAATAAGAATTCCAGTGGATCTACCAGAAGGATAATCTGCCCATCTCTAAAAAGACAGCTTTTAACTCAATCAAGAGTAAATTTCAGAAGATGGCGGAGTAGAAACAGCATTTCCAATGTGCTCTGCCCCACACAAATTTCAAACAATGTGAAAGGGGGCTCCGAATAACATCTGGAGCCACAGTAACCACAGAACAGCACAGAGAAACTAACCTCCTGCTGAGGACAGCCCAGCAGCCCTGCAGGGAGCGGCCAGCACAGCACTCTGAGAGCAATCACCACAGCATGCTGGGAATCAACAGCGCAGCATGCAGAGCTGAGCCCAGGTCCAAGGTTTTAGCCCCAGGGCGGCCAGGCCTTCAGCCAGCTGGAGGGACCCCATAACACCAGCAATTGTGGCAATTCCAGAATTATCAGCACAGATATGCCTAGGACAAAGTGAGAGGTTAGTGCCCTATGGACTTTGGGACCAGTATTTGGGGACCGAGTAGGCTTCCTACCCTGGGGGCAAAAAGCTGCTGAAGAAACAGCTGCACAGAAGCCATTTTGCAGCTTCAGTAGTGGCTCTAGCTCCTGGTCTGCGAATTGTAGGGAGATCCAGCAATCAGTCTGGGGGTTAATCGCTCTTGCTTTAAACTGCCTGGATCTGGATTGTGGTCTGGGGGGGAAGTTTGGGGTGGGTATCCAACTTGACAGAGTGGGTGGAGGCTTTACAGAGGCCACCCAACTGGCAGAAGTTTTGAAGACCCCACATTTGGGCAGAACCTCCCCTGTCTGGTGGCAGAGTCCTACTGTGGCAACAAGCCCCAAAATCAAGTAATTAAGTGGCAACATGCCTAGGCAAACAAAACAAAATAAACATAAAAGTTCAACATTGGACTCCTATTTTAGGGGCAAAGAGGCTCAAAGCATGGAGGAGGACTGTGAGGTCAGAACTCCTGCACCAAAAGCCCCAAATGAAAATACAAGCTGGCTACAGGCCATAGAGGACCTTAAAAAGCAGATAAGAGCAGTGGGGGGAAATTTGGGAAGAGAAATGAAAAAGATGCAAGAAAAGTGTGAAATGACAGTCAACAGCCTGACTGAGGAAAATAACACCTTAAAAATAGACTAACTCAAATGGCAAAAGAGGCTCAGAAGGGCAATGACGAGAAGAATGCCTTAAAAAGTCAAATTTGCCAGATGGAAAAAAAATCTCAAAAGCTCACTGAGGAGATTCATTCCTTCAGAGTTAGACTGGAGCAAATGGAAGCTAGTGACTTTATGAGAAATCAAGATACTATTAAACAGATCCAAACAAATGAAAGAATAGAAGGCAATATGAAATATCTCATGGGAAAAACCACTGACCTGGAAAATAGATCCAGGAGAGACAATTTATAAATTATTGGACTACCCAAAAGCCATGATAAAAGAAAGAACCTAGAAATCACCCTTCAAGAAATTCTCAAGGAAAATTGCCCTGATGTTTTAGATCCAGAGGGCAAAATAGAGGTTGAAAGAATCCACAGATCACCTCCTGAAAAAGATCCCCAAAAGAAATCACCTAGGAATATTATAGCCAGGCTCCAGAACTCCCTGATCAAGGAGAAAATACTACAAGCAGCCAGGAAGAAACAATTTCAATATTGTGGAAACACAATCAGAATAGCCCAGGATCTGGCAGCTTCTACACTGAGGGATGGAAGAGCATGGAATATGATATTCCAGAGGGCAAAAGAGCTGGGATTGAAGCCAAGGGTCACCTACCCAGCAAAACTGAGTATCTTGTTTCAGGGGAAAATATGGTCATTCAGTGGAATAGAGGACTTTCAAGCATTCTTGATGAAAAATCCAGAGTTGAATAGAAAATTTGATATTCAGATGAAATAAGCAAGAGATGCTTGAGAAGGTAATCAAGGAAAAGAAATCAAAAGGAACTTATCAAAGTTGGACTATTTACATTCCTACATGGAAAAACAATAATTGTGTTTTATGAAACCTTTCTCATTATGAAAATAATTGAAGAAGGGTACATGGCATACGTTTACAGGTATACATGGATAGAGGGCACAGTTTGAATTTGATGGGAAGGGATGATTCTTTTTTTTTTTTTTTTTTGGAGGGCAATTGGGGTTGGGTGACTTGCCCAGGTTGACGTGGCTGGCTTTTTGTTTGTGTGTTGGGTGTCTGGGGCCGGATCCGGGCTTGGGTCCTTCTGGCTCTGGGGCCGGCACTCTGCCTGCTGCGCCACCTAGTCACCCCAAGGAAGGGATGATTCTTAATGGCTGAAGTCAAGAGATGAGAGTGGAAAGTGGCAAGAGGAGATGGAGAGAGACAGGGTAGGGTAAACTATCTCATGTAGAAGAGGCAAGGGGAAGTAGTTGCAGGGGAGGGGAAGAACAGGTAGGCAAAAAGGCAAAAGTATATTCTCATTGAAGTTGGCTCAAGGAGAGAATCACATACATACTAAATGGACTATCTTACCCTCACTCACTCTCCTGAGTAGGGGAAAGGGGGATGAGAGGGGGGATGATTGAGGGGAGGGCATTCTGGGGGGAGGGGAGGTTGGAAGTACCCACTATCAAAGAGGGACAGGATCAAAGTAGGGAATGGACCAGGTGGGAGGTGAGACAGGTGGGAGGGAAATATAAGCAGTCTTTTACAATATATCTACTATGGTAATGTTTTGCATAGCTATGCATGTACAACACATACTGAATTGCTTATCTTCTCAGAGGGAGTGGGTGACAAGGGAGGAAGGGAATGGATCTGAAAATCAAAGTTTTAAAATTAAATGTTTCATAAGATGTCCAGGCATTGGGGCTCAGAGATTCACCTTGCCCTAATGGCAAAGTCGAGGGGGTATGGGAGAAGATATGGGAGAGAGCAGATTGGATGAGGGGATATCTAGTGGGACTGCTATTCTGGGGTGGTGGGTAGGGAAAAATGGGAGAAAAATGTAACTCATAATCTGCTGGAAATGAATGATGTAAACCAGAAGTTAATAAAGCATTTGTTTAATTTAAAAAAAAGAGTAAATTTCAGACGAAACTTAGAGACATGCATGATTCTTGGCTCAGTAAGAAAGCAGCTGAAATTTAAAGCATTACTATAGTTCCCCAAAGGCTATTTATTGGCTAAAAACATTTGGTGCATCTCAGTTATTCAGAGCTGATGAAGCCACACTGATTAGTGATGAGGACATGATTCTGGTGAGATGGGTTGAACACGTCCACAGTATTCTCAGAAGATCATCATCAACCCATTCTGAAACCACTGACCTTTTACCTAAGGTTGAAATCTATCTCTCTCTAGTTGAACTTCCAACTGAAGAAGAGGTTTTTAATACCATTATTCTCCTTTCACGTGGCAAAACATTGGTGCTGATTCCATTCCAACAGAGATTTACAAGGCATGGGGTCCACTGCTCATACAGAAGTTGACTGAAGCCTTTTGGGTTATGTGGAAAAAGGAGATTATCCCCTAGGAGGTCAAGGATGACTTCATTGTCTATATAAAGAAAAAGGAAATAGGTCATCCTATCACAATTACAGGGAGGGTCTCTCTCTCTGTGTCATTGAAGTAAGATCCTGCCAAAGTCCTTTTAAAAATATTTTTTATTCTGAATTTAAGAAATAAAACTAGCATTTCCATAAAATGGTGGAATAGAAAAAAGATATGTTTGTACATGGAACTACAAATCTATAATGTACAGTTTGCTGTTCCTTTAAATATATAATAAAGTTATCATGTAACTTTTTCTCTTCCTTTTCTCCTCCCCCCACCTTGCCCTAGAGACAGTTAACATTAGAAACAGATATTTGAGTGTGTATGTGTAATATGTGTATACGTATGTATGTGTACATGTGTATAAGTATGTTCATAAGAAATATTTATGTGAAGGGAGTTGGTTTGTGACTCATCATTCACATATTATTGTACAGTTAATGAAGCCTCTAAGACTGAGATTCAACAAAGTATATATTGATTGGTTCTCTGCCTCTTGTGCTAATTTTAGCCTAACAACAACATGATAACCATGGTTTTCTACCAACTAGCACTTTACTATCCACATGCAGAACCACTGATTATGGCTAATGGAGATATTTTCACTTACTTTGGCAGTATATTTTCCAAGTATACTTCCCAGTATACTTTCTAAGTATACATAGATGATGTTGATGCATATATTGCCAGAGCTAGTCCACATTTAGGAGGCTCCAAAAGAATCTGTGGGAAAGAAAAAAAATATTAAGCTATATACCAAACTAAAAATCTACTGAGCCATTGGGCTGACCTCATTCTTGTATGCTGTGAAACCTAGACAGTTTACCATCAAGATGCCAGAAAATTCAACTCTTTCCATTTGAATGGTTTTAGGAATATTCTGAAGCTCATCTGGCAAAATAAGGTACCAGGCACTGAGGTCCCTTCTCAAGCTGAACTGCCAAGCATTTAAACTCTACTGGGGAGAGCATAACTCTTCTGTCCATATTTTAAAATGCCAAATATATGTTTGCCTAAAAGATTAGTTTAAAGGGAACTCACACAAAGCAAGCTCTCATATGGTGGTAGAAAGAAATAATGACACTCTCAGGATTTCTCTGAAAAACTTTTTTTTTTATTGATTATGAAACTTGGGAGACATTAGCATAAGATCATTCAGCATGGTGTGCCCACATCAAAGGAGGCATCATGCTCTATGATTGTTTATGGCACCTAAAAAGAAATGCAAAATGAACAAATTTAGAGAACCCTTTCCAAATAGTCAAAAGAACTATTTGTGGCTTATCTGTCATAGATCCTTCTGAGCTCATATTGGTATCACAAGACACAAGTGGCTACACTATACATTGACTATGACATTGTGATATAATTTTGGCCCTCTTCAAACACAGACAAATAAACACTATGTTTCAGGCACTGTGCTAAGTACTATGGATACAGAGAAAGATAAAACATAGACCATGTCCCTGAGGAGCTCACTATCTTAAGTAGGAAGGTTTAAATTTAACTGCCAGGTTAGCCACAACTCTTGTAAACCATCTACTAAGCTGAAAAGGGTCTGAGGTTGTATTTGTAAGGGGAGGATATATCATCTCCTCACAAGACCATAGAGTCAGTTATTAAAATATGATGATGGAATTGAATTTAAATCTTTTGAATCTACTTTATGAGAGAAAAAAATGACAGCTTTATTAAAACACCATCTTAGCTAAAGACTTCCAGAATTAGATTTTTTTTTTATTTTATTGCTTATTCTTTCTTTGGTACTTTAAAGTTGCCTGTATTTCTTATGCTTTTTAAAACCCTGTAAAGTGCTAATAAACAAAGATAGATGACACAAGACAAGATTATTTTTTTAATCTTTTATTCATTTATTTTAGTTTTCAACCATTACAAATTTTCTCCCAATCATTCCCCTTACCCTCCACCCCAAGATAGCGGGCCTACTGATTGTTTCCCCTAATCTGCTCCCTCTTATATCCTCCTCCATTCCCCACTTGACTTTCTAGTAGGGCAAGATGGAATTCTATACCCCAGTGCCTGTGTATCTTAATTCCCAGTTGCATATATACTAAAAAAAAAACATGTTTTTAACCTTTGTTTTCAAAACTTTTATTTCCAGATTCTTTCCCTTCTTCCCTCCTCACCTGCCTACACTGAGAAAACAAATAATTAAATATAGTTGTACATATGCAGTTACACAAAATGTTTCCATAGTAGTTATATTATAAAAGACTAATTATATTTTCCTCATTCCTATAACCATATTTTCCCCTGAAGCATTATACTCAGTTTTGCTGGGTAGGTGATTATTGGTTTTAATACTAGCTCCTTTGGTCTCCAGAATACATATTCGAAGCCCTTTGATTCCTTAATGTAGAAACTGCTAGATCTTGTATTATCCTGATTGTGTTTCCACAATACTCAAATTGTTTCTTCCTAACTGCTTGTAATATTTTCTCCTTGATCTTGGAACTCTGGAATTTGGCTATGATATTCCTAGGAAACAAGACAAGATTATAAACAAGATTTTCTAAAGTTCTCAAAAAAGAAAAAAAAATGATATTGTACTTCACTCTAAGATGGGATGAAAGATCTATTCATTATTTATTAACTCATTTAACAAAGTGTTAAAATCAAGTGTCAGGTGTCCCGATTGTTAGTGAAGATTCAAATCTAGCTGACACATAGTCTCTGCTCTCATGGACCTTAGATTTTGGTAGGAAGACATGTACATAGATAATTATAATATTAACCCTAACAGTAACAAATATTACACAACAAGGAGACAGCATAGTGCAAAAGAAAGAAGTTAGTTTAAATTCTCTTTCTGCTTATTACTATGTAAGTAACACTGAACAATAACTTTAATCCACCAGTCTCAGTTTCCTCATCAGTCAAATGGAAGGTTTTACTGAGGATTCTTTTAACTCTGGATGTATAATCTAGTGATTTGAATTGTTGAACAAAATGAAAATGCCATAAACAATGCCAAGAGACTTAAAAATAAATCCTTACTAAACATATACAAAGAAAGATTTGTGATGGGAATACCATAGGATTTCTAAAGGTCATTAAGAGAAACCAGGATATTTCAGACATAGAAAATAGACTAAAGAAAAGTGAATATGTGGGTGACTGTGCTGAATGTTCAGAAATCATTGTTAATAAACATTTATTTAAAAGCATGCCTTACCCCTGGTAGAGCCTCCTGAGCTCATGTTGGTATCACCAGACACAAGTGGATACATTGACTTCTTCCAGGCACTGTATTAAGCTCTAGAAATTGAAAGAATGGTGAAAGACAGTCCCTGCCCTCAAGGAATTCACAATCTAATGGCAGAAGATAACACATAAAAGGAATCTGAAAGGAGAAGGGAGGGAGAAGAAAGGGCAAGATACCAGAATTGGAGGCATGATAAAATCCAGGAGGACAGTCAGATAAGGAGTGTTGACAAGGTTGACATACTCCCTTTTTAAATGGAGGATCTTGTAGGACTCCACTGTCTACTCTCCAATCAGAGGGAAGGAGAGATACCTGGGGCAGGGGATATTGAAGAGTTATGAGTTTCAGGGTTAATATGATCTTGTAGGATGATGAGATTTTGCAACTCACGATAAAATCCAGTACAGCCGGATGGAAATTGAAGGTCATCTTTGATTGGATTTTGAGCAAAGAAAAAAATACAGATGTGTGCAAGAATAATTGGAGGAGTGATGTGAATGACTGAAGATAAAAGGAAGTGGGGGTGGGAGTTAGGAGACAGTCTCAGTAGTCAGGATCAATGTGGAAAAGAGAAGGCATAGTGGTAATATAAGAAAAATACAGGAGAGGTAAATATTAAGACAAATATGGAATTATTAGGGCTTGATGACTGATTGAATATGAGAGGAAAAAGAGAGGTGTCAAAGGTTAGTAAATTTATTCAACAGGGATGAATTATTTTATAAGCAGAAATAGTGAAGTGAGGAGGAGTAGGGTTCAACTCCTCCTTTTAAACAGTAAATTCTTAAGTTCTTGTTGAAAAGTGTTATATATGCATGAGACTCTGCCTATGCTGGTACTTAAAGCTCAAATATGACTCATTTGATATGAAACTAATTTGACAAGAATTAAACATTAAAAAAACACATTAAAGGCACAGTTTCTAAGTTCTATTTCCTCTAATATTTCCATGTTTCTCCTTTGAAGGAGAAGTAGTGTGGCACAACAAACAAAACTGCCCATGAATCTAGGAAGAACTGGATTCTAGTCTTACATCTAATATACACTGGCTATATAGTCTTAGATAAGTCATTTAATCTTCCAGTGGTCTAGGCCATCCCAAAGTCCTGTAGTGCCAACACAATATTCATAGCACCTACAGCAGCTATGAATATGCCAATATAATCCTGACTCACAAAATATAGTAGATTCTCCATATAGAAGACAGAACCAAAACACTTATTCAATCACCAGAAAGCTGAATCCCAACACCAGAAAGCCAAAGCACTCATAGCAACAAATAAATCAATACACAATAACAATCCAGGGGGGCACTGCCATCCCCAAGCTTTCCCCCCGATAGGGTCTTCCCACAAACAAACACAATTTGATGCCTTCTTCCCCTCTCTCCCTCAGCTCTAATGCTCTGGCCAACTTCCTCTCAGCTCTCCTCCATTCTTCCTCCTCTACCCTTCCTGCTCTACCCCTTCAGCAAGCTCCTTCCACCTCTGGTTCCATGTGACTCAAACTAATGTGTCTTAGACTTCCATTTGACTTAAGCAAGTCACATGGGCCTATTAATGGCACCTTCTTTCCAATTTATGACCATTATAGCCCATAAATTGGAAAGAAGGTGCCAACTTGCATTGTGAGAGGGAGTTTCCTCATCCTGGAGTCCTCTATGAATTAAATCATAGATCCAGTGCCAACTTCCTTTATACAAACTAAAACTTCCAGTTTATTTCCTAAATAAGTTTAAGATAGTTTTAGTGTTAGAACTATTTCTCAGTAATAATGAAATAGTTCTAGTGTATTTTCTCTGCTCATGAGTATGGACTTGGGGTAGTACTCGATAGGTATGAACTTCACTTAGTTTCATGTTCCTTACTTACAAAATGGAGAGGGGGTATAGAAGTTACACTGACTTCACCAGGTTGTTGTTTAGATAAAATGAAAAAAAATATGAAAAAAATGTTTCATAACTTTAAATACTAGAAAAAACTTCCATTATTACTGCTTCTGATGCCACTATTGTTGTTGACATTATCTTCAGAACCATTTGTACTGCTGGTTTTAATAACCTACTTTTGGATGAAGTGTACTTTTATCATTTTGATTGCTATTCAAGATTCTGTTGTGTTATTTTAAATAACATGGAACACGGGATGGCTAGGTGGCACAGTGAGTAGAGAGCCAGCCCTGGAGTCAGAAGGACCTGAGTTCAGATCCAGCCTCAGACACTTAACACACACAAACAAAAACCTAGGCATGTGACCTTGGGCAAGTTACTTAACCCCAATTGCCCTCCAAAAAGCAAAAAAAAAAAATAACAATAACATGGAACATAATGTGTTTGTGTATAGCAATCTCTGTTTCTGTTAGATATGAAGGCAAAGACATTTTTGGCATTTTCTTAGCATACTTCTGAAGTTAGCATAATTCCAGAAATCAGGAAGTCTATCACACAATAAGCATTTATTAAGTTCTTACTATGTACCAGATACTACCCTAGGCACTGAGGATAAAAAAAATGTAGAAAGAATGCCCCTGTTTCCCAAGAACTCTCAGTATAATGATTGAGACAACAGAGAAAGAACATTATGCAAACAACATGTATTCAGCATAAATGAAAAATAATCAACGGAGGAAGGGTACTATAAGGTTGGGATAAATCAATAGTGGATTAGTGCACTTGTCCACCTGAAGCCTCATCTAATTTTGACTAATATTTGCAGAAGAGCTTATATGAGTTAAACCTCTGAGTTATTTTCTTCTTCATTTCTTCTAGCATTATTAATTTGGACTGATGTTTGATATGATTATTAATCTGTGCAATTCATTTTTTTAAGAACTACTTTTCACTTACCATTTATTTATTAGGGAATGGTCCTTAGTTCTTTGCACATGACACTCCATCTCCTAATTCTGGGCATTTTCACCAACTATATCTCATGCTAATAATATCCTCCATTCTCATCACCTTGCCTTCAAGCTTCAGCAAAAGTCTCTCACCTTCTAAAAGAAATCCTTTCTAGGGGTGACTAGGTGATGCAGTGAATAGAGTATTAGCCCTAGAATCAGGAGTACCCAAGTTCAAATTGGGCCTCAGACATTTAACACAAAAACTAGCCACGTTACCTGGGGCAAGTCACTTAACCCCAATTACCGTCCAAAAAAAAAAAAAGAAAGAAAGAAAAAAGAAAAGAAAAGAAAGAAATCTTTTCTAGTACTTCTTTTTTTTTTTTTAAGCAATTGGGGTTAAGTAACTTGCTCAAGGTTACACGGCTAGTCATTATTTATGCGTGGGTGCTCATTTTCTGAGGCCGGATCTGATCTCGGGTCATCCTAACTCCGAGGCCGGCGCTCTTACTCACTGCGCCACCTAGCCGCCCCTTTTAGGGCAATTGGGGTTAAGTAACTTGCCCAAGGTCACACGGCTAGGTTTTTGTTTGTGTGGGTTAAGTGTCTGAGGCCGGATCCGAACTCAGGTCCTTCTGACTCCAGGGCCAGCGCTCTACTCACTGCGCCACCTAGCCGCCCCTCTAGTACTTCTTAATCTTAGTGCTTCTCCATTGAGGTTTTCCCCAATTTCTCCTGAGCATATCTTGTTTGTATATAGTTCTGCTTACATTTTCTCTCCCATTGTATTAGACTGTGTGCTACTTAAGAGCAAATTTTTGTTTTGTGTTTTTGCCTTTCATTATATTTCCAGTATTCAACATAGTATCTGGCACAGTATAGTTGCTTAAATGAATGCTTCTTGTCTTGACTTTTATGGATTTGCATTAATGATCTATAAGCATATGATGGTTGATAATAATCTAATAAACATGTTTATATGTAACTTTTATACATTTATTTTAGCAAATCATAATTTTTGTATTTAAAAAGAATTCATCATTTTGCAATCACCTTTCTTTTGACAACTGAATCTAATTTGTGAGATCTGGTTCTTGAACTAAAGTCACATTGATGGTTGTTACTTGATAAGGCCTTCCAGAATTTTTGTTCCACTGCCCCAGCCTTTAAAAAACCAAGGTCACCTTTGTGTAATGATGAATCATCAGAGAAGGACTTTAGTGGAGGTGTAGTCTCATAACAGATGCTAATTATAATGACATTGTTAGAAAACACATTAGTTTAAAGAGACACAGTATGTGTTTAGGGAATTTTTGCATATCAAGTGTTCAGTAGAATAGAAGCTATTTTATAGGTCAGGGTGGCTGTTGAGGGCAGGAAGTACATAGTGTCTACCTCTCCTTCACACAAATGATTAAATTATTTTGTCTTAATCAAAATGATTATGAAATCATAGGATATTTTTGTCACATAAATGACCTTCACATCATCCAGTAAATTCTAAGTCATTTAAGGACAGTCAAATACTTAAACAGATCTGTGATCTCATTAATGTGTCTATGGTCTCTAAAGATGCAAGTCATAACTCATCCATACTTGCCCATCTTGTGTGACACATATTGATTTCCTCTGATAAATTAAGCTTTCCTTAATATTTCTTGAGAAAAACACAGTTTTGCAAAATTTGTTATTATCAAAATAAAAAGTAAGAAAGATATAGTGACCAATTACTATATATAATGGACTTCTAGGTCATATAAAGCATATAAACCACTTTGCAATCATCTGAAATAGCTATTTACAGGTGACCTATTCTCCTACATTTTTTTACACACAAAGGCCAAAGATCTGGTCAAAGTTACTTCTCTCCAGGGTGGCATGAGCATCTGTATTCGATTTTTTTAATTGATGATAACATTTTTGTTCTTGTTTTTGTTTGGGGAAGGAGGCAGATTTTGATTTAGTTCTCTCTACTTTGCCCATCTAATCATTTGCTTGATCCTAACTTTTATCAGTGTGACATCCCTAACATGAGTCCCCTCCTATCAACTCTACTCCCATTGCTTTACTTCAAGTTTTTCTCTACTCAGTTGTTGTTTTTGATTGTCCTTTTTCTGGAAGAGGACCATGACATTAGGAAGATGATGCCATGACATGCAAGTGAATTAAATTTAAGTGTGGGAGGGCTGGGCAAAGTCATCAGCCTCACTTTCTCCTCTGCAGCCATCTGGATCTGGGTCCAGTGACCAGATATAGATCAGAATGAGAGGAGCTTGCCCTGGATACCCTGGGAGACCTTGGCCTTTTAAAACCAAGTCTCATAAAGCCAAAGTCTTTAACAGGCCCTGAAGGGAATGCAAATTTTGACTGCTGAAACCATTTTTATTTTTTCTTAAGGACCAAACCTTAAACCCAAATCTCTCAGGCTTTCATTGATTGGCCAGCTATAGGTACCAGGTCAAACCCTACTTGGTCATTGTCTTGACCTGGATTGACTAAAATTGAATGTAAATAGCAATTATTTGTATTTTGGCCAGAAACCCTGAGGGCCATCCTCTCCCAGATTGTTGTTTGTTTGCTTGTTTGTTTGTTTAGCTAGGTAAAGAGGCCATTCTCTGTCTCATTTCTTAACCTAACCATATTAATAATTTTTTTCAATAATTTTTCAGTCGGTCACCCTACTGTGACTTTCCCCATCTTGATCTTAACTCCATGCTCTCCTCCCCTCTTTCTTCCCCTCCCCTTTTCTCCTTTCCTCTTCCCTCCTCTCCTCCCCTTGCCTGAGGATGTTTTGCCAAAAGGATGGTACAGTTTGAAGGTTGAGACCTACTTAGACATCTTAACATTTAGTGGCTAGATTTCTGTCTTAAAGACTATGACTTAAACCCAAATTCACTCTAGCCTTCATTGATTGGCCAACAGCAGGAACCTACCAAGTACCACTTAATTATTAATGGTTGGGCCCTGATCAATCAGACTGAAAGTAAATTTGAATTGTTTCTCTTTTGGACAGAAACCTTAAGTGTCTTCACCTCCCATTTTGATTTTTTATCAATTGATTGATTGATTGATTTTTATTAAAGGGGTCAGCCCTTGCCTCACTTCTTAAACAACCTTAATCACTGAATGAACCTTGCCTCATTCAAAGTGAGAACTTAGAAAGACCTGCTATTAAAAGGGCCAAGGCCTCCCACTGTATCCTGGGCCATTTCCAGTTGTCCTGATCTATGTCTGGCCACTGGACCCAGATGATTTCAAAGGAGAAAGTAAGGCTGGTGACTCTGCACAGCCCTCCCTCACTTAAAATAAATTCACTTGCAAGTCATGGCATTATCTTCCTGCTACCATGGTCCTCTTCAAGAATGAAGGACAAACCACAATCAATAGTCTTCCCATATCTCTGTTCATCTCTTACAAATCCAAACCCTGAACTTCTGTAATCATTCATCTCCTCCATTCCTATTCACTTAGTACTAAATGGAGTTATGAACTTGATAACTTGATACTCTAAAAATTCATGTTACCCAATCCTAGCTGGGCCTTCACTGTAGCAAGACTTTAGCCACCATAGTATTGTCCCTTTCTATCCAGAATTTTTGTAGAAAGATTTTATCTTTCCATTTTTATCTTTAAATTTACTCAGGCATTCACCAGTTTCTGTTCTTGTCCCACCATTTCCCTCTGAGTCTGTACCCTTTTTCATGACACCTGAACAAGTTATGGTTTATAAATGTGATGAGGTAATCTGTAATTTTATATTGTAGATTTTCTAAAACCCTTGTCATTTTTGGTTTGTTTGTTCATTTATACTGAGAGAAAATGGTCTGAGCATGATTAATTTATTAGTTAGGTTCTTCAATCATTTGTCAGTCACGTCTAAATTTCTGTAACCCTATTTGAGGTTTTTTTTAGCAAATATTCTTTTTTTTTTTTGGAGGGGGGAAGGGAGGGCAATTGGGGTTAAGTGACTTGCCCAAGGTCACACAGCTAGTATGAATCAAGTGTCTGAGGCCGGATTTGAACTCCCATCCTAGTGACTCCAGGGCCAGTGCTCTATTCACCGAGCCACCTAGCTGCCCCTCTTAGCAAATATTCTAAAGTGATTTAGTATTTCCTTCTACAGGGCAAACAAGGTTAAATGACTTTCCTAGGGTGACACAGCTTGTAAGGGTTTGAGGCCAGTGTTGAACTCAGAAAGACGAGTCTTCCTGACTTCATGCCTGGCATTCTAGTCAATGTCTCTAGTAAGATTTAAATTGCTCATCCTAACATTTTAAGATCTGCATAGAACTAACTCATTTTCCTTTCCAGGAATGTTTCATATCATTTTCTTTCACATACTTTATCACCCAATGAAATTAGACAATAAGCAATTCCCTTAAGCAGATATTATATGTCACCTCTTTGTATTCTTTCACATAATCTGCTTTCTTGACTCGATGCCTGTCCAGTTCCTATCCCTCTGCCTTTGGTAGGGCTAAATTAATCTTTAAACTAACTTGCATTTATTTATTTGTGTGGGGCAACTAGGTGGCCCAATGGAGACATTGCAAGGTCTGGAATCACGAAGTCTTCAGTTCAAATCCTACATTGAACACTTACTAGCTCTGTGACCTTGGGAAAGGCAAGTAATCCAGTTTGCCTCTGTTTACTCATCTTTAAAATAAGCTGGAGAAGGAAATGGCAAATTACAGTATCTTTGCCAAGAAACCTCCCCCCCGCAAAAGGAGATCATGAAAGTTTGAACATGACTGAAAAATAATTAACAAGGAAAGCTGTTTGCATATATGCTGTATTTTCCCTGTAGAATGAAAACTCCTTAAGGACAATATTAAATATTTGGTTTTGTATCTTTTGCTGCCTGATGCTCATTCGTTCCTTCATTCAATAAGTGTTTATTATGCATCTACTATGTGCCAGGGGTTCCCACTGGCTGAACTAAAATTAAGGGTAATTTTTAAAGTTGGGGATTCACTCTGTTAAAGTAGACATGACTTTTAATAACAAAGTTGAAATTATTACAGGGAACTGATTTTGGAAGTAGTTTATATTTCTCTGTTAAAACTTTTTTCCCATTTAAGAAATAAGCATAATATTTCCCTTTGCATTCTCAGTAGATAGCATATGTATGGCAGTATATGCATATATTCTGTATGACATCAATATTGTTGGAGTATTTCATAAACATATTGCTTGTATTTCCTTTCTTCATGCAGCTGTGAATATATTCCTAAACTCTCTATATATAGTGGAGAAAGAATTTCTGCTATCATGATAATTATGTATTTAAAAAAAACCCTTCCATTGAGAGAAAGCTTCTACCAGGAAGCAAAGAGCTGGATTATATGAGTGGTGTTCATGGTTATGTGAATCTGGAGTCACATTTGCAATTGTCATTAGCCCCAAAGAGTCACGTAACCACAGAATGCTCTATGGAGTAAAGTATAATAACTTAATGCTCACATGAGGATCCGTTAAGAGTGTTAGATTGCACATGAAATAATAAAACATGTTGTCAGTTCTAATGTCTGAATATCATTATATTAAAGGGTCTCAAGAGGTGTTGTCAAAAAAAATACTCAAGCTTAGATTTTACATTGGTTTTGAAGTATGTAATAGGAATCATTCTACATGAAGGAAATAGGCATTTTCCCTGGTAATATGCTTTCAAGTAATGATTAATACATAATAAATGAATGAATGAACAAATAAATATGTATACTTGCTTTCTTGTATATTGATGCTATATTTTTCCAGTGTATAAACCCTGATTATTGGAACTGAAAGCATTCCTGTGGTTTCCAGATGTTGTTTAACATAATTAAACAAAATGTTAATGCTTCTTTTTTTCTCCTGCTATTTTTAAGCTAAGAAAAGGGGTACAATGTATTGAGACGGTGCCTAAGTGCTTGTCTCCTAATATCTTTGATCATTAATTTATTCTATAAGCATTAATCTAATTTACTTTATCCAAAAACGATTTCCCCATAACTATGAAAACTTTACTGAGTGACATTGTCTAGATATCCTATATTTAAGTGGAATTAGGTATTTAGAGAGACAATGACTAAATTGGTTATTAATAATTTTCACACAAAAGTGTTATTTGTATGTAATTGAAAGTTGATGTTTTCATGTAAGATTAACATTTATTCCAAATTTCAGTACTAGAAATTAAGAACCTTTGTGATGTGAGAGGAAAAACAAACAGCCTTCCTTCTATAGCCTCAATCATATGCTAATACTCAAAAGGACAGTTTTCTATGCCATAGAGGAAGAAGGGAAATAAGGATGAAATTTTAAAAAATGAACTAGGGTCGGACTGGAACAGTGCCTTCTGTCCAAATTTTCATTCTATAATCTCAACTTCCCACCATATTCTACTTTAAATCTTGTTTTTGGTTAAAATATATCATGTTTTATTTAAAGAATCATTGGTTGAAAGATAAGCCAAGATGAGGAGCAGAGAAAAGTATATATTCCAGCTCTACTATCATGATTCCCTCCATCCTGAACGTCCAGAAAAAATCCATTCCACAAGGGGATAGTGATAGGAAGGGGCATGATCAGAAAATCAAAGGAAAAAGTATAGTGGGGGGTTTTAAATTATTGTTTTCCAGCCTAAATCAACATACAGAGACAAAAGTATATTTGTTTTGTTTTGTTTTTCTTTTTGGATGGCAATTGGGGTTAAGCAACTTGCGCAAGGTCACAAGGCTAGTTTTTGTGTTAAGTGTCTGAGGCCAGATTTTAACTCAGGTCCTCTTGACTCCAGGGCCAGTGCTTTATTCACTCCCTAGCCACCCTGGGAAGGATATTTGTAAACAGTGAGGTTAGAGTTTAAGTAAGAGGGCATTAAGCAAATTCCAAATGAGCTCTGTTGTACAAGGGAGGCAAGCACAGAAAGGCTTGACCCTCTCCAGGGAACAGCTATCAGTGGGAGGCTCTGTCTCTCACACTCCACTGTGAACTGGAAAGGGGGATAGGCATTGCTAGGCAGCACAGAGGTGAGCACTCTTGGCCTAGAGTCTGAAAGAACTGAGTTCAGATCCAGACTTAAACACTCACTAGCTGTGTGATCCTGGGCAAGTCATTTAACCCTGTTTACCCCTGTTTCCCCATCTGTAAAATGAACTAGACAAGGAAATGTCAAGGTGCTTTAGTATCTTTACTAAGAAAATCCCAAATGGGGTCACAAATACACACACACACACACACACACACACACACACACACATACACACACACACCTGAAACAACTGAACAGCAGCAGCAAAATTAATGAGAAGTTCTGTCCCTCACACTCCGGTATGGACAGAGAGGGGTCTAAGAGGCAATGGGTGACACAGTGGATAGAGCTTGGGGCCTAGAGGCTGGAAAACTTGAGTTCAAATTCAGTTCGAGACACTTACTAGCTATCCTTCCCAGGGAACTTTAATCTATATTTGCTTCCATTTCCTCTTTTGTATAATGAACATAACAGCACCTATCTTCCAACCTTGCTGTAAGCATCAAACAAGATAATAATTGTAAGGAGCTTACCACAGTGCCTGGCACACAGTAAGCATTATATAAATGTGATCTTTCATATATTATATTGTGATTAAGGGTGACAGACTAAGGAAAGAAGCAGTTCCACACCTGAGGCTGTGCTCCAGGCAAGAAGGAGTAACAGCAGGCAGTTGGATGAACACCTCAGATCCATCTGCCAAGTCAATATAACTAAGTTTGATGCTGAATAACCACATCAGGGGGCTCAGATTCTGGCCCTTTCCTCTAAATCAGTTCATGTAGACTGCCATGTTTCTCTGTATTCTTCATACTCATCATGCCTCACAGCACAGAAATATTCCATTATATTTTTATACTGCAAAATGTTTAGCCATGCCTCAATTGATGGACATCTTCTTTGTTACCCACAAAAAGGGCTCCTATGGTTTGGTATATGTGGGGGCTTTCTGCTTAACACTGATCTTTTTGGAGTATAGGTCTAGCAATGGAATTTTAAGGTCAAAGGATGTGGACATATTAAGCACTTTGCATAATTCCAAATTTCTTTCCCAAAATACCTGATTCATGACTCTTACAATAACTCATCTGACATGGAGCACTGTCATCTTTAACTTGAGGTAAATCCTCAGGTTATATTCAGAGAATCTTGGAGTTAATGATTGTATTTTTCTTGATATTAAATTGAAAACCTATAGATATATTTTACAAAAAATAAATGTTATACATATATACACATATATGCACATACATATATAGTTACCTAGTCTTATATATGTATGTATGTGTGTCTGTATGTATATATATATACATATGTAAAATTTATATTTACAAAGAAAAATTTTATACACACATATACATATATACATAAATACATACAGATATATATGTATGTATATAGGTGTGTGTATATTTATTTATTTATACCCAATCTTAGGTCTTCCAGATGAGCTTCAAAATGAAGTAATTTAGATGAATTACTATAATTGACTAGAAAAACATGATATTGGCAAACTTGCTCAATATAATCAATGATGCACTAAGATTTCATCTTTTTGATTATAACTAATTCTAATTATCTAATTATCTATAATTCTAAATGTAAATGTAAAATACAAAATCATTTTGTAAAGACAGGATAAAATGGAATATATTCCAACATTTCAGTTAACTAACAACAGCTATCAACTACTCAACGTATGTAAAATTATCTACTGGAAATTATAAGAAGTCATAATGTCAATGAATTCATGGAGTTTGTTAGATAATTCTAACCATTCACATTATATTCTACATGGTAGTTAAGAACTGCCTATAAAAATAAAACAAACCTTCCAATCAGCTTTAAGAAAATCTACTCTTTATTACTTGTATGTCAACTATTTTATTCTAAATAATCCATACCACTCATATAAATTTTTCAATAATTCTAAACCTGTTCACATACCTTCCTAGAAATATCCATAAATTATCTTATTACTTCCTTCTCCTCGTTAAGTCAAAAGAACAACAGATTTTAGAAATATTATGTACTAGCTCCTCTTAAGTTCTCACTTAAAACAATACAGGGTTCTCAAATTTTATGCCATGGGAAAATAATCTCCATTCCTGAGAAAAGATACTCTCATTCTTTCTCAGAATGCCTTCAATCTTCTCTGTATATATCTCAAATGTGCCTAGTTATTTGCATTTTGTCTCTGACATTAGAATATAAGGACTCTGAGGGCAGGGAGCTCTTTTGCTTTTCTTTATATCCTCACCATTTAGTCCTGTTCTTGGCATTTAGTAAACACTTAACAAATGATTGTTGAACTGAAAGATCATTGGTGGTAGGACAGAATGGTACAGCAGAAAGAAAGTCAGATTTGAAGTCAAAGGACCTGGGTTCACAACCTGACTGCTGCCACTTACTACCTTCCTGACTTTGGGCAAGTCACTCTCAAGATTTCAGTTTTCTCATCCATAAAATGAGAGATTTGAGTAGATAGTCTGTGTTCATCTCCAAGTACGAGGCCCCATCCATCTCTACGTATAAAATCCTATGGTAGTTGACTGTAGCAGAGTCTTCATTTTCAAGTGATTTGTTTTCTGACAAAATCAAAACATGAACTATAAAATAAATATAATACATGACATCCTGCTTCAATGCCATACCTGAGCCTATGACAGAGGAGTTATCCTGGACTACATCCTCCCTCTAACCTCTATATACTGAATTTGTCATCAAGGCCTGTTGGTTTTACTTCTTTGCACTCTCACATATACCCCTTTCTTTTCTCTGATGCTGCCATGACCCTGGCTCAGTCTCTTATTATCTCATCTCTAGACAATGGCAATAGCCTGTTAGTTTTTCCCCTTTCAGAAGTCTCATTTCCAGTTTATCTTCCACTCAGCTATTAAAGTGATCTAAAATCATAGGTCTGACCATGCTACACACACACACACACACACACACACACTCACACACACACACACACACACACACACACACACACTCTCACTCACTCCAATGACTCCCTATCACCTCCAGGATCAAATATAAAATCCTCTGCTTGGTGTCAAAACCCATAATAACCACTTACATATACCCTTTTCTAAGCTTCTCATATCTTATGTGTCACTCCACCCCAGCCATACACACATGCACACACATGTACTTCTATCCAATATTACTGATCTCCTTGCTATTCCTCAAACAAAACAATTTGTCTCTTGATTCTAAGTATTTTCACTGGCTCTCCCCAATGCATATCCATCATATCATATCATATCCTCATCTGCATCTCCTGACTCACCTCACTTACTTTAGGTCCAAGTTAAAATCCAAGATTCTACCAGATGCCTCTCCCTTTATCCTGGTTCCTTCCTTATCTTTGTTACTTCAAATTATCCTGTATGTAGCTTGATGTACATAAGTGTTTGCATGTTTTTACCTTTCTTTGTATCCTCATCACTTACAAAGTACATGGCATGCAGTAGATGCTGAATAAATGTCTGTTAACTGACAAAATGATTAAACTCTGTGGACTCTCATTTTCTTATGTGATATAATGGATATAAAAGGAATTTGGAAATTTAAAATAAATATACATGTAATAAACCAACATATATAACAAAAAATCAAAAAAGATTTTAATATATTGAAGAAACATAGATTAAAGATCTAAAATTATCATTTTTATCTTCCTTTTCCATGTCCTTGTTGAATGCCTTTTCCATAATGCTTTGAATACAATAAATAGATAAATGAATGAGCAAATGAATGAATAAATGGGTGGGTGGATGGATGGTAAATTAATTTACACAGGCTATCTTTGTTGGATTGAGTTAAACTGGGAAGGGATCGTCATAGTCATGCTTATCTAGAAGAATTATGATACTTTTGATTCAACTTAGAATTACTTTAATAAAATTTAGAAACTAATACAATTTTCTGGCTGTCACAGAATGGCTGCTTAAATTTTTAAAGTATAAAATTATCTGGGCCCAGAGAATTTAAAACTCGAACATTGTTTTCTCACCTCAGACCATTTAAAATTTACTGGAGATTTTTACTTAACAACTTGTAATGTTGGATATTCTTACTATAATAGGCCATTCTCTTACTGTCTACTCTATCTTTTTTGTCCTCACTAAACTTCTGATGCTTCAGGGAATTTGGTAGTTTCCCAAATACAGCAACTGGTCACATTTTCTGTCAAATATCTGCACTGGAATTTTAAAACCATGAAAATTACATCTACCTTACTTATCAGTCAAATAAATGAAAAAGAAGGAAGGCAACAAGTTCCCCAGGCATCTGAAAACTGTGCTTGTTTGCCCTCTGGGTGAGATCATCTAATAAGATCTGTTCTCTGATGATGTTTCCCTTGTAATTTGATATTATTAGTTCATAGAAAAACAGTCTGAAATTGGTCTTGAGCTCAAGTTTTGCTCCTCATTGCATTAAATTTCAATTGAATATAAAGTTTAATGAAATCAAGGAAAAGAACTTATGTAGCTTCTAATATTTGCCTACTCTGTCCAGAATGATGAAATTACATTCTGTTTTTGTCTTTAGCATGCCAGTTCCCAGAATGAAGTTGCATCCTTAAGCAAAGTAGACATATGTGGAAAATCCAGGTATTCTTTATAAATTTGCTGGATCATCCTGCTAGTAAATAACTAACAATGAACATTAAGTTGATGATTGATGGTAGAATTAATTTATCTGGGGAAATCCAACTTGCCTTTTCAAAGGTAACTTACCTTTGGGGGCTGTTTATAAAGTCATTCATATTAAAATAGAATGAGCTAATTTACTCAGTTCAGATCTATGCAATTAATAATGAACATGTGTTGGAACATGTTTCATTGGTATTTTGGCTCTGGTAGTTGTCAAAAATCCAAATAAACCTTAGGACATTACGATCAAAACTAGTGTCCTCCTTTGTTTAAATATATAAACTGTGATACAGTCTTTTTACTAGTATCTAAAATTTTTATCTTTTTAAAAAAATTTTACTCTTCAGATCTGGGGATAAATAAGTAGTACCTTAGCTATGTTTCATTTAAAATGAGTCTAAGTCATTAGATCAGATAAATTAGATATTTTCACAGTCTCCACTGACTCTCAATGCATCCTTTCCCCTTCCAAATAATAGTAATAACATGAATCCACAGGATGGAAAATAGAAAACCTTGACAAGAAAAGATCTTCATGTATTAACACTGAAAAATGTTAAATTCACATAGCAGTCCCCAAAAGACTCCATATTCCCAGCAGATATATAGAAATTAATACACGTTGCCTGTGCTTGGGGATGGTATTAACCTCACCTCCTAATGTAGTGATTGGATGGCATACTTTGCCATCTGCCAACCCTCAAACTAAACAATGATTCTGCCCAGTCATTTGAGAAGAATATAGTTGTGGGAGAAGTACTATGGGTCCTTCTGCCTGGATTAATCTTTACATCATGGTTTCCCAAGACTTCATAAAATTGTCCCTAATCTCTCCCAACCCTGGAAAAAATAGCTGATGCTGTTTCTGCCAAATAAGGAAAGGAGAAGGGCTGAAGGAGGAATTGGGGCAGGAAACCAGTATGAATGATTTCATCAGCCAGAAAGAAACGGGACGAAAATCTTGCAGGGGGCAGTTTTGTCTCCCCAGGGGCTATTTACAGAAAGGATGCTGGTCAGTGAACATTAAAATCTCTCAATGCAGGAGGCATCTAAGGCAGCTTTGTAGCCTGTATCTATAACCAGCAGCAACTGGAGGATAATCAAAAAGTGAGGAAGGAGTACAAAGAATAAAAACTAAGACACTAAATATTTCAAGAAGAAAAATTTCAGAGAAAAAATAAACATATTAACAGATCATAAAACTAGGAAGAAGGAAGACTACTAAGGGTTCAAAAGATTAAAATCTCTCCTATAAATCTTAAAAGACAAAGAAAAGTGAACTAAATAACGTCTGATGAAATAGAATCCTATGAAATTCCAAGAGAGAAAGGAACAATAGGAAATTCCAAAAGGGTTAAAGAAAAATGAAATATATAAGAGAAGAAATTAGGGATGAATATATTGTCAAAAGGTATGGTTTTCTATCCAATATATTTTAATTCACACATTAGGGGAAAAAATGAACCCATGGTAGAGAATTTCTCTAAGAAGAGAAAGACTAAGATGTGGAACACAACCATATTATGAAGAGGAGGGAAAATCTGGAAGGACATTAAAGCATAATAATGCTAACAGGAGACATCATCTTTATGCAAGTGAACTAAAGACCTTGAAGGTAAGCTGTGCAGAGACAAGTAATAGATTATAGGTGTTTCAGAAAACATGCCAAAAAAAAAAAAAAAAAACCTAAACCTAAGCATCATAAGTCCGGAACTAACACAAGAAAATTATTTAGAGCTGCATGAAAAGAGAATACAAAATACTGGTTCAATGAATCTGTAGATTATATCTAGAAAAACTTCTCCACTTCAAACACCAATATAGGTGATAGTTACATTGAAAATTAATATATTATTCAAGAAGCATTTAATAAGCACTTATTATGTGGCAGGAACTGGGTAAAGCACTGGGTATAAAAAAAAAGAAAAAGTTGAACCATTCCCTGCCTTCAAGAAGCTTACATTTTAATGATGCTATCTGCATTGGAACATATCAAGTTAGAAATAGGATTGCAAACTAATTAACAATTTGAGATGAAAATAAAATACTATGCAATGGAGTATATAAATCAAGTTTCTCTTCTAAGCACCATCTCCATTTTCAGAGAGCAAAGTCAGAGGATTTTGGTTCTCTGTGCCATCATAACACTTTACTTTGATGATGTAAAGTTTTCAAATGTCTTAAGCCCTAATGTTAAGTCAGTCTACTTTAAGACTACTGTGTAGAAGCTTTTCAAGGTTTGTGTAAGAGGAAGGAAAACTGACTTTCTTTCACATATGCAACAAGATCAAGCCAGAAAATCATCATTCTTTGAAAAGGATATTAAGAAGGTGGAAAGTATATTCTCAAGGGATAAATCAATATAAATTGAGCAGGCTCTGATTCAAAAGAAATTTGAGTTTAATAAGATGTATAATATAGCAAGGCTAAGTTGGTGCTGTCCTCACTCGGGCAAAATTACTTTGAGTCAGAGGAGAAAGTAGGAAAAAAATTATTACCATGCAGGCTTACAGAAGCCAGTTCAAGTAATGCCATCACAGTGCTAGAAGATTAAGGTGGTGATTTACTGACTGATGAGAAGATGAACCAAACCTTGAAAGACTTTATCAAAATCTCATTAAATCACCTCTCTCACTAGACATAAATTAGCTTTGTAACTACTTTTTAATGCATAGATCTTAACATGGAAAGGTATATGTGTAGTAATTAGACACATAAAGAAAGTAAAGTGAAGTATTTCCATTTTCCAGGGAAAAGAAATGCTAAGCAATTTATTTTTCATTATAGCCTGAGAACAAGTATCCTTTGGACAGATAGAATGACTGAAGGAAGATACAAAAACCATCAAAAAAGTTTTATTTCAGAATTTTTTGAGGGGCATTTGGCAGATCAAACAAAGCAAATGTGTTTGACATAGGATCTCTGTCCAGAAAAGAGGCAGGGAGGCTGAATAAGAGCAAGAAAAAGAGAGCAAAAGCACGAATCAGAATCAGAACCAAGGAATCAACACATGGAGGAGTAGGTCACAGTAGGAATACGGACTCAGGCTCCAGCATTGCCAGTGACTCAGTTTGCATGATCAGCATTCCATGGTTTTGACGCTAGTCTTAACCCTCTCTGCCAAATCATACCCTTTGTGCTGATGTCAAGGAACAGATAAAAGCAGAGCTATATAAGCAACATACTTTAGGTATACCATACTTCGGTATCTTTCAGTGATGTATTCATTCCAACCTTCTAAATGATTTTTCACTTTTAAATGAAAGCATTGAACTAATTTATATGTTTATCAGTATACCAATCAATATGTCATTATGTATTATGAATGCTGCTTAGGTAACTTTAGCATACAAGCTATAAGTATGAGTGATATATTTTCTTTGCAACTTGAACATGATTCCATTAGTTTAAGAGGCTTAATTATTGATCTTCATGGTTGGGAAGGGGAGTTAAATCAACACCATAAAACAAAAGCATATCATAATTTAATAAGCACTTATTATGTGGCAGGAACTGGGTAAAGCACTGGGTATAAGAAAAAGGAAAAGTTGAACCATTCCCTGCCTTCAAGAAGCTTACATTTTAATGATGCTATCTGCATTGGAACATATCAAGTTAGAAATAGGATTGCAAACTAATTAACAATTTGAGATGAAAATAAAATACTATGCAATGGAGTATATAAATCAAGTTTCTCTTCTAAGCACCATCTCCATTTTCAGAGAGCAAAGTCAGAGGATTTTGGTTCTATGTGCCATCATAACACTTTGCTTTGATGATGTAAAGTTTTCAAATGTCTTAAGCCCTAATGTTAAGTCAGTCTACTTTAAGACTACTGTGTAGAAGCTTTTCAAGGTTTGTGTAAGGGGAAGGAAAACTGAATTTCTTTTACATATGCAACAAGATCAAGTCAGAATCAAATCATCCTTATCATACCCACCAGAAAAACACTTTATTGTCTGGATATCACATGCTACATTCTTGACATTTTGATGTGTTGTTAGCAAGCTTAAGTTGAAAAATTCAGTTGGTGGCAATATCATAAGTTTTTAGTTCAAAATTGTCGTTTACAGATGAGCTTTCTTAGTAGTGATGATAATGGCCGTTAAAACTTAAGTGCTAGTAGTGGTCATTACCCTTCTTGATAATTGACTTTAAAGAAAAACTGTCCTATCATCTACAGGGAGTAGGAGAAATGGCATATTGTTCTAATGTTTCCTTCTGGAAAACATAACCGTTTTGTTCTTTGTTACAAACTGGATTTCAGTTATCTTTTAATAATATAGTTTTAGTATAAAACCAAGGAAACTCTTTTGTTTTCAATAATTTATAGCCTGACCTTCATCATCTAATAATCAAGAAGGAGTTGATTGACAGTCATTTGAAATCAAAGTGTAAAGGTCAAATCTGGGACCTTATTGAGGCCATATGGAAATTTATATTTCCAGTGACAGATGACATAATCTTCAATCCACCTTCATTTCTGAATCATTCAACATTGGTTTAAAGTTGACTGAATAATCAGATCTAGAAATTTGCAAGTTATTTTAGGTTTGCATTATAGGATGAGTTTCCTTCCACAAAGAAATTTCCACTAAAAGGGTAGAACTTTCCCCATTTTGTCTCACTTTTGTTTTTATTTCACTTCTTAAAAGATTCAATGTATTTCTATGTAAATGAATGAACCCCTGGAAAAATTTTTTCTGTAGTTAATTTGCCATCTGTACATCCTAATGGAAGATAGGCAAGAGCTGTTTGATAGCATAGCACATTATCTTATAAAGTAAATGGCACTAATGCTCTCTTTCGAGTAGGGTAACTATCCGTCCCCTCTTCCTGTTTTCAGAATGGTGAACTATAGTTAAGGTTCTATAAAGAGACAAGTCCACAATTTCTGTTAGTGTTCTCATCTATGAACATATTTCTGTGTTTGTATTATTTATTGCTGCTTGTAAAGTATGCCTTATTTCTCAATAAGAAAAGAAGGTCCTTTGATGAGAAGACAATTTAGCAAATGCATGATACTGAACAGTCAGAATAGACTGCAGGATCAGGAAGGAAGTTTTCCTGGGGGACATTAATTCATGGTCCTCTTTTTATTCTGATCTTTATGACTTCCCTTTATGTGAGAAACAAATATACAATTTGCAGTATTGGGAGGTAACCTAGCATAAGGAAAGAGTGCCTCACTTGGAGTTAGGAAGACCCAGTTCTTTCCCCTGACAGGTACTAACTTGTGTATACCTTAGGAAATCACCTTAGATTTATCTATTAAGGAATTCCTGACACTAGTGAAATCAGAGATCCTTAGTGGATACTTCATTAACTTTTCAATACACTTAACTGCCCTGTCAATTCATTGGGAAAAAAATCAAATTGGCTTTTTGGGGCCAGTTCAGGTGCTAGTTCTAGGGAAACATCTCTGAATCCCCAACCAAATGATATGAATCATGCAGGCCAATCTAACCTCTCTTAAAGTAATGTTCTTAAAATCCAGGTCTAACTTTGTCCAATGAAGCTTCAGTGGCTCACTATTTCTTATAGAGTATAATTTAAACTCCCCTATTTTTTATTGAAAGCCTTTGACAATCTAGCTCCAGACAGCCTTCCTAAACTTATTATATTTAATCCATCATCCCCTTCACACTGTTTATACTCAAGACAAACTTCCCTACTTTCTCTCCCTCACATACACAAGCTACCACATTCCATTTCTGCCATTTTTCAATGTTTTACTTATCTGGAATGCACTAATTTTAGAAATTTTAGCTTCTTTTAAAACTCAACCCAAGCATACCTTCTTTGTGAAATTTTTTTTTCTGATCAACCTAGTTGCTAGCATCTCCCTTCCCTAATTAAATCTTGTTTTATTTAAATTGTACATATTTTGTATATGTCAAAATTTATATGGGTCAACTAGATGGCACAGCAGATAGAACATTGGATCTGTGGCCAGGAATATTCATCTTTGTAAGTTCAAATCTGGTCTCAAACACTAGTTGTGTGACTGTGTAAATCATTTAACCCTATTTGCCTCAGTTCTTCATCTGTAAAATGAGCTGGAGAAGGAAGATACACTCCAGTATCTTTGGCAAGAAAATTCCAAAACGGGGCCACGAAGAGTCAGATGAGACTGAAATGACTGAACAACAAAAATTAACATGTGCCAATTGCTTCTCCTAGTATGCAGTAACCTCCTTGAAAAAGTGTCATTTCAGGAGTTTCATTGTATTCCCCAATACTCAGTACAATGCCTGGGAGGCTCGTAATTAACAACAAAATTATATATAGTATTTATATAATATTTATTATGTTCCAGACACTTTGCTAACTGTTTTACAAACATATAATTTAATCTTCACAAAAAAACTTGATAGGTACTATTTTTTCTCCATTTTACAAATGAGGAAACTGAGATAGACAGATTAAGTGACTTGCTTAGAGTCACACAGGTAATAATTCTCTGAGGTCAGATTTGAACTAAGATCTTTCTGTCCCCAGGTCCACACTTTATTCACTGCATCACCTAGCTGTCCAACAAAAATGCTTTATGACTAAATGTTTGTTTGATTTCTGTTCATAAGCTATAGATATTAGTGTGTCCTCATTTTCTTTCATAGCACATCTGACATACCACTTCCTATGTGAGAACTTTCCCCACTCTCTCAGTTAGTAGTACTCTCTTACTACCCTCTTGCAATTAACTTAGTATTCATACATATAGTTGGAGACCCAAAAATAGAATGTAAGCTCCTTAGGAGTGGGCTCTGTTTTCTCTTAGTCTCTAGTCTCACAGAGTGCCTTGTATCAAGAAGATTTTAATAAATAGTCATTAGATTAAATTAAATTACTAAAATGCTATGCTGAAAAATTCCATGATTGCATATATATCAGACATCAGATTATAACATGTTGTTATGGATTTTACCAAGATACAAGAACTAATGAAGAAGAAGAAAAAGAAGTTTTGTTTTGTCTCTTATGCTGCTTTTTGGTGAAATAGACCTCTCCCATATCCTTTGAATATATACTGATTACCCACATAGTGAATGTCCTACTAACAATCTGTGAGAGGGATAGAGGAGGAATATTTCATAATGTTAAAAATAAACCTAAACATGCAAAAGGAAAGAGCTAAATTGAAAATTATTATAGCTAAAACTCTAGCCATATAAGAACAGTTTCAACATATAGGGTTTACTTATGTCATTCTTTTTTACTGTTTTCAGTCATGTCCTTCTCTTTGTGACCACTCTTGGAATTTTCTTGACAAAGGTACTGGAGTAGTTTGCCATTTCCTTCCCCAGATCATTTTAGAGATGAGAAAACTGAGGCAAACAAGGTTAAGTGACTTGCCCAGGGCCACACAGCTAATAAGTGTCTGAGGTTAGATTTGAACACAGGTGCTCCTGTCTCCAGGCCTGGTTCTCTCTCTACTGTACCACCTATAAATCCATAGTGTTTTTATAACACAAAAATAATATTAACTAAATGTCTTATTCTTTTTTTTAAACAAATGCTTTATTAACTTCTGTTTTACATCATTCATTTCCACCAGATTTTGAGTTACAATCATTTTCCCCCCATTATTCCCCTACCCAACCTCCCAGAATAGTAGTCCCACAAGATATCGCTTCCTCCAATCTGCTCTCTCCCATACCTTCTCCCATACCCCCATCGACTTTTCCATTAGAGGAAGGTGAATCTTTGTGTCCCAATGCCTGCACATCTTATCTCCCAATTATAAGCAAAAGAGTATTAATAATAGTATCTATATATATTTGAAACATTTAATGTTAAGACCTCAAATTTCAGATCCATTTCCTTCCTCCCTTGTCACCCATTCCCTCTTGGGAGATAAGTAATTCAGTATATGTTGTACATGTCTAGCTATGCAAAACATTATCATAGTAGATATATTGTACAAGGCTACTTATAATTCCCTCCCACTCATCCCACCCCCCACCTGGTCCATTCCCTACATGATCCTGTCCCTCTTCTATAGTGGGTACTTCCAACCTCCCCTCACCCCAAGGATGCCCTCCCATCCATCATCCCTCTTCCCATCCCCCTTCCCCCTATCCTGCTGCAGGTTAAGATATCCCATTTAGTATGTATGTCATTTTCTCCCTGAACCAAATTCAATGTGAATGTGGTTTTGCCTTTTTAGCCTTCCTTATTCTCCCCCTCCTTTGCAACCACTTCCCCTTGCTTCTTCTACATGGGATAGTTTACCCTACCCTGTCTCTCCCCATCTCCTCTTGCCACTTTCCTCTCTCACCTCATAATTTCATCCCTTGAGTATTCTCCCTTCCCAACAAATTCAACCTATGCCTTCTATCCATATATAACTGTAACCATATACACACATATTCACATATGTATTCATATGACCACACACCCTTCTTCCATTATTTTCATAGTGAGAAAGATATCATCAGTCACAGTTATTGCTTTTCCATATAGGAATATAAATAGTTCAACTTTGATAAGTTCCTTTTGATTACTTTTCCCTGATTACCTTCTCAGGCATCTCTTGCTTCTTGTGTCTGGATGTCAAATTTTCTATTCAATTCTGGTTTTTTTCCTCAAGAATGCTTGAAAGTCCTCTATTCCACTGAATGACCATATTTCCCCCTGAAACAAAATACTCAGTTTTGCTGGGTAGGTGAGCCTTGGGTTCAGTCCCAGCTCTTTTGCCCTCTGGAATATCATATTCCATGCCCTTCAATCCCTCCGTGTAGAAGCCACCAGGTCCTGGGCTATTCTGATTGTGTTTCCACAATATTGAAATTGTTTCTTCCTGGCTGCTTGGAGTATTTTCTCCTTGATCTGGGGATTCTGGAACCAGGCTATAATATTCCTGGGAGTTTTCTTTTTTGGGATCTTTTTCAGGAGGTGATTGGTGGATTCTTTCAACCTCTATTTTGCCCTCTGGATCTAAAACATCAGGGCAGTTTTCCTTCAGAATTTCTTGAAGGGTGATTTCTAGGTTCTTTCCTTGATCATGGCTTTCAGGTAGTCCAATAATTTTTAAATTGTCTCTCCTGGATCTATTTTCCAGGTCAGTGGATTTTCCCATGAGATATTTCACATTGCCCTCTAATCTTTCATTTGTTTGGATCTGCTTAACAGCATCTTGATTTCTCATAAAGTCATTAGCTTCCATTTGCTCCAGTCTAACTCTGAAGGAATGAATCTCCTCAGTGAACTTTTGAGATTCTTTTTCCATCTGGCAAATTCGACTTTTAAGGCATTCTTCTCCTCATTGCCCTTTTGGGCCTCCTTTGCCATTTGAGTTAGTCTATTTTTTAAGGTGTTGTTTTCCTCATTCAGGCTGTTGACCCTCATTTCATCCTTTTCCTGCATCCTTCTCATTTCTCTTTCCAATTTTTCCTCCACTTCTCTTATTTGATTTTTAAAGTCCTTCTTAAGGTCCTCTATGGCCTGCAACCCGCTCATGTTTTCCCCTGGGGCTTTTGGAGCAGGACTTCTGACTCCCAGCCCTTTTCCCACTCTATGCCCCCAAAATAGGAGTCTAGGGTTGCATTTTTCTGTTTCCTTTGCCTTGGCATGTTGCCACACTATGGCTTTAAGGCCAGATAGATGAATTTTCATCCCGAACGTGTGGGGGGCAACTTCCGTTTCTGGCAAGCTGTAAACCCACCCACAACTTCCACCCTAGATCACAATCCGGATCCAGGGAGGTTAAAGCAAGAGCGATTACCCCCCAAGACTGATCGCTGGATCTCCCTATAAATTTGCAGGCTGGGAGCTGGAGCTGCCTCTGAAAACTACAAAATGGCGTTTGTCCTCAGAGGCTTCTAGCCCCCAAGGGAGGGAGCTGACTCATTCCCCAAATACTGGTCCCAAAGTCCATAGGACACTAACCTCTTACTTTGTCCTAGGCAAGTCTATGTTGATAATTCTGGAGTCGCCATAGCTCCTGGTGTTCTGGGGTTCCTCCAGCTGGCTGCTGGCCCTGCCGCCCTGGGGCTAGAACCTCGGCTCATGCGGACCTGGGCTTGGCTCGGCTTCTGAGCTCTGCATGCTGCACATTGCCAGGTCCCAGACCACATGGCTGGTCCTTCCTGCAGGGCTGCTGGGCTGTCCTCAGTGGGAGGTTAGCTTCTCTGTGCCATTCTGTGGGTGCTGGGGCTCCAGAAGTTGTTCAGAGTCCCCTTTTACATAGTTTGGGGGGAATCTGGGGGCAGAGTTGCTTGGATGAGCTGTTTCTACTCTGCCATCTTGGCTCTGCCCCCCAATACCTTATTCTTTAAATTCACATTTGCTAATTAACAGCATTAACCTTATGTAAGTTTTAAATACACTGTGGACACAATTTATCACTTGTATTTCATTTTTAAATAAAAACCGTTTTTAAATGTAGAACATGTTATTAGGTGATATATCTTTTTGTGTATAATATCTAGGGAGAAATAAACATTTTATATTTTGTTTCCAATGGATCCATTGCTGTTTTCTTTGCTTTGGGGTGAAGTCTTATGATGGTTAGTGTTTTTGCTTCAAGATGAAGAATTAATTTTCTCTTCCAATTTCCTAGTGGAAAGGAAATTTCTGAAAACAAAATAAAATTCATGATATTGTTAAAACTAAATGGCATTCCTTGAATGTATTGCTCTAAGCTATTATAACATTGGTGTAACTTATGATCTGAGTCAGTGATTTGTTTTGATTAAAATATTCTTGAATACTTTCAATTTTAGAGGCAGCATGATGTAGTAGATAAAATCAGGAAGATTTCAGTTTAAATTATTTTTTCCTCTGGATTTTTAGTCCCTTAATATCTCTATGCCTCAGGCAACTCCCACAGTCTTAATAAAGGATTTTGCAGATGTGGAGTCCTCTATAGATGAAATCATTAATCTCTCCTATATTTTCCAATTCACTTACAGCCTCAAGATGAAGCTCTACTTACAATTTACAAATGTGAATACCTAAGGTCTGGGATAGACTTGTGGCTATTAAGAGTAGGTAGATACTTTGCAGTGTGCTTTTAGGTAACACAGAAATATATACTTCCCTGATATTAATGTTTCATCATTAGAAAGTCAATTCATTACTTTACAACATTATACTTCTTAAAATACAAATTCTGTGAAATGGTAAACTATTCAACACTTAGCATTAATATTTTATTGTTTATAACAATTAATAATAATACTTTTTACATATGTAACACAATAGCTTTTTAAAGAGAGCTTTCCTAGGTATCTGTTCATTTGTTTGTGTAAGGAAAGTAGCATAGGTACCATTACCCCAAAATAAGCATACTTGCTCAAGGAAATTTAGTGATTTGCCTGATATTGCATGCATGTGGTAGAACAATATCCTGTATTTTTATATCCCTACACCTAGAATTTGATTGCTTATACCATACTTATTTCTGTATATTATCAAATTTCTGAGAGTATAAATCACAGAATCAAAGAATGTGAGAGTTAAAATATTAAGTAGGTGACCACTGCTTAAAGATATCCAAAAAGAAGGAAATTGCTCCCCTTCTCTTTTGGAAAGCTCTAATCACATGATTTTTTTTCAGATAACTAAAATTTCATTAACCTATTTGCAATTTCTATGTATTGCTCCTGATTCTATCCTCTGGGACCAAGCAGAATAAAACTGTATAAAATAGGGAAATACTTTTCCAACTTCAATTCTCAAGCAGAAGTCTTTTATGTAAGTGGCAAACAGCTATGGTAACCTTAAATCTTATTGTTTTATGCATAGATTGATGTTAAAAGTAACACAAAAATTATTCAAATCTACATTTTATCATCCAACACATGTATATGCATATCATTACATATGGTATATATTGTTACATATGCTGAAATGTGGATTTGAGTAATATTTTAAATATTGGATACTTGGTACACAGGAACTACGTTTTCATGCCCATTTAAATAACTTATTCATTTTTAAGACCAGCAAACAGTTCTGCATTTACTATTACTATTACCTTGGACTAGTCACAACTTCTATGGGTTACAGTTTCTTCCTCTGGAAAATAATTTTTTTTTTAAAAAGGTCTTTGATTAAAATATGCCACTGCTTTATCTCTGTGGTCTATAATCCTGTGAAATTCTCAGAATTCTGTTAAGATCATATGCTATCTCTGTGAAATATAACTCCAAGAAAATAGTTTTTGTCAGTGCTCAAAGAGAATATTAAATTCCTCCTCATGGTTTAGTCACAGTCATTAGAACTATCCAGAGAAAAGTTGTAGCTCCAGAGTCAAAGAGAAAACAATCCTTAATTTCCTCCTAGTTAATGTCCCTTATTCTCACCCTCATTCTAATACCTAGAGAGAGTAATGTGTCTCCTAATGGCTACTAAAGGACGTGTTAAAGATAACCCCAAGGGGCAGGTAGGTGGCTCAGTGAGTAAGAGCACCGTCCTCGGAGTTGGGATGACCTGGGATCGAATCCGGCCTCAGAAAATGAGCACCCACATGTAAATAATGACTAGCCATGTAACCTTGAGCAAGTTACTCAACCTCGATTGCTTTAAAATAAAAACAAAAAAAGATGACCACAAGATATGGTGGAGAAAAACAAAAACAAGCAAGCAAAAAAGATAGAACCTGTTGAGGAAGCTGAAGCCATACAAATCTCATCCTGAAGCTATAAGTGAATTAAAAAATACTTGTTTTCAGATTTTGTGGAAATTACAGATATCAAAATTAATTTGACTTCATCATGCTTAAATTGTTCATAGCCCTCTACCTAGTAACACCACTCATGAGAAAATGTCCCAAAAAAAGCCATAGAAAGGAAAGTCCCATATATTCCAATGGTTTTGTAGCAACATTTTTTCCACAAAGGGAAAAAAATATGAAGAATTCTGGGAAACATAGGAAGATGATTAAACCACTTTAGAATATAAAAAAGCAACAGCAGCAGCATAACAATATAAATAGTGACTAAATATGGAAAAATTTTAAATGTCAGTGGCTAAACTCAGATTAAGGGAAATAACTAATTTGAGTGCTAGAAAACATGATTTTTTTAAAAAATTCATCTTACAGACACTGAGCAGGGCTCTTTTTTTTTGGTTATGAGTTGTATCTTTCCCTTTTTAATTTGGCTCAAACAGTGGATTTGTGCACAAAAAAAGGGGTCATTTACTCATCTATAAAAATGTATAAAAGAGAATGGAAGAATGTTCAGAGGGAAGCAGACAAGCAGAATATATTTGAAAGATTATATATACATATATGCATGTATACATATACATAATATATATAATACACATAATATTACATGTATTATATATTACATTTATTATACATCTTCAAATAAAGCAAACACATAACAGAGCATATAAGCAAATGTGTAATAGGGATCCATGTTTTCACATAAGATTCTCTTTTTCCTCTTTTTATATATGGGAATGTTGTCTCTTTTTAGGTATGCACTAAATACAGAAAAAATAATTTTTATAAAAGGAATACATATAAGACATTTGAATAAAAAAACTGCCTTTCAAGAGAAAAATGTAGAAATACAGGGACAAAATATGATGTCAGGCATGTTTGTTCTGTCTCTTTTGTTAAATGATTTTTCTTTGTTACATGGCAGGCGACAGGGTTGAATGGTGGTATAGTACACAAGTAAATGTGGTGCAATAAAAAAGGCATCAGTAAAATATTTTAAAATGTACAATGCTCTCTGATTTTTCTATCCTTATTAATAAAACTTATTTTGGCTATATTATGGACAATGTGTGCTTGCAAGTGTGAAATTGACACCAGTAAACAGCCATTCCATTAAACAATTTTTATTTAGCGTTTTGCGTTGAGAGAATGACACCACTCAGAATTAATCCATTGCTTTTTTATTATAACTGCCTAAGACAAAGAGGTTACATAAATATAATGCACGAAAATGTGTATGCAAACTATAGGCATTGTCTTTTATGTAACTGCTGAAAACTAGATTTTACTCTCTCTTTTGGTGATTCTAGACCCTTATGTTTGAGAGAAACAAAAATAATCAGCAATTTCACTATATTTCCAAGTATTTGCTGCACACTGAGGAAACACAGCAGAATTGGAAGCTATAACAATCTGTCTTGCATCAAAGAAATACAGTACTGACATCTGCCAGACATTGACTTGCCTAGCTCAGTGAAACAGTTATTGCTCTAAGCACATCATTTCCAGCCATGACATCAACAATGGGAAAGACACCAAGCATTTATTTTATAGAAGCAAGTGTTTCATTGCTTCTCACAAAGCAAAAAACAAACAACAAAAAAGGGAAATTACACCCCATCACTGGTACAGTACTTGCTTTTTATTGCTGTTTGACAAGTTCATTTGACAAGTTCAATCAGTGTTTACACGAAAGTACAAAGTCATATCACTTTGCTATATTATCATAACTAGACCAATTGTCTTTTGTATTCTGCTTGAGATTCTTCCAAGAAAAAAAGATGTTCATGAAGAAGGATGTTAATTTAATATAAATCCCTGGATTCCCTTTGATAGGTTAAGTTTCACATTATGAAGGCCATGCTTGTTTTAGATAGATGTTTCTCAGTAATTCATTTTTTAAATCTTACAATCATCCTTGAAGTACATTATCACCATTGCCAAATAAATAAATAATTTTGGTTGACTTGGAAAAATGCAGGAGGGAGAAAGGGAATTAAGAATATCATAATATCCCCTTTTGATTTTTGGAAATGTAGGTTAAAAAGCTAGAGTCCTACTTGAATCAACAGGATATTATTACATTTGATGATTACAGATTTGTTTCAATTATTAACTTAAAACTACCTTTTCACCATTAAGACAACTCACAGATTTACAAATTTAAAAAGACTTCTCTTAAGATATTGTATAATAGCACATGATTAAGAAATAAAGATGTGGGACAGCTAGGTGGTGCAGTGAATAGAGCACAGGGCCTGGAGTCAGGAGGACCTGAGTTCAAATCCAGCCTCAAACACTTAACACAAAAACTAGCCGTGTCACCTTGGGCAAATCACTTAACTCCAATTGCCCTCTAAAAAAGCAAAAACAAAAAAATATATATACAAAAAAGTAGTATAGAGGTTGCAGCTAACATTCATGGAATAGTATTTTTGAGGCATTGTATAAGAATTTATGGGTGAATGGATTATTTTTACTTCCTAAATTATATCGTAGGTATGAAAAATTGTATTCACTAAGAGAAAGCTTAGGATCAATCATGTGAGACTAACTTCATTTCCTTATTTGAAAGTATTAGTAGTAATTAGAGTGGTATATTTAGAGAATATGCGTTTATCCTTGTGTTTATATCTACCTACTTATCCATCTATAGTTATGTACGATAATTTTTTCAATGACATAGATGAAGTTATTATGGAATGATGATTAAAAATTCAAAGAACAACTGTGAGAAAAAGAGATAATAGGAATGCTTCATAAGTTCAGGATATGAAAAACATAGCTTTAGGTGCACTGTAAATTCAATATATATTAACCATTTTTATATTCATTATATTGGAAATGATAGTCTTTCTATACTAAGTCTCAGTCAGATTATGTCTTACACAACTCTGGTTTCTATTTTAAAAGGGAAAAAATGACAAATTACAGTATATACAGAGGAGGGCAATCAATTTGGAGAAAGAACATAAAATCATCATAATAATAACTTATTGAGGGGTAAAGCAAGGATGTCCATTATCACCATGATTATTCAATATAGTACTTGAAATATTAGTTATGGGGGCTGAGTAGAAACAGAATTTCCATGTGGCTCCAGCTTTCACCTCCTCCAATTCATGTAAAAGGTGACTCTGAAGAAACTTTGGAGCTACAGAACCCACAAAATGACACAGAGAAGCTAACCTCTCACAGAGGACAGCCCAGCAGGCCATCAGGAGGAGCCTAGCACAGCACTCTGGGAGCCCAGCCCCACAGGAGGCTGGGGTTTTAGCCTCGGGATAGGCCTGACCAGCCACAGACTGGAGGGACTTCAGATCACCAGCAGCTGTAAGCAGTTTCCAGAATTATCAATCCATGTATTCTAAGGACAAAGTGAGAGGACAGTGCAGTGTGGATTTTGGGAACCAGTAGTTAGGATTTACATCAGCTTTTGCACCAGGGTGAAAAGCAGTTGAGGCAATGGCCCTGCAACTGCAGCAACATTGCTGCTACTACTCCTGGCCTGCAGATTGTAGCGGGAACAAACAACCAGTCTGAGAGGTAATCTCTCTTGCTTTAACCTCCTTGGATCTGGATTATGGTCTAGGGTGGAGTTCCTGGGGTATGTGACCAGCTTGCCAGAGTGTGTGGAAGTTTCAGAAAGGGCAACCAACCAATACCTCTGGCAGCTTAGATAACCCCAGCATTTAGGATGAGGCTCCCCTCTATGGTGGCAGAGTCCTACTGTGGCAAAAAGTCAAAAAGTCAAGTAACTGAGTGGCAAAATGAGCAGGCAAAGGAATAAAACAAACAGAGCAACCCAATTTTACACTCTTATTTTGGGGACAAAAAGGATCAAAGCATGGAACTGGAGGAAGACAGCAAAGTCAGAACTCCTGCACCAAAAGCTTCCAAGAAAAATACGAGCTGGTTACAGGCCATAGAGGATGTTAAGAAGGAATTTGAAAAGGAAATAAGAGAAATGGAGGAAAAATTGGGAAGAGAAATGAGAATGCTGCAAGAAAATTATGAAACGAGAGTCAACAACCTAACTGAAGAAAACAAAACCTTAAAAATAGACTAACTCAAATGGCAAAAGAGGCTTAAAAAGGCAATGAGGAGGAGAATGCCTTAAAAAGCCAAATTTGCCAGATGGAAAAAGAATCTCAAAAGCTCACTGAAAAGAATAATTCCTTCAGAATTAGACTGGAGCAAATGGAAGGTAGTGACTTTATCATAAATCAAGATACTATTAAACAGATCCAAACAAATGAAAAAATGGAAGGCAATGTGAAATATCTCACTGGGAAAACCACTGACCTGGAAGATAGATCCAGGAGAGGTAATTTAAAAATTATTGCACTACCTGGAAGCCATGATCAAAAAACAAACCTAGAAATCATCCTTCAAGAAATTCTCAAGGAAAAGTGCCCTGATATTTTAGAACCAGAGGTCAAAAGAAAGGTTGAAAGAATCCACTGATCACCTCCTGAAAAAGATATCAAAAAGAAAATTCCTAGGAATATTATAGCCAGATTCTGATGTTCTAATATCAAAGAGAAAATATTACAAGCAGCCAGGAACAATTTGAATAGAGTGGCAACAAAATCAGGATAACACAGGATCTGGCAGCCTCTACACTGAGGAACAGAAGGGTTTGGAATATGATATCCCAGAGATCAAAGGAGCTAGGATTAAAACCAAGAATCACCTACCCAGCAAAATTGAGTATCATGTTTCAGGTAAAAATATTGTCATTCAATGGAATAGAGGACTTTTGAGCATTCAATGATTAAAAAAAACAGAGTTGAAAAGAAAATTTGACATTCAGATACAAGAAGCAAGAGAAGCATGAGAAGATAAAGAGGGAAAAGAAATTATAAGGAATTTATCAAAATTGAACTATTTACATTCTTACATGGAAAAAATGGTAATTATAACTGATGAAACTTTTCTCAGTATGAGCATAGTTGAAGGGAATAGAAATATACATATGCACATACATATATATGTATATACATAGATATGTCTATATAGGAGTGTATATGGGCTCATGAATACATATGTGAGTGTGGGTATATATGTGTTCAGGTATACATAGACAGAGGGAACAAGACCGATTTAATAGGAAGGGATGATACTTAAAAGGTGAAATTAAGAGGTGAGAGTGGAATATAATGAGAGGAGATGGGGAGAGACAGAATGGGGTAAATTATCTCATATAGAAGAGGCAAGGGAAGATGGCTACAATAGAGGGGAAGAACAGGAAGGCAAAAGGGAATGGGTCAACCTTATTTTGAATTTGGCTTAGGGAGAGAATGATATACACACTAAATAAGGTATCTCACCCTACAGGAGAGTAGGGGGGAAGGGGATGAGAGGGGGGATGATGGAAGGGAGGGCAGGCTGGCAGGGAGGGAAGTTGGAAGCATTCACTTTTGAAAAGGGACAGGATCAAAGTAAGCAATAGAACAAGTGGGAGGTGGGATAGGAGGGAGGGAAATATAGTCAGTCTTTTATAATATATCCACTATGGAAATGTTTTGCATAGCTACACATGTACAACCTATACTGAATTGCTTATCTTCCCAGTAAGGGTGGGTAACAAAGGAGGTAGGGAAGGGAAGGAATCTGGAATTCAAAGTTTTAAAACTAAATGTTTAATATATATGTATATATATATGTATATATATATATATATATATATACTATTATTGATATTATTTTACATGTTAATGGGAAATAAGATATACAGCACTGGGGCATAGAGATCCACTGTGCCCTACTTGAAAGTCAGAATGTGTATGGGAGAGAGCAGATTGGAAGAGGGTATATCCAGTAGGATTTCTATTTTGGGGTGGTGGGTAGGGGAAAAACTGCAAGAAAATTTTTAACTCAAAATCTGGCAAAATGAATGATGTAAACCAGAAGTTAATAAAGCATTTTATTTTAAAAAAGAAATATTAGTTATAGAAATACGAAAAGAAAAATAAACTGAAGGAATTCGAATAGGCAATGAGGAAACAAAACTAACACTCCAAAGATGATATGATGATATACTTAGAGAACCCTTGAGAATCAACTAAAAAAATTACTTGAAGTAATAAACAATTTTAACAAAGTTGCAGGATATAAGATATATACACATAAATCATGACCATTTCTTTTCATGACCAATAAAGCCAAACAGTAAACTGTAGAAAGAGATATTCTATTTAAAATACCCATAGAAAACATAAAATACTTAGGAGTCTATCTGCCAAGATAAACCCAGGAACCATGTGAACAAAATTACAACACTTTTCAAACAAATAATGTCACATCTAAACAATTGGAAAGATAACAATTGCTCATAGGTAGGCTGAGCCAATGAAAATAAAAATGATAATTCTGTGCAGCCTAATTTACTTATTCCATATCATACCAATAAAATTATCAAAAATTATGACATAGACTTAGAAAAAATAACAACATAATTCATCTGGAAGAACAAAAGGTGAAGACTATCGAGGGTATTAATGAAACAAAATGCAAAAGAAGGTTGACTAGCAATACCAGATCTCAAACTATATTATAAAACACAAATCATTGAAAATATTTTGAACTGGCTAAGAAACAAACTAGAAGAATAGTGGAGAAGATTAGGCACATAAGACATAGTAGTCAAAGTAGTAGTAACCTATTATTTGATGAACCCCAAGACCTCATTTTCAGGGAAAAGAACTCAATATTTGAGAAAAAAAGTAGAAAGCCTAAAAAAATAGGAAAAAACCCACCTATCAATGAACATCTTATGCTATGTAGCAACATAAGGTCAAAATGGGTGTATGATTCAGACATAAAAGATGACACTATAAGCAAATTAGAAGGCCAAGGAATAGTCTATTTGTCAAATCTATAAGGGGGCAAGAATTCAACTGTCCAGGACAGAGCATTACAAAATGTAAAATAGATAATTTAGATTATATTAAATTTAAAAGCTTTGTACAAAAAAAAAAAAAAACAACAACCAAGATTAGAAGGAAAGGAGAAACTCCTTTGGGAAACGATCTTTATGGCAAGTGTCTCTGATAATGGCCTCATTTCTCAATTATATAAAGAACTAAGTCAAATTTATAAGAAACCTGTCATTCCCCAATTGATAAACAGTCAGAGGATATGAACAGACAGTTTTCAGATGAAGAAATTAAAGTAATCTTCAGGCATATGAGGAGGCACTCTAAATTATTTTTTATTAGAAAAATGGAAATAAAAATAACTCTGAAACACCATTTCATACCTATCAGATTGACAAATAAGACAAAAAAAGATAAATGTTGGAAAGCATGTAGAAAAATTGGAACAATGGCACACTGTTAGGGGAGCTGTGAATTAATCCAATCATTCTGAAGAATAATATTGAACTATGCCCAAAGGTCAAACAAACTGTGTATACCCTTTGAACCAACACTAGCACTACTAAGTCTGTATCCCAAAGAGATTACAAAAAATGGAAAAGGACCTGCATGTGCAAAAATATTTTAGCATCTGCATTTATGGTGGAAAAATAATGGAAGAGGGGATGGCCATCAATTTGGGATTGACTGAACAAGCTGTGATGTATGAATGTGATACAATGCTCTCCTCTGATAAAAAAAAATGATGAATAAGCAGATTTCAGAAAAAAAAAACTAGAAAGACTTGTATGAACTGGTAAAAAGTGAAATGAGCAGAATCAAGAAAATATTGTGCACAGTATCAGCAGCCTTGTTTAATAATCAGCTATGCATGACTCATCTCTTCTCAGCAACACAATGATCCAAGACAAGTACAAAAGACTCAAGGAAAATATTATTCATATCCAAATAAAGAACTTATGGACTCTGAATGCAGAATGAAGCATAGTTTTTTTTCACTTACTTTATTCTTTCTCATGTTTCCCCCATTTTCATGTTTCTTTTTTCTTTTGTTTATTATTATCTTTATTGAACTGAATCCCCAGGGCATTCAGCAGGTACTCTCAAGTTAACATCAGCACTTTAGTAACTATTCTGATGTTTCTAACAACTTACTAAATTATCATTGATCCAACATTTTCTTTTTCCCCCACTTAATAGCATTCTATTTTTTTTCCAATTAGAAGTAAAGATAAGGGGAGGAGTGAAGATGGCAGAGTAGAAACAGAACTTCCATGTGGCTCCAGTTCCCACCTTCCCCAATATGTGTAAAAGAGTACTCTGAACAAACTTTGGAGCTACAGAACCCAAAAAATGAAACAGAGAAGCTAACCTCCCTCTCAGGACAGGCTGGCAGCCTGGCAAGGAGCGGCCAGTGCAGCACTCTAGGAGCCAACCCCAGGCTTGCTTGAGCAGAAGGTTTTAGACCTAGGGCAGGCCTGACCAAACACCAGCTGGAGGGACTCCAGAACACCAGCAGCTGTGGCATTTCCAGAATTATCAACACATAGATGCTAAGGACACAGTAAGAGGTCAATGCACTGTGGTCTTTGGAACCAGTATCAGGGAGAGCATTGACCTCTTTCCCCCAGGGTGAGAAGCCTCTGAGAAACCACAGCGCAACTGCCACATTGAAGCTTCAGCTCCTGGCCTGCAGAAGATAGGTAGACAAAGAGACCAGTCTGAGGGTTAATACCTCTTGTGTTAACCTGCTTGGATCTGGATTGTGGTCTAGGGTGGAGGTCCTGGGGTGTGTAACTAGCTTGACAGAGTGTGTGGCAGCTTCAGAGAGGGCACCCAACTAATACCTCTGGCAGCTGAGGAAACACCAGGGTTTGGGACAGAAGCTCCCCTGTCTGGTGGCAGAGTCCTACTGTGGCAAAAAGCCTAGGGGTCAAGTGACTGAGTGGTGAAATGAGTAGGCAAAAGAAGCAAAATAAATAGAGTACCCCTACTTTACACTCCTACTTTGGGGACAAAAAGGATCAAAGAATGGAACAGGAGGAAGACAGTGAAGTCAGAATTCCTGCACCATAAGCTTCCAAGAAAAATACAAGCTGGTTACAGTCCATAGAGGACCTTAAGAAGCAAATAAGAGAAGTGTAGGAAAAATTGGGGAGAGAAATGAGAATGATGCAGGAAAAGTATGAAATGAGAGTCAACAGCCTGACTGAGGAAAATAACACCTTAAAAAATAGACTAACTCAAATGGCAAAAGAGGCTCAAAAAGGCAATGAATGTCTTAAAAAGCCAAATTGGCTAGATGGAAAAAGAATCTCAAAAGCTCACTGAGGAGACTCATTCCTTCAGAATTAGACAGGAGCAAATGGAAGCTAGTGACGTTATGAGGAATCAAGATGTTGCTAACCATATCCAAACAAATGAAAGAATATATGTCAATGTGAAATATCTTGTGGGAAAAACCACTGAGCTTGAAAATAGATCCAGGAGGAATATTTTAAAAATTATTGGTCTACCTGAAAGCCATGATCAAAGAAAGAACCTAGAAATCATCCTTCCAGAAATCTCAAGGAAAAATGCCCTGCTGTTTTAGTATATGTCATATGAATACATATGTGAATGTGTGTATATATGTTTCCAGGTATACATAGATAGAGGCCACAGGACCATTTTAATAGGGAGGGATGATACTTAAAAGTTGAAATTAAGAGGTAAGAGAAGAATATAATGAAAGGAAATGAGGAAAGACAGAATGGGGTAAACTATTTCATATAGAAGAGTCAAGGGAAAATGGTTGCAATGGAGGGGAAAAACAGTAAGGCAAAAAGGCAAAACCTTATTCCCATTAAATTAGGCTCAGGGAGAGAATGACATACATACTAAATAGGATATCACCCTACATGAAAGTAGGGGGTAAGGGGATAAGAGAGGGTATGATGGAAGGGAGGGCAGGTGGGCAGGGAGAGGAGTAGGAAGCACCCACTTTTTAAAAGGGACAGGATCGGGGCCCCTAGGTGGCACAGTTAGTAGAGTGCTGGCCCTGGAGTCAAAAGTACCTGAGTTTGAATCTGACCTCAGACACTTAACACACACAAACAAAAAAACCTAGCTGTGTGACCTTGGGCAAGTTACTTAACCCCAATTGCCCTCCAAAAAACAAAAAAAAGGACAGGATCAAAGTAGAGAATTGAACAAGTGGGAGGTGGGATAGGAGGGAGGGAATTATAGTCAGTCTTTTACTACGGTAATGTTTTTCATAGCTACATATGTACAACATATACTGAATTGCTTATCTCCCCAGTAAGGGTAGGTGACAAGGGAGGAAGGAAATTAATCTGGAATTCAAAGTTTTAAATTCAAATGTTTAAAAATATATAAATACTATTACTAATGGTATTTTACATGTAACTGGGAAGTAAGATATACAGGCATTGGGGCATAGAGATTCACCTTGCCCTACTGAAAAAAGTCAAAGGTGGTATGGGAGAAGATATGTGAGAAAGCAGATTGGAGGAGGAGATATCCTCTGGGACCACTATTTTGGGGTGGTAGGTAGGGAAAAATGGGGAAAAATTGTAACTCAAAGTCTGGGGGAAATGAATGATTTAAACCACCAGTTGATTAAGCATTTAGGAATAAAAAATAAGTAAAGATAGTTCTTCACTTTTGCTTTTATAAAATTCTGAGTTCAATTTTTTTTTCTTCCTCCCTTACTCTCCTCCTCCCTCCCCAATTTGTCAACAATCTGATTTAGGCTAGACATGTACAATTATGCTAAATATATGTACGTATTAGTTGTGTTGTTTAAAAAGAATCAGAATAAAAGGGAAAACCATGAGAAAGAAAAAGAAGAGAGAAAATAGTATGCTTCAATATGCATTCAGACTCCATAGTTCTTTCTCTAGATATGGATAGCATTTTTCATCATGAGTCTTTTGGAATTGTCTTAGGTCATTGTATCATTGAGAAAAGCTAAGCCAATCAAAATTAGTCATCGCACAATCTTGCTTGTATTGTGTACAATATTCTCCTCATTATGTTCACTTCACCTAGCATGAGTTCATCTAAGTCTTTCCAGGTTTTTCTAAATTCCCCCTGCTCATCATTTCTTATTGGATAATGGTATTCCATTACATTTATATATCACAACTTGCTCAGTCATTCAATAATTGATGGGCAATAACTTTGTAATTCTTTACAACCATAAAACAGCTGCTATAAATATTTTGTACATGTTGGTCCTTTTCCCTTTTTATGGTCTTTTTGGGATAAAGTCCTAGTAATGGAATTGCTGGATGAAAGGGTATACACAGTTCTATAGTCCTTTTAACAGAGTTCCATATTGCCCTGCAGAATGGTTTTATTAGTCAATCTGTTTATATACAACTGTAAACAATATAGAAATAATTTTACATGGTAGCACATGGACAACCTATGTCAAACTGTCTACCATTTTCAGAAGAAGGGAAGTAAGGGAAGAAGGGAGAACAATTTGGAACTCAAACTCTTGTAATAATGAATGCTAAAATTTTTCTTTTTTAAATTGATTTATTTACTTTTAGTTTACAGCATTCAGTTCCACAGTCCCTTGAGTTCCAAATTTTCTCTCCCTTTCTCCTCCCCCCCTCCCTCTGTCATGGTGGCATGCACTCAAATATAGGATATAAAAATATCTTCACATTACTTATTAGTCAGGTTGTAAAGAAGGATTATAACTGATGGAATGATTAGTGGGAAAGAGGAAACAAAACAAAACAAGAAAAAGATACACAGCAAGTAGTTTGTTTCAATCTGCATTCAGACTCTGCATCTCTTTCTCTGACTGTGAATAACTCTTTTGATCATGAGTCTTTTGGAATTGTCCTATTACCTTCCATTGCTCAGAGGAGCTCAGTCTATTGAAGGTAGGCATCGCACATATGTTGTGTCTGTGACTGTGTACAGATTTATCCTGATTCTGCCCTTTTTGCTCAACATCAGTTTATATAATTCTCTCCAGGTTATTATGAATCTGCCTGCCCCTCATTTCTTATAGCACAGTAGTATTCCATTACATTCATATATCACAACTTGTTCACCCATTGCCCAATGGATGGGCATCCCCTTGATTTCCAATTCTTTGCCACCACAAAAAGAGCTGGTATGAATATTTTTTGTACATATGGGTCCTCCTCCCACTTTTCTGATGTCTTTGGGATATAACACTGGAAGTGGTATTGCTGGGTCAAAGCGTATGCACTTATTTATAGCGCTTCGGCCATAGTTCCAGATAGCTCTCCAGAATAGTTGGATCCATTCACAACTCCACCAGCAATGCATTAGTGTTCCAATTTTTCCACATCTTCTGCAGCATTTATCATTTTCCTGTTTTGTCATCTTAGTCAATCTGGCTGGTGAGATGTGGTAACTCAGAGTTATATTGATTTGCATTTCTCTAATCAAAAGTGATTTAAAACATTTTTTCATGTGCTTATAGATATCTTTAATTTCACCTTCTGAGAACTGCTTATGCATATTCTTTGACCATTTATCAGTTGGCGAGTGGCTTGTATTCTTATAGATTTGACTCAATTCTTTGTATATTTTAGAAATGAGGCCTTTATCAGAGACACTGGTTCAAAAAATTCTTTCCCAATTTTCCACTTCCCCTTTAATCTTGGTAACATTGGCTTTATTTGTACAGAAGCTTTTCAATTTAATGTAATCAAAATTATCCATTTTACATTTTACAATGCTCTCTAACTCTTGTTTCATCATGAAGTCTTCCCTTCTCCATAGATCTGACAGGTAAACAATTCCTTGCTCTCCCAGATTGCTTACAGTATCAGTCTTTATAACTAGATCATGTACCCATTTTGACTTTATTTTGGTGTACAGTGATGGATATTGGTCTATGCCCAATTTCTGCCACACTATGTTCCAGTTTTCCCAGAAGTTTTTGTCAAATAGTGCATTCTTACCTCCCCAAAAAACTGGGGTCTCTGTGTTTTTGTCAAACTTTGAAGTTTTTATCAAATAGTGTATTCCTATCCCAAAAAAACGGGGGTCTTTGTGTTTATCAAACAGTAGATTACTATAGTCAGTGGCTGCTGAGTCTCATGTACCCAATCTATTCCACTGATCCACTACTCTATTCCTCAGCCAGTACCAAGCAGTTTTGATGATTGCTGCTTTATAATAAAGATTAACATCTGGTATGGCTAGGCCACCTTCCCTAGCATTTCTTTTCATTAATTCCCTTGATATTCTGGACTTTTTTGTTCTTCCATAAGAGAATTTTGCTACTATTTTTTCTAGCTCTACAAAGTAATTTTTGGTAGATTGATTGGTATGGCATTAAATATGTAGTTTAATTGAGGTAAAATTGTCAGTTTTATTATATTAGCTCAACCCAGCCATGAGCAATTGATGTTTTCCCAATAATTTAGATCTGACTTTATTTGTGTGAGAAGTGTTTTGTAGGTATATTCATATAAGTGTTTAGGTTTCTTAACCTAAACATAAAAGTCTATGTTTCTTTTGGCAGGTAGATTCCCAAATATTTTATAATGTCTACAGTAACTTTAAATGGGATTTCTCGTTCTATCTCTTGCTGTTGGATTTCATTTGTTTTATATCCTGTAACTTTGTCAAATTTATTTATTACTCAAGTAGTTTTTTACTTGATTCTCTAGGATTCATCATATCATCTGTAAAGAGTGATAGCTTAGTCTCTTTTTTGTCTAATTTGATTCCTTCAATGACTTTTTCTTCTCTTTTTGCTACTGCTAACATTTCTAGTACCAGATTGAATAAGAGGGCTGATAGTGGACATTCTTGTTTCACCCCTGATCTTATTGGAAATGCTTCTAGCTTATCCCCAATACATATAATACTTGCTGATTATTTTAGATAGATGCTAATTATTATTTTGAAAACTCCATTTATTCCTATACTTTCTAGTGTTTTTAATAGGAATAGGTGCTACATTTTGTCAAAAGCATTTTCTGTGTCTTTTAAGATAATCATATGGTTTCTACTAGTTTTATTGTTTATGTGATCAATTATACTGATTTCTTGATATTGAACCACCCTTGCATTCCTGGAATAAATACTACCTGACCAAATTGTATTATTCTCATGATAAGTTGCAGTAGTATTTTTGCTAATATTTTATTTAGAATTTTTGCATCTATATTCATAAGGGAAGTTGGGCTGTAATTTTCTTTTTCTCTTTTGTCTCTTCCCAAATTAAGTATCAGTACCATATTTATGTCATAAAAAGAATTTGGTAGGACTCTTTCTTCTTCAATTTTCCTGAATGGTTTAGAAAGTATTAGAGTCAATTGTTCTTCAAATGTTTGGTAGAATTCACTAGTTAATGCATCTGGCCCTGGAGGTTTTTTTCCCTGGGGAGTTCATTGATGGCTTGCTCAATTTCTTTTTTCTGAGATGGGGTTATTTAAATAATTTACTTCCTCTTCAGTTAACCTGGGCAATTTATATTTTTGTAGATAGTCATCCATCACTAACATTGTCAAATTTTTGTGCATACAATTGGGCAAAATAACCCCTAATTGTTATCTTAATTTCCTCTTCATTGGAGGTAGGTTCACCCTTTTCATTTTTAAATTTATTTTAATTTAATTTTTTTAGTTTACATCATAATTTCCACAAGATTTTGAATTACAAATTTTCTCCCCATTTTTCCCTTACCCAAGACCCCAAAATAGCGATCCCACTGGATATCCCCTCCCCCAAACTTCTCTTCCTATATCTCTCTCCCCATCCCTCTCTGACTTTCCAGTAGGGCATGTTGGATCTCTATGCCCCAGTGTCTGTATATCTTATTTCTCAATTACATGTAAAATAATAATAATAATATATTTTAAACAATTGGTTTTAAACCTCTGAATTCTTGATTCCTTCCCTAACTCCCTTATCACCCATCCTTACTGGGAAGACAAGCAATTCAACACAGGCTGTAGATGTGTAGCCATGCAAAACATTTCCATAGTGCATATATTGTGATAGACTGACTATATTTCCCTCCATCCTATCCCACCCCCACTTGTTCTATTTTCTGTTTTGATCCTGTCCCTTTTAAAAAGTGGGTGCTTCTAACTTCTCTCCCCCACAGCCTGTAATCCTTTCAATCATCACCCCTCTCATGCCCTATCCCCCTACATTCCTGTATGGTGAGATACCTTATTGTGTGTGTGTGTCTCCTCCCTAAGCCAAATTCATTGAGAATAGGGTTGACTCATTCCTTTTTGCCTTCCTGCTCTTGCCCTCCATTATAACAGATTTCCCTTGCCTCTTCTGTATGAGATAGTTTACCCAATTCTGTCTCTCCCCATCCCCTGTCATTACATTCCTCTCTCACCTATTAATTTCACATTTTAAATATCATCCCTTCCTATTCAACTGGTCCTGTACCCTCTGTCTATGGATACCTGTACACATGTGTACACATTTTCACATATGCATTCATATACCCATATACTACCCTCCTTATATAGGCATAAATGGATATATATATATATATATATATATATATATATATATATATATATATATATATATATTACCTTCAACTATTCTCATACTGAGAAACATTTCAAAAGTTGCAATTATTGTTATTCCATGTAGGAATGTAAATAGTTCAACTTTTATAAGTTCCTTATCATTTCTTTCCCCTGTTCACCTTATCATGCTTCTCTTGCTTCTTGTATCTGAATGTCAAATTTTCTATTCAACACTGGTTTTTTCATCAAGAATGCTTGAAAGTCCTCTATTTCACTGAATTACCGTATTTTCCCTGAAATATAATAATCAGTTTTGATGGGCAGATGATTCTTGGTTTTTAATCCCAACTCCTTTGACCTCTGGAATATAATATTCCAAGCCTTTTGATCCCTCAATGTGGAAGCTGCCAGATGCTGAGTTATCCTGATTGTGCTTCCACAATATTCAAATTGTTTCTTCCTGGCTGCTTGTAAGGGCAATTTTCTTTGAGAACTTCTTGGAGGATTATTTCTAGGTTCTTTTTTTTATCATGGCTTTCAGGTAGTCCAATAATTTTTTAAATTATCTTTCCTGGTTCTATTTTCCAGGTCAGTGGTTTTTCCATTGAGATATTTCACATTGCCTTCTATTTTTTATTTGTTTGGATCTGTTTAATAGTATCTTGATTTCTCATAAAGTCACTGGCGTCCATTTTCTCCAATCTAATTCTGAAGGAATGTTTCTCTTCAGTGAGCTTTTGAGATTCTTTTGCCATCTGTCAAATTTGTTTTTTAAGGCATTCTTCTCATTGGCTTTTTGAGCCTCTTTTGCCATTTGAGTTAGTCTTTTTTTAAGGTGTTATTTTTCTTCAGTCAGGTTGTTGACTCTCATTTCATAATTTTGCAGCATTCTCATTTCTCTTCCCAATTTTTCCACCACTTCTCTTATTTGGTTTTCAAAATTCTTCTGTAACCTTAGCTCTTTTGCCTTGAGAAATATCACATTTCAGTCCCTCTGATCTTTCAATATTGAAGCTCCCAGATCTTGTTGGATCCTCACTGTAGTTCTGTGATACTTGAATTGTTTCTTGCTGTCTGCTTGCACTATTTTCTCCTTTACCTCATAGTTCTGGAAATTGACTACAACATTTAGCAGACTTTTCAATTTAGGATCTCTTTCAGGCGGTGTCTGGTGGATTCTCTTGAATTCTATTTTACTCTCTAGTTCTAGGATGTCAGGACAGTTTTCCTTGATGAGCTCTTGGTAGATGTTGTCCAGGCTCATTTTTTCATGATGGTTTTCCAGTGGACCAATAATTCTCAGATAATCTCTCCTGGATTTGTTTTCCAGGTCAGTTATTTTTCCATTGAGATAATTTATCTCTTTTTCTAATTTTTCATTCTTGATGTTTTGTTTGACTGATTCTTGCTGCCTCATAGAGTTATCAGCTTCAATTTGGTTGATTCTAATTTTTAGCAAATTATTTTCCTCAGATAGTTTTTGAAGTTCCTTTTCCATAGGTTCAGATTTCATTTTTAGTTCACACATTTTTCTTTTTAAGCAGCTATTTTTTTCATTGTAATGGTTTTCTAATTTTACAATTTTGATTTTAAAAGAATTATTGATTTTATCTTCTACCTCTCTAATTTGGTTTTCAAAGTTCTTTTTGAGCCCATCTAAGAATGCTTTCTGTGCTTAAGACCAGCTCATATTCCCTCTTGAGGCTTTACTGTGGTTGTGGAGTCAATACTTCTCCTTCTGAATTTGGTTCCTCCTTTCCACAATAATCAGATTCTGGAGTCTTTGTCTTTGCACTCTGTTTTTTACCCATTTTGAGGTAGGGCCTTGGCTCTGACCTTCTTCTGGGCTTCCCAAGATTTTACTGTTTAAAATTTTGCTCTGGGGCAATAATTACTGTGTTTTCAGGGTCAGGGCAGGGGGGATTGGAGCAGCTGGGATTCACTCTGCCATCCTGGTCCCTGGAAGTTCAGATATGTCCTTTTTAAATTTACAAACTGTGGATTCATAATCCCAGGGGTAGCTACTGCCACCATTAAAGGCCCTGCCTTTGTCTCTTACCCAGCTCCATCAGATCCCAGCCCTGTGGTAATAGGCCTCAGAATGGCCCTTGTGGTTGGTCCATCAACTTGCCACCACTTTGACCATGTTTTATCTGGGCCTCTGCACACCTTAGGCCTAGCTGCATGCCACACCTGTGTCATCCCCCCAGCCTCCTAAAAATTTTCTTGACATGTAACTGGGGAAAATATGAATTACTGTTGAACTTTAATAGTAATAATAAGCAATTGAATAAATTGGACATGTTTTTTTTCATAGAGAAGAGTTTATCAAGAAGAAGGGCGGTGGTACATATTCTCCAAAATGGTTATTCTAAAACTCTTTTCTCACATCTCCAACTCATTCCTTAACTGCTTATTCAGAATAACACAATCTCTAAATTTGAAGCAGCTTTAGTGGCCAATGACAAAGAATCAACCAGCTACCAAGAGACAACCTGTTCCATTTTAGAACAACTTGCATTGTCAGTAAGTTTTTCCTGGCATCAAGTTTTGGTATCTCAGCTACTTCAATACATTAATGACTCCTGGCTCTGCTATCTGGGCCAAAAAACAACAAATCCTTTTCCACATGAAGACACATAAAAATATTTGAATGTTTTTTCAGAGCAGAGGAAAGTTGGAGATAACAAAAAGATTTAGATTGAATCCAGTTGGGAAAGCCCAAAACGTCACAATCAATTATTTTATAGGCTGGTATCAACATAGGGAGAGAGACAAAGGGCTCTAGGAATTCTAAGATGGGCTTTCTCCAGAAGCACATCATTGAAAGGAGCATTGCATTACCAAGGACTGAAAGAAGGGTGAATCAGTACACCTAGACAAGACAAATTCCCAGACAGAAAGGCACCAGCAGCACCAGCAACCTTGTGCATGGTGTGGGAATCATTGCTAACTTACAACTTTGTTGCTCTCTATGAAGTTTTAGGTCAAAGACCCAGAGCAGATTGAGGAGGAGTCTTATATCAAGGGGTGCTGTTCTGGGATAAGAAGTAACAATCCCTAGGCTATCTATTGAGTGAGTGACAAGTTAACAAATTAGCAGCAGCTTTTGGCTCTGTTCAAACAGCTTTTCTAGAAGTAGAAAGGGTTCTCCATGTCAGTTTCTAGCTCAGTATCTGAATTCTTTAGAAGAATATGGAGAGTATTCTCAGACCAAAGGGAAGCCTATATTTGTGGCTCTCTGAACTACAAGAAATTTTCAGCTTTCTGATACTGGCTTAATCTGACACCAGTCTATTGAAATTTCAAAAGAGGCAATCTTAGACACCTGTTGTTCAGACGAACACCCAGGTCAGGAACTTGTAGGCCTCAGATGAAGAAGACAGTGGTTAAAATTTTCCCTGATCCTAATCAGCACTGAAATATCCCTGCCTTTGAGAATATAACTAACTCATTATTCACTGAGCCAATAATAAGCAGCAAGACCAGCCCAGATATCCCCTCCCTCCTAGCACTGAGAAAGTTTGAAGCCAACAAGTAGGTTGGAAAAACGACCAAAGATACAAACAAAAAGAAACCCATCTTAACAACAAACAAATAAAATGAGCAATTATGGTGACAGGTACACTCAAGACACAGACTCAGAAGAAGAAAATAATTCCAAAACTTCTACAAGCAAAGCCTCAAAGAAAAACATATCTTAGGCTCAAATTCAACTAGAATTCCCATAAGAGATGATACAATAGTTTTTTTTTAATGAAAAGTTTTTATAAACAAAATGAAAGATCTAGAGAAAAAGATTATAAAGAAATCAGAGAACTAGGGGAAAAGATTGCAAAAGAAATAAGAGGTATAGAAAAAAGAATTTGGAAACTGCTTGGCATAAAATGTACAAAATAGCACCCAAGCAAATCTTCCTTGAAAACTAAAATGGACCAAATACAAATCAATGACTTTGTAAAATAAAATGAATATTAGAACTGCCCTGGAAGGAGCAAGAAACCCAATCTCTTCTCCATGTGAAACAAAAGACCATATCCTTAGTTCATGGTGATTCCTCTTATATGCAGGTACTCCATGAGTCCCTAACTAGTGTCTCCCTATCTTTCTTTTCCACATTTTTAATGCAATAAACCCCTAACTAGATTGTTTACCATATGTATGCATGTATGTATGCACGTGTGTATGCATGCATATGTGTATGTAGATATGCATGCTATATATTGGTATAATATTTATACAAAGTATATATACATATATATGTACAATATACCTACGCCTGTATATAATTTATTCAGCTTTTAAAAGATCAAAAGAAAAAAAGATGATAATAATTTGTCTTATAGCAAAAACAAACAATTTGGAAAGCAGATTAAAGAAAGAATATTTAGGAACAATTAGACTGCCTGATAGCCATGACACAATCCCACCAATAAAAGAGAACCTAGACATAATATTCAAAGAAATAATAGCAATAAATAAATGTTCTCAGATCTCTTAAAAGAGGAAGGAAAAGTGGAGATATAAAAAATCTACTCATCATCTCCTAAAAGAAAAGAGGAAGAAAATTAACAAATATATTATGCCCAAAATCCGAAGCTTTCAGGTCAAAGGAAAAAAATACAGCTAGGAAGAAACAATACAAGTACCAAGGAGCTATAGTCAAAGGATTTAACAGTCACCATTTTAGAAGCAAGAAGAGCTTTAAACATGCTATGGTAAGCATTTAAAAGCTTACAACTAAAAATAATTTATCTCAGAAAGCTGAACATAATAATGAATAAGGAAAAATAGATCTTTAATGAAATAGAACACTTTTAAACATTCCCAATTATAAAACCAATAATAATTAGACACTTTGAGATGCAAATCCAGGAACCAAGAGAAATATAAAAAGGACAATATTCATGACCAGTCAAAAGGGACTAAACAAGGATAAAACGATTTTATCCAAACCCAGGAAAATCATACATGTATCCTTTCTGAGTCTATTCAAGAGAGAGTTTAATAAGACAGAGACCTGGAAGTGGTTCTATCATATTTCAATGATCTTAAAGCTTAAAAGAGAGGGAAAGATTAATTCACTGGGGGCGGGGGGGGGGGTAGAAGAAAGGAAGGAATGGTTATGGAAAGTCATCTAAGATAATCAAGGTTTGCAAGTAAAAGTCTATACAAACAAGATGGAAGGGGTAGGCAGAGTGGTTAACACTTGAACTTCACTTTCATCAGAATAGGTCAAAGAAGATAATGATACATATATAAGCACACACATACACACAGAATTGGGTGCAGAAATGCTCCACTCAAAAGGAGGAAAATGGTTGTATGGAGAATGGGATTTAATGGGATGGTTCATCAAGGGTGGGATTAGTCCTAAGCAAACCAAACTAATGCTGTAAAAACATATTGTTCTCTTTGTGGTGGTAAAGAATTGTAAAATTAGGGTCATCAATTTCATCAACTGGGAAAATGCTAAAAAAGTTATATACATGTGTATATTGTGTGTGTGTATATATGTATATTGTGCATAAATGTACCATAGACACACACACATATGGTAAATGATCTAGATAGGGATTCATTTAATTAAAAAGTTCCAAAAGAAAATAGATGCTAGATAGGGTATAAGAGAGATTAACATAAGCTCAAAATATGTTATTTTATTTTGCAGGTAGAAGTTGGGTTTCTGATTTCTCCTCGGGCAGATATGGAAAAAGAGAACATAATTCACATTAAGCAAACTCAAAAATATGGATAATTAATCTAAAATTTTACTGATAAATTTACAATAGGAGGCTGTGCAACTGGCATCGATCATTTATATTAGGCACTGTTCCCTTGTTATTATTTCTACACCAGAGACCAAATTAGAAATCTGTACTAATCACATATGATTTAAGATTGATTTCAACATATTTAAATAGCTTTTAAAAGTTAAAATACAATAAATATAAATGTTATACTGTGCTTAAAATATATGTTTCAAATCACAGGTTTTCTGACAATAGATGCCAGATTTATCACTTACTCTTTAGAGTATTTTTTTTATCTTTCTTGAGTTTCTTTTGAGCCTTTAAGTAATTTGCAGAAACTTGCTTCAATCTTTTTTTTGTTTTTTTTTTCTTTTTTGGTTTTTGGAGGGCAATTGGGGTTAAGTAACTTGCCCAAGGCCACACGGCTAGATTTTTATTTCTGTGTGCGTTAAGTGTCTGAGGCCGGATCCAAACTCAGGTCGTTCTGACTCCAGGGCTGACACTGCACCACCTAGCCACCCCAGCTTGCTTCAATCTTGAGAGAGGGAGGGAGAAGTGTCAGGGGAGATGATAAGCCCAGAAGTGAATCAGAAAGATATCCAAGCATTTATTTTTTTCTAATCTCAAAAATACTGATCAAGAGATTCTGTACAATTTGGTGAGCACAAAATTTCTATCCCTGAGTTAAGGTGATGAATGTAACTCGGTCACTCTAACTAGCCCAGAAATAAAGGCTAGGGATTGTAACTAGAAATAGAAGTGTCAAGAGATATTCACAGCTTTCTTGGAAGCACTTTGTACACAGGATAGACACAAAAGCCAAAGTAAACTAATAGATGAAAGTGTGTTGACTAGCCTAGAGGCAAGTTCGTGTCTTCTTTCTCTTTATAGAAGATTTATGACATTTTTGCAAAAAGATATTAAGGCACAGAGATATTATGAAAGATAATTTGCAGTTTTAATGGTATAACAAGAAAGCCATCAAAGAATTATTTTATAGAATTCAATAAAATAATATCAAAGATTCATTTGGAGGAATAAAAATGTTTAATGGTTAAAAAAACAGGATATCAGTGGATTGCACTAGACAAAAGAGATTAAGAAATGGTAAAAGTCAATAACTCAGTATTTAATAAACCTGAAAACCTAAATTACCTAAGGAAAAACTGCCTAGATGAGAAGACCTGCTGGGAAAACTACAAAGTCTGGCAGAAATTAGGATGAAAGCAATACCTTGCACCATATTCCATAGGAAATTGAAAATACATATGTGATCTCAATATAAAGAGCATAATAAAAAAGGACAAACAGATCATTTATATTTTACAGTCTGCATTAGAACATGTATTTCTAACCAACAAAGGATAGAGAAAACTGCAAAAGAAAAAAAATAATAAAGTGTGATCAAAAATTCTTCTAAAACTATACAAACACATATACGCATTTTGTATATGTATTTATGTGTGTATATGTATGTAGTCTATGAGTGTATGTATTATAGTTGGTCTGTTCTTTCTCTTTCTAGATGTATGAAATTTTTTTTCAAAGATATTAAGGCACAGAGATACTATGAAAGTTAATTTGTAGTTTTAATAGTATGTTAATAAAACCATCAAAGGGTTATTATATAAAATTCAATGAAATAATATCAAAAATTCATATGAAGGAATGAAACAAAATCTGACATTGGTTAAAAAATAGGGTATCAATGTAATATACTAGACAAAAGAGATTAAGAAATGATAAAAGTCAAGAACTTGGTGTTTGATAAACCTGAAACAGAAATTACTTTTAAAAAACTGCCTAGTTGAGAACAACTTCTGGGAAAACTACAAAGTTGGGTAGAAATTAGGCTTAGAGCCATATCTTGTACAATCTTCCACAAGAAATTCAAATGAATATGTGATTTCAATATAAAGAGCATAATTTTTTTTTTAAAAAACCTAGAGGACAAACAGTTCACATACATTTTACAGTTTGCATTAAGAGATATATTCCTAACAAAGAAAAGGATAGAGAAAACGGCATAAGATAAAAACTGGGATTGAAAAATTCTTCTAAAAGCTATACAAACACATATACATATTGTGTATATGTATGCATGTGTATACATGTGTTTGTATATTATATGCATGTATCTGTGTGTGCATGTGCATGTATGTATGATACAACTAAGTGATGTAGGAAAGTAATAGAAAAGTAAAAATATTTTTATCAAATTTACCTGATTGAGGTTTGCTATCCAAGATATATAGAATATATGTGTGTACTTATATATGTATATAAAATATAAATATACAAATGCATATATATACATAAATATATACCCATACATACATATATAGATAAATAATATCTGTTTATATATGATGTCTATATATAAATGAATGTATACATGCACACATATGAGTATATATGTGCATATATGTATTATATATGTTTATATATATGTGAGTGTGTGTACATATATATATATATATATATATATATATATATATATACACACACAGACTATATATTAAACCACATTTCTGTTTATAAAATCAAAAGCTTTTCCCAAACAAACAAGTTATCCATGGATACAAGCAAATATTTCTTAAAAGAAGAATTATAAACAGACCTTTCAAAGAATATGCCAAATAATAAGGGAAAGGGAAATGCAAAGCAAATTGGCAAACATGGCAAAATATGGGAATAGCTGATGTTGAAGAAGTTTATAAGGAAACAGTTACATTAGTGCATTCTTTTTTTTTTCCAAATGTTTTATTAACTTCTGGTTTACATCATTCTTTTCTGCCAGATTTTGAGTTACAATTTTTTTCCAATTTTTCCCCTACCTGCCACTCCAGAATAACAGTCATACAGGATATCCCCTCAACCAATCTGCTCTCTCCCATCTCTTCTCCCATTATTGGGACTTTTCCAGCAGGGCGAGGTAAATCACCGAGCCCCCTTGCCTGCACATCTTATCTCCCAATTATATGCAAAATAGTATTAATCATAGTATGTATATATTTTTTCTTAAAAATTGATTTTAAAAGGAAGATAAGCAACTCAGTATATGCTGTACATGTGTAGCTATGCAAAACATTATCATAGTAGATATATTGTAAAAGACTGACTATATTTCCCTCCCTCCCATACCACCTTCCACCTGGTCTACTCCCCACCTTGATCCTGTATCTGTTCAAAAGTGGGTGCTTCCAAATTCCCTCCCCCCAGCCCATGCTTCCCTCCACCACCTTCCTCCATCCCTTCTCCCACACGCTCCTGTAGGGTGGGACACCCTATTTAGAATGCATGTCATTCTCTCCCTGGTCCAAATTCAATAAGAATAAGGCAAAGGAGGCTCAAAAGGGTCCAAATTCAATGAGAATAAGGCAAAGGAGGCTCAAAAGGGCAATGAGGAGAAGAATGCCTTGAAAAGCCAAATTTGCCAGATGGAAAAAGAATCTCAAAAGCTCACTGAGGAGATTCATTCCTTCAGAGTTAGACTGGAGCAAATGGAAGCTAGTGACTTTATGAGAAATCAAGATGCTGTTAAACAGATCCAAACAAATGAAAGATTAGAAGGCAATGTGAAATATCTCATGGGAAAAACCACTGACCTGGAAAATAGATCCAGGAGAGATAATTTAAAATTTATTGGACTACCCGAAAGCCATGATCAAAGAAAGAACCTAGAAATCATCCCTCAAGAAGTTCTCAAGAAAAATTGCCCTGATATTTTAGACCCAGAGGGGGAAATTAGAGGTTGAAAGAATCCACAGATCACCTCCTCAAAAAGACCCCAAAAAGAAAACTAATAGCAATATCATAGCCAGGTTCCAGAATGCCCAGATCAAGGAGAAAATACTACAAGCAGCCAGGAAGAAACAATTTCAATATTGTGGGAACACAATCAGAATAGCACAGGACCTGGCAGCTTCTACACTGAGGGATCAAAGGGCATGGAATATGATATTCCAGAGGTCAAAAGAGCTGGGATTAAAACCAAGAATCACCTATCCAGCAAAACTGAGTATCTTGTTTCAGGGGAATAGAGGACTTTCAATCATTCTTGAGAAAAAAAATCAGAGTTGAGTAGAAAATTTGACATTCAGACACAAGAAGCAAGAGATGCTTGAGAAGGTAATCAGGGAAAAGAAATCAAAAGGAACTTATCAAAGTTGAACTATTTACATTCCTAGAGGGAAAAACAATAACTGTGACTGATGAAACCTTCCCCAGTATAAAAATAATTGAAGAAGGGTATATGGGCATATGAATAAATATGTGAATATGTGTATATATGTTTACAGGTATACATGGATAGAGGGCACAGGTTGAATTTAGTGGGAAGGGATGATTCTTAAGGGGTGAAGTCAATAGGTGAGAGAGGAGAGTGGCAAGAGGAGATGGGAAGAGACAGGGCAGGGTAAACTATCTCATATAGAAGAGGCAAGGGAAAGTAGTTGCAGGGGAGAGAAAGAACAGGAAGGCAAAAAGGCAAAGCCATATTCTCATTGAATCTGGCTCAGGGAGAGAATCACACACATACTAAATTGGATATCTCACCCTGCAGGAGAGTAGGGGAAAGGGGGATGAGAGTGGGGATGATGGAGGAGAGGGCATTTTGGGGGTAGGGGAGGTTGGAAGTACCCACTATAGAAGAGGGACAGGATCAAAGTAGGGAATGGACCAGGTGGGGGTGGGATGGCTGGGAGGGAAATATAAAGTCTTTTACAATATATCTACTATAGTAATGTTTTGCATAGATATACATGTACAACACATACTGAATTGTTTATCTTCCCAGAGGGAGTATGTGACAAGGGAGGAAGGGAATGGATCTGAAATTCGAAGTTTTAAAATTAAATGTTTCAAATGTATATAAATACTACTATTAATACTATTTTGCATGTAATTGGGAAATAAGATGCGCAGGCATTGGGGCACAGAGATTCACCTTGACATAATGGCAAAGTTGAAGGGGGTTTGGAAGAAGATTTGGGAGAGAGCAGATTGGATGAAGGGATATCTTGTGGGACTGCTATTCTGGGGTGGTGGGTAAGGGAAAAATGGGGGAAAATTGTAACTCAAACTCTGGCTGAAATGAATGATATAAACCAGAAGTTAATAAAGCATTTGTTAAAATAAAAAAAAAAGAAAGAAAGCCTTAGCAGTTTGGGACACAGCTCTCTCTACTCTGGAAGCAGAGTTCTACCATAGCAAAGAGCTCAAAAGTAAAGTAATTGTCTTGCAAGATGAGCAATCAGAAGAAGTACAATCAAACAATTGAATCCTTTTTAGGGGACATAAAGGTTCAAAACATGGAATGAGAAGAAGTCAACAAAGGCAAAACTCCTACATCAAAAGCTTCCAAGAAAACTATGAACTAGTTACATGCCATGGAGGAGCTCAAGAAGTATTTTGAAAATTACGTAAGACAAAAAGAAAGAAAAAAAAAGAAAATTAAGCAAGAGAAGTGGAGGAAATATTGGGAAGAGAAATGAGAATGATGCAAGAAAATAATGAAATGCAAGTCAGCAGTCTGCTAAAAGAGAACCAAAAAAATAACACCTTCAAAAATAAACTAACCCAAATGGCAAAAGAGGCCCAAAAAGCCAATGAGGAGAAGAATGCCTTAAAAAGTCGAATTGCTCAGATGGAAAAATTTTTTAAAACTCACTGAAGAGAATAATTCTTTCAAAATTAGATTGGAGCAAATGGAAGTTAATGATTTTATGAGAAATCAAGATACTATAAAATAGATCCAAACAAATGAAAAAATAGAAGGCAATGAGAAATATCTCATCAGAAAAAGCACTGACCTGGAAAATAGATCCGGGAGAGATAATTTAAAAATTATTGGACTGCCTGAAAGCCATGATAAAAAAAAAAAGAGCCTAGAAATCATCCTTCAAGAAATTCTCAAGGAAAATTGCCCTGACTTTCTAGAACCAGAGGGCAAAATAGAAATGGAAAGAATTCATTGATCACCTTCTGAAAAAGATCTCAAAAAGAAAACTCCTAGGAATATCATAACCAAATTCCAGAGTTCCCAAGTCAAGGAGAAAATAATACAAGCAGTCAGGAAGAAACAATGTTGGTATTGTGGAAACATAATGAGGATAACACAAGATCTAGTAGCATCTACAATAAGGGATTCAAAGCCTTATAATATGATATTCTGGCGGTCAAAGGAGCTAGGATTAAAACCAAGAATCATCTACCCAGCAAAGCTGAGTATAATTCTTAAGGGGAAAATAGGGTAATTCAATGAAATAGAGGCCTTTCAAGCATTCTTGATGAAAAAAAAAAAGAGCTGAACAGAAAATTTGACTTTCAAATACAAGAAGCAAGAGAAGCATGAGGAGGCAAACAGGAAAAAGAAATCATAAGGAACTTATTAAAATTAAAATTTTACATTCCTACTTGTGAAATGATCATTGTAATTAATTAGACTTTTCTCAGTATGAGGATAATTGAAGGAGTATGCATGTAAAGGAGGGTATATGAATGTATAAATACATGTGTGTATATGTGTGTATATGTATACATGAACAGAGGGTGCAGGATCAGATGAATAGGAAGGGATGATATAAAAAAATAAAATCAAGAAATGAGAGAGGAATTTAATTGGAGAAGAAGGAAGGGAGAGATAGAATGTGGTAAAATATTTCACATAAAAGGGGCAATAGAAAACTGTTACAAAGGTGGGGAAGAGCAGGAAAATGAAAGGTAATGGCACAACCTTACTCTTATTGAATCTGGCTTAAGGTAGGAATAACATACATTTAATTGGGTATCTTACCCTATAGGAAAGTGGGGGGAAGGGGATAAAATTGGAGATGATAGAAGGGAAGACAGATTGGGGGAGACCGTAGTTATAAGCAATCACTTTTGAAAAGGGGCAGGGTCAAAGTAGAAAATAGAATAAGTGGGGGGGGATAGGGTGGTGGGAAACATAGTTAGTCTTTCACAATATAAATACTATGGAAACATTTTGTGCAACTACACATGTACAACCTATATTGAATTGTTTGTCTTCCCACTGGGCATGGAGAGGAGAGAAGAAGGGAAAGAATCTGGAAACCAAAGTTTTAAAAACAAATGTTTTTTAAAGTATTTTTTATGCAGTTGGGAAATAAGATATACTGGCACTGGGGTATAGAAATCCATCTTGTTCTACTAGAAAGTTAGTGGATTATGTGGGAGGATATAAGAGAGAACACACTGAGGGAAGGGGTATTCAATAGGCACGCTATATTTGGTTGGGAGATAAGGAAAAGACAGGGAGAAAATTTTTAATTCAAAATCTTGTGGAAATGAATGTTGAAAACTAAAAGTAAATAAATACAAGATTACTTAGTATGTAAAAAAAAGGAAATGGCAAATGATTTTAAAGCAGAGAACCATGCAAATATTTTCAAGAATGGATGCATGTTTTAATAATCAGAGTAAAAAATGCCCTATACTCAAGGATTATAGTAAATGCAAAGAACAACCAGAAAACAATAAAAAATTTAATATTGCAACACAATAATAATAATAATGGCTCCAAAGAAGATATATGCAAATCCATCTTTCTCTGCTCCTTTACAAAAGTTGGGTTTCCATGACTGTGGAACATCACTTAAAATTTCAGATTTTTAAATTGTGCTTTTTTTTTTAAGTAAAACAATTCTTCCCTTTAAAAAAAAATGAGCTTTATTATATGGGAATACTTTCTCACTGAAAATGTAGGCAATATAAATGGAAATTAATTAATAAAATTTATTTTTAAAAAAGAATTAACTGAAAACCTCAAAAAGAAATAATATATATGCTCTTTCCCTTTTTCTTTCTGTGATAATTGAAAATTTAAAAAAAAATATTTTCTCACCATCACTCTTCTTTACTTAGTGAATATTAGGAGACAAGTTGGGAATTTTTGAAAAGCACTTTTTTTTTTTTAAGAAAAAGGCAGGAGACTCAAAATGAGAAAAGGAAAACGTTAATTCTGAATGCCTATTATAAAATGCTATACTGGACCTATGGATAATATGAAAGTCATAATATTTACAGCTATCACATGCAAGCAAGAATGTTCCTCTTTTATTATTAGAAGAAAGATCTGATGCAATATCATTTTTCCATAGTTGCATAAGAGATCTACCCTATGCAACCCGATTTATTATCATGTTATTTTGATATTTCATCATATAACTTTGAAACTTCTTTTGAGTCAATATTTCAAGATACTAACTTCATGCAAAAGAAAGTTTTGTACTCATTTCATTGATTTCAAAGAACAAAACCTGAGACATTTCTAGTTCTAATAAGGCCCAGAAGTGAAAAAGAAACCTGTACAAGAATTTATTTTTTTTTCCTAATCTCAAAAATGCTAAGCAAGGTGTTCTGTCAAATTTGTTGAGCATACAGATACTAAGTTTTGAAGTCATTATATATAATTACATAAAATTGTTAAAATTTTTAAGCATGCAAAGAAATTTAACTTTTGTTGGACTTTTAACCCTGTCCAAAAAAAGGGAAAATAGTAATTGCTACTTCCATGTTTATCTATTACATGAATATACTACAGCATTCAATTTAAGAAAGACATGTAAGCTAAGATGTTAATCAATTAAGGAATGTCTGAAAATAAGTTGTGGAATTTAAATGTAATGTAGCACTATTCTGTTTTAAGAAATGTTGAAATGGACATCTTTTAAAAAGAAATTAAAAAAAAAACAAATGAACAGATGAACAGTGAATAAGCAGAATCAGAAGAACTTATAGGGGTAAAATAAACATGAAATATTTGTGGATATTTATATACTGATAAAGAATGTAATTAGTGGGGCGGATAGGTGGCGCAGCGAATAGAGCGCCGGCCCTGGAATCAGAAGGAGCTGAGTTCGGAGCCGGCCTCCGACACCTAAGCCGCACAAACAAAAACCTAGCCGTGTAACCTTGGGCAAGTTACTTAACCCCAATTGCCCTAAAGGGGCGGCTAGGTGGCGCAGTGAGTTAAGAGCACCGGCCTCGGAGTTTGGATGACCCGAGATCAGATCCGGCCTCAGAAAATGAGCACCCACGCATAAATCAAATGACTAGCCGTGTAACCTTGAGCAAGTTATTTAACCCCAATTGCTTTAAAAAAAATAAATAAATAAAAAATAAAAAATAAAAAAAATTAAAAAAAAGAATGTAATTAGTATAAACAGGACAATAATTTATACAATAATAATAACACTCTAAAAACAAACTTTGAAAGCTATAAAAACTTAATCAATACAATGAACATTCATTATTCCAGGGGACTGATAATGAAAAATACCATTGATAATCAATCATTAGACAAGTGATGAATTTCATGTGCAGAATGACACACACACACACACACACACACACACACACATATATTGCTTAATTTCATGGAGGGAATTTATTTGCCAAAAGATAAGAGAGAAAATGTATTTCTATTTTTTTAATAGAGAGGTGAAGAATGTGCTGCAAATGTGAAATGTTACATATGATTTCAGATAAGGACATTGTATTTTAAGTTTTATTTAAATGTTTCACTTTGTTAAGAGGAGAACTCTCATGAAGTTGGAAAAATCTATAAATGTTTGTAATGTAAAACTGTCATTAAGTCTTTGAGATTTTCAAGCAGAAATAAAAGAGGAACACAAAAGGAAAGAAAAGAAGAGAGGAAGAAAGGAAGAAGGATGAGAGGAAGGAAGGAAGGAAGGAAGGAAGGAAGGAAGGAAGGAAGGAAGGAAGGAAGGAAGGAAGTTAGGAAGGAAGGAAGAAAAAACACATTACCCTTTTATTCTTTTTTTTATTAATTTATTAGTTTAGTTTCAGTTAACAAGATTCAATTCCATAGTTCCTTGATTTTCAAATTTCCTTTCCCTCCCTCCCCCTGCCCCCCACAATAGCATATAGTCCAGTATAGGATCTGCAAATACATTCATATTAGACATTATTCCAATTACAAAGGCGTATTGTACAAGGTGGGATGAAAGATGATAAAGAAGAAATAAAACTAAACAATGAAAAGAAAAAGAACAATTAGTTTGCTTCCATGAGGAATTCAGGCTCAGTTCTTTCTAGTTATATCTCCAGGTGTCTCATTTCTCTCTTTCTTGAGACTTTCGGGATTGACTTATATCACTGCATTGCTGAAAAGAGTCCAGTCTGTCATAGTTGGTCATTACCCATATGATGTGTCTGTGATTGTACACAAATTTCTTCTGATTCTATTTTTCTCGCTCAGCATCAGTTTGTATAAGCCTCTCCAGGTAAATATGAAATCTGTCACCTCCTCATTTCTTATTAGCACAATAATATTCCATTACATTCATATACCACAACTTGTTTAGCCATTCCCCAATTGATGGGCACCCCTTTAGTTTCCAATTCTTTGCAACCACAAAAAGAGCTGTTATAAATATTTTTGTACATATGTGTCTTCCTCCCATTTCTATGATCTCTTTGGGATATAACCCTAGAAATGGTATCGTTGGGCCAAAGGGTATGAAATTGTTTATAGTCCTTTGGGCATAATTCCAGATTGCTCTCCAGAATGGTTGGATAAGTTCACAACTAAACCAGCAATGCATTAGTGTCCCAATTTGTCCACATCCTTTCCAGCATTTGTCAATTTCTTGTTTTGTCATCTTAGCCAATCTGACTGGGGAGATGTGGTACCTCAGAGGTGTTTTGATTTGCATTTCTCTAATCAATAGTGATTTAGAGCATTTCTTCATATGCTTATAGATATCTTTAATTTCTTTCTCTGAAAACTGCCTGTTCATATTTTTTGACCATTTATCGATTGGGGAATGACTTGTATTCATATAGATTTGACTCAATTCTCTATAAATTTTAGAAATGAGTCCTTTATCAGAGACATAAGTTGTAAAAATTCTTTCCCAATTTCCTACCTCCCTCTTGATCTTGGTTACATTGGCTTTATTTGTACAGAAACTTTTCAATTTAATGTAATCAAAATTATCCATTTTGCATTTTATAATGCTCTCTAATGCTTGTTTGGTCCTAAATTCTTCCCCTCTCCACAGATCTGTCAGGTAAACTATTCCTTGCCTTCCCAGATTGCTTACAGTATCATGCTTTACACCTAGATCATGCACCCATTCTGACTTGATTTTGGTATATGGTGTTAGATAATGATCTATGCCCATTTTCTGTCATACTGTATTCCAGTTTTCCCAGCAGTTTTTGTCAAATAGTGCATTCTTATCCCAAAAACTGGGGTCTTTGGGTTTTTCAAAGAATAGATTACTATATTCATTAACTGCTGGGTCTCCTGGGCTTAATCTATTCCATTGATCCACTACTCTACACCTCTGCCAGTACCAAGCAGTTTTGATGACTACTGCTGTATAATACAGATTAAGATCTGGCATAGATAGTCTGCCTTCGCTAGCATTTCTTTTCATTAATTCCTTTGATATTCTAGACCGTTTGTTTTTCCAAATAAATTTTGTTATTATTTTGTCTAACTCTAAAAAGTAGTTTTTTTGGTAAATTGATTGGTATGGTACTAAATATATAGTTTAGTTTGGGAAAAATTGTCATTTTTATTATATTAGCTCGACCCAGCCACAAGCAATTGATATTTTTCCAACCATTCAGATCTGATTTTATTTGTGTGAGAAGTGTTTTGTAGTTGTGGTCATATATATTCTGGGTTTGTTTTGGCAAGTAGATTCCCAAATGATTTATAATGTCTACAGTGACATTAAATGGGATTTCTCTTTCTATCTCTTGCTGTTGAGTTTCATTAGAGATGTACAGGAATGCCAAAGATTTATGTGGGTTTATTTTATATCCTACAACTTTGTCAAATTTATTTATTGTATCGAGTATTCTCTAGGATTCTCTAAGTATATCATCATATCATCTGTGTAGAGTGATAGCTTGGTTACTTCTTTGCCTAATTTGATTCCTTTGATTTCTTTTTCTTCTCTAATTGCTACTGCTAATGTTTCTAGTACCAGATTGAATAAGAGGGGTGATAGTGGACACCCTTGTTTCACTCCTGATCTTATTAGAAACGCTTCTAGTTTATCCCCATTGCATATAATACTTGCTGATGGTTTTAAATAGATGCTATCAACTATTTTAAGGAAGGCTCCATTTATTCCTATACTTTCTAGTGTTTTTAATAGGAATGGATGTTGTACTTTGTCAAAAGCCTTTTCTGCATCTATTGAGATAATCATGTGGTTTCTGCTAGTTTTATTGTTGATATGCTCAATTATACTGATGGTTTTCCTAATATTAAACCATCCTTGCATTCCTGGAATGAATCCTACCTGATCAGAGTGTATTATTTTTGTGATAAGTTGTTGGAGTCTTTTGGCTAATATTTTATTTAGAATTTTTGCATCTAAATTCATGAGGGAAATTGGTCTATAATTTTCTTTCTCTGTTTTATCTCTTCCTGATTTAGGAATCAGTACCATATTTGTGTCATAGAAAGAATTTGGTAGGACTCCTTCACTAATTTTCCCAAATAGTTTGTAGAGTATTGGAATCAATTGTTCTTTAAATGTTTGATATAATTCACTAGTAAATCCATCTGGCCATGGAGATTTTTTTCCTAGGGAGTTCACTGATGGCTTGTTTGATCTCTTTTTCTGAGATAGGGTTATGTAGGTAATTCACTTCCTCTTCAGTTAATCTGGGCAACTTGTAATTTTGTAAATATTCATCCATTTCACTAAGATTGTCATATTTATGTGCATACAATTGGGAAAAATAATTCCTCATTATATTTTTGATTTGCTCTTCATTGGAGGTAGATTCACCCATTTGATTTTTGATAATCATAATTTGGTTTTCTTCTTTCTTTTTTTATCATATTAACTAAAGGTCTATCAATTTTATTGAGTTTTTCATAAAACTAGCTCTTAGTTTTATTTATTAATTCAATAGTTTTCTCAATTTCAATTTTATTAATCTCTCCTTTGGTTTTCAATATTTCTACTTTAGTACTAAATTGGGGTTTTTCAATTTGTTCTTTTTCTAGCTTTCTCAATTTCATGTCCAATTCATTGACCTCCCTTCTCTCTGCTTTAATTAAGTATGCACTCAGGGATATAAAACTCCCCCTAAGAACTGCCTTTAGTGCATCCCACAAATTTTGGTATGTAGTCTCATTATTATCGTTCTCTTGAATGAAATTATTGATTGTTTCTATAATTTCTTGTTTGACCCACCAATTTTTAGGATTAAATTGTTTAATTTCCAATTAGTTTTTAGTCTATCTTTCCATGGCCCTTTATTGCATATAATTTTTATTGCATCATGATCTGAGAATGATGCGCTTAATATTTCTGCCTTTCTGCACTGGATTGTGAGGTTTTTATGCCCTAGTACATGGTCTATTTTTGAGTATGTACCATGCACTGCTGAAAAGAAAGTAAATTCCTTTTTATCCCCATTCAGTTTTCTCCAGAGATCCATCATATCTAATCTCTCTAAGATTCTATTCACCTCCTTAACTTCTTTATTGTTTATTTTGAGGTTAGATTTATCAAGTTCACAGAGGGGGAGATTAAGGTCCCCCACTTGTATAGTTTTGCTATCTATTTCTTCCTCTAATTCCTTTAACTTCTCCTCTAGGAATTTGGATGCTATACCACTTGGTGCATATATATTAAGTAGTGATATTGCTTCATTCTCAATGGTGCCTTTTAGTAGGATATAGTTTCCTTCCTTATCCCTTTTAATTAGATCTATTTTTGCTTTTGCTTTATCTGAGATAAGTATTGCTACCCCTGCTTTTTTTACTTTAGCTGAGGCATAATAAATTTTACTCCAACCTTTTACCTTTACCATGTGGGGTATCCCTTTGATTCAAATGTGTTTCTTGTAGACAGCATATTTAGGATGATGGTTTTTAATCCATTCTGCTATCTGCCTCTGTTTTATGGGAGAGTTCATTCCATTCATATTCACAGTAATGATGACTATCTGTCTCTTCCCCTCCATCCTATTCCCTCCTCTGTTTATGTTTTTGTTTCTTCCTTCTCCCTTCCCCTCCTTGAAGTTTTCCCTTTTGAAAGCCCCCTCCCTCAGTGTTCCCACCCAGTGACCCCTCCTTCTTAACATACCCTCTTCCCTTACTACTATTTCCCTCTCCTCTAATCCCCCCTTTAGACTCCTCCTTTTCACCCCCACCCCTTACCCTTCCACTATCTATGGGACACAATAAATTTTTATACTTATCAGACTAAATTACTCCCCATTTGATTCCAAAACAATGAGAGTAAATTTCAAACAGTGCTCCTCTCCCTCCCTCCTTTTCCTCTATTTAATGAATTTATGTGTCTATTCACCTTAGAATCTTAAACTTCACTGATTAAGTTGATCCCTCTTTGAACCAGAACCAGTGAGAATAGTGTTTAAATGATGTTCCTCTCCCTCTTTCTTTCCCTTCTTCTATAGTGTGTTTTGATGCCTCTTCAGATGGCATATTTTACCTTTTCCTATCTCATCCTTTCTTTTTTCCCATCACAGTCCCTTTGATCCCCTTAATAGTTTTTTTTAAGTCTTCAGGTTAGTGCATTCATACCCACACCCTCTATCTAAGTATAACCCTTTTGAAGGTCATGATAATCATAAAGATTTCGAATATTGACAGTTATCAGGTCCACATATAGGGATGTGGACATTTTGCTCTTGTTGCATCCCAAGTAATGAGCATGTGTGTGTGAGTGTGGGTGTGTGCACTTATTCATGTGTAAGTGTGTGTTTCCCTTGTTTACCTTTTTATGTCTTTCTTGAGTCTTGTAATTGGAGATCAAATTTTCAATTGAGCTCTGGCTTTTTCATCAGGAAAGACTGGAAGTCCCTTATTTCATTAAACGACCATCTCCTTGCCTGAAAGATTATGCTCAGTTTTGCCGGGTAGTTAATCTTTGGTTGTAGTCCTAGCTCTCTTGCCCTACAAAATATCAAATTCCAGTCCCTCTGTTCTTTTAATGTAGAAGCTGCTAGGTCCTGTGTGGTCCTAACTATAGTTCCTTGATATTTGAATTGTTTCTTTTTGGCTGCTTGTAGAATGTTTTCTTTAATCTTGTAATTCTGGAATTTGGCTACTATATTTCTTGGAGTTTTCAATGTGGGATCTCTTTCAGGAGTCTGGTGAATTCTATTGATAGTTATTTTATCTTCTGATTCCAGGACCTCAGGACAGTTTTCTTTGACAATCTCTTGGATGATGTTGTCTAGGCTGCTTTTTTCATTGTGGCGTTCTGCTAGACCAGTAATTCTTAAGTTGTCTCTCCTGGATCTCTTCTCTAGGTCAGTTATTTTTCCAGTGAGATATTTTATATTTTCTTCCAATTTTTTGATCGTCTTGTTTTCTTTTGATTGTTTGATTGACTCTTGCTGCATCGTAGAGTTCTGAATTTCAGTTTGATTGAATCTAATTTTTAGGGAATTATGGTCTTCAGTTAGTTTTTGAAGGTCCTTTTTTAGGGAGGTATTTTCTCTAGTTAATTCACTAATTTTACTTTTGAGACTTTTTTCCAAGTTGGTCACTGCTTGCCTGATTTGGTCTTTAAAATTTTTCTTAAGCTCCTCCAGGAATGTTATTTGGGCTTGAGACCAGTTCATGTTTTCTTCTGTGGTCTCAGGTGGGGGTAGAGAGTCTATATTGTCCTGTGTATTTGGTTGTTCTTGCTCTACATAGTAGGCTCAAATAGCCTTTCTTGCCTTCCCCTTCTCCTTCTCAGCTTCCTTCCTTCCCATTGTGACTTCCTGTTACTTAATTACTCAGGCTATGAGTTTAGGGCCTGATCATTGACTTTGAATACCTCTGGGTGGCTAGTTTATGGCTAAGTCAGGGAAGTCAGTGAGGAATGTAGAAGCATAGGTAGGGGTGAGTCTGACCACTTCAGATTTCTGCCTCTATACCCTTGGGCTATAAATAGGCTTCTGTTGGTGAGGTGAGGTGGGGCTTGTTGGGACCCCTCTCTCTCTTCTCTTCAGACTCCTGGCTATCTCAGTTACAACCCTTCTTGGAGACTCTCAAGCCTGAAGCTATTTCCATTAACTTGGGATTTCAATCTGGGTGGGAGACTTATCTTTGTGTTTTCTGCTTCAAGAAGGAGGGATGGGAGGATCAGAGCAGCTAGAATTTACTTTGCCATTCCAGCCCCTGTATTATACAGGCAGGCAGTTCTTAAACTTCCAGGCTGGGGGCCGAACACTGCAGGAGAAACTCCTCTCTCCACCTCGGGCTGGACTCTCCTACCTGGCTCCAATGATTCCTTCCATCCCCTCGTGAGATGAAGGAGAGATGACTGTGATTCGTCCTTGGTAAGTCTGCAGGTTTGGGCTTTTTCTCTCTCTGGTATAGTCTGCTTGTCTGCTCTTAAGTCTGAGCTGTGCAGACCCCACATGCTCTGCGCTCTTCCTGTCCTGATGCACTGGGCAATTTCCTGGGCTGGATTCTGCCACAATCCGTCTCCCAGTGGATTTTGTCACTCCGGAATCCATTCAGATTCACTTTTTGAGGTTTAGTGACTGAGGAGCTTAGCCAGGTTACTGCTTCCTTTCCACCATCTTAGCTCTGACCATTACCCTTTTATTCTAATCCGTTGATGTTATCACTTCTTGAAAATGCTTCACTTTTTTCACATTAATATTAATAGAAAGATCAAGTATAAGTGATTACATGGTTCTTGATCTGATCTTCCCAATTTTAATCTCAGACATTTCTATATAATGTTTCATCATTCTGAATGGCACATGGGGTAGAGTTGTAGTTATGTTGCATTTAGTCAGCCATACTACTGTCACAGTTCATATCTATCTATTCTTTCTGTAGCAAATTCATTCTAGATAAACAAATATGTCATGCTCTTCCCTTCTTAGACTGTCTTCTCTTTATTTTTTTTATATCATGCCTAACTCCAGAAATAGTTATCCACCCATGAATATGCCTTTGCTTTGTCACTTTATTCAGAATACACTTAATTCAATGATATTACTTTCAGTAAGAGTATGAAGGGTTGTTGTTTTGACACTATGTAATATAGTACTTGTGATATGAAGATAACGGGATTTTGCTTCCTTCTTGTTTCAAAGCCATTTTACTTCTTAAATAACATTTTAATGATTTTTTAAATTAGTGTATGATTCTTGATGAGATTGTAATATTTCTGTTCTCTAAGAAAGGTACATTTTGCAGAATATACCAATGGTCAGTAAAGGAACATCATCTCTGTATATTAACATATATAAGACCCTAATATTTCACTTACATCAAAGTTTCATAAGATTAAAATGAAATTTTATCAATGGAGTCTGAGCTATAGAATCAATATCTCCATTGTCCCTTACCATTGTCACAGTCTTTAAATCTAATAAATTTTGAATTTGAAGTTTGGGTTATATCTATCAACAGGAGATCATTCTTCTTTAAATGTCTAGACCATTAATATTTGTTATGAGTAGTTGTTAACTAGGTATAATAAGGGAGATTTTAATTGTAGAATTTCCCATTAATTAAATATATTTTTTCTTAACTTGTTATTGATGCAGGTTATGATGTACATTAAATATTTAAAGAATTTTATACATAAATTTAACTTATTCAGTAAATTGATCTTAAAATTGTTAAATCATAAAGAGAAGAAATTCAAAAAAACTGGAGGATTTTTTTCAAATTGAACAAGTGGGGAAGGAAAGGAATTCATCAACCAATTCAGACTTTAAAAGACATTAAATTAAAGGAAATGGAAGCAAATATATATTTTGAAAGAAAAAGCAAGAAATGGTCTTCTAAAGAAACATGTTGAGAAAGGGAATATTTTTAATATTTTAACATTATAAAGCAATATTTTAGAACGTTTTTAAAGTTCTTCCATTGTTCATAGTGGGTGGTGTGATAACAATAAATTAATGACAAAGTAATAAAAGATGGCAAATAAATTTGAGATCTGTTCAACACTTATTTTGGCTATTTTTTGTCTGCAAAGGAGGAAGTTCTTCAGAAAGAAATAAAAACAATCTAGGTGGCGCAGTGAGTAGAGTGCCGGCCCTGGAGTCAGAAGGACCTGAGTTCGGAGCCGGCCTCAGACACTTAATCCACACAAACAAAAACCTAGCCGTGTGACCTTGGGCAAGTTACTTAACCCCAATTGCCCTAAAAGGGGCGGCTAGGTGGCGCAGTGAGTAAGAGCGCCGGCCTCCGAGTTGGGATGACCCGAGATCAAATCCGGCCTCAGAAAATGAGCACCCACACATAAATAATGACTAGCCGTGTAACCTTGAGCAAGTTACTTAACCCCAACTGCTTTAGAAAAAAAAAGTTAAAAAAAAATAAATAAAAACAAGAATTTGAATAAAATGGTTAGTTGAGAATTGATCATCTGGTTAAATAAGGAGATAGTTTAAAAGCACCTAGCATTCCTTGATTAGTTCAAATCACAAAGTCAAGACGAACTGAGCCTTCAGATGATGGGAGGTGGAGTTAGGGGTGGAGGAATGAACATAAAACTGGTGGGTCTAATTGCTTAGCCAAAGTCAGTGATCTTTGAAAAATTGTGGGAAGTGAGAGAGGTATTGAAAATATCCAGGTTTTCAAAGAATGGAAGATATATAACATATATACATATGTGTGTATAAACTATATGTATATATATATGTGTGTGTGTGTGTGTGTGTGTATGTATACACATATGTGGGTATATGTATATATTTTTTTCAAAATGGGAGACAGTTTGAAGAGTTAATGGAAGATGGGCAATGGGCAATCTAAGTTGAGTTTTGAAAGAGAGGTAGTATCTCAATAGACATAAATAGACCAAGGATACCATTTAAGGAAACAAAGGGGTGGGGGTGGGGAATGGGATAATTAGACAGTATAGATATTGATGTAATTTGGAAGAAGCAAGAGGAGATTAGCATGGTTCTGAATATCTTTACAACATTGTAATAATCTGAATATTATATTCTGGAATATAATACTATTACAAACTAATAAAGTATGTATTTTTGGTCTGCACAAATGTCTTTATCATGAAAAAAAAAGAATCCCATCTTCTAATTTCAGTGCTGCATAGATTATACTAAATTAAGCAATCAAAACTAATGCTATAGGAATTTTTCATAAGTGTGATGCTCATATGATTTGAACTCACTTGTCTAAGATAAAGAATGTCTTCACTGACTGACTACTTGACACCACATTTAGGCTATATACTGACTTTTTAAAATATTCTGTGCTGTGTCACAGTGATTTCGGTAAAAAAAAAAATTCCACCGTTTTCTTTGAGAATTACACAAATGGGATTTATGCCAAGTTTCAATATATATACACAATAACAATTTGAGAGCTATAGATATAGAAAGACTATTTGAGTAAGACTTTAGTGGAGGATAAGCTCAGTGAGGGCAGACAATGCTTCATTTTTCTATTGGCATCTTCAGAGCCTAGCACAGTGTTTGGTATACATCATTTAATGTTTATTAGTTGATTGGAGGATTCTATTTGTGGAATTTGAAGATAGGGAAAATTCCCTAAATTTTATAAAGATTAAAACAAACCAACCCTCCCCCCCCCACCATCATGTGGAATAAATGGTTAACCAGTTGTAAATTATTCAAAATCCTTAGAGTAAACTAAATTTGTGCATTTTCACTGTCAGTATTTGAAATGTAGCCAAAGAGTTTAGTATTGTGATATACTAGAGAGTCCTCATACAAGGTATACAGATCCATTAAGATAGGGAGGGTTTTTCTTGGATTTATGTAATAAAGCCTCTTCCCACTTTCTGGCAGTAGTATCACTGTAGAATAGCTTCCATATGTTTATCACATCTAAACAAGATCAAATCTGTACCAACTGGTTATATTTACACTGAGATTTAGCCATGATATTTGTTTCTTGGAAAGGATATTTGGCAAAGACAATCTAATGCCCTTCAGGCTTCCTTTCACTTTCTGACATTGAAATAAGAAGGCAAATCAAGGATGTATGAATTTTGTAGTAATGAAGTCTCAGAAATAATTATAAAGCACCTACAAATATATAAGTAACTCAAGAGAGAAGAAGGCTAGGGAGAGATTCATAGTTAAAGTTGAAAAATCCCCAGATGGGGGGTGGCTATGTGGTGCAGTGAATAGAGCACCAGACCTGGAGTCAGGAAGACCTAAGTTCAAATCCAATCTCAGACTCTTAAGACAAAAACTAATCATGACCTTGAGCAAGTTACTTAACCCCAATTGCTTTAAAAAAATCCCCAGATGTGATAAAACTCCCAGAGAGGTCTACTTATCACCCTATGTTTATTCTTATCTACAGGACAAGCAAGATAAAAAAAGCCCAAATTCTATACTTGGGCTATCAATCATTTCTGGACTAAAGGAATGTTGATAAATTTATAACAGTATTCAAAGCAATTAATTAAAAAGAAATAGAGACAGGATTTTGGATTCTCAGGAAGACTCTATGGCTAAAAGCCAAGGCCTGAAAAATCTTCCAACATTGGACTGCAATTGAACCATAGTTTCAGGTAATATAAACTTGTCCTTGGAATCTGCCCTAGGTTTAGAATAAAGCCACATGGCAAAACAATAACAGAACTCCTTCTAGTCCAGTTCTGAATATGGGTGACCTTAAGAGATTATTAATTTTTAAATGTTCATGCTTATTGTATCTATACTAGATTTTTTTAACCACATTGGCATTTAGGAACACAATATGAGGTAAATCCACAGTATTACCCATTTGTGGGGGTGCAAATTTAAAATTTCTATTAAATATCCATTTCAACATTCATATAGAAAAAATCTTGAGGAAGCCCTGGTTCTCAGACCAAGACAAAACAAAACAAAACAGCAACAAAAAGCCCTGATTTTATTTCTTTTTTCTATATTGATATGTTTTAGAAATAGAGATTAATGGTCCAGAAAGAATGGATAGATAAGGTTTCTAACCAAATATTTTGAGGAAAGATTCCTGCCCAGTTTTCAAGACAAATACAATTTCTGGAAAATACGAGGGGAAAATAAACATTGTACTTTTACTAACTCTAAACATCAGCATGATTTAATGGGGAAAATAAAAACTATGATATAGGATTTCTTTTCTTGTTGCTGTATGATCAAAGGAAGACTAAACCTCTCTGTTCCTCAATTCCATTGTCTATAAATTGATGAAAATGGACTGGATGATTTCTAGGATTCCTTAGAGCCCTGACTCTGTGATCTGCAAATCTCTATATAGGGATGGACTGAGCTAAAGTTATACTGAAATTCAGCTCTCTCTGTCTTGCAAGTTCTGACTTCAGTGAATTCTTTAAAGTGACTTTCATCACTAAATAAATAATTTGGACTTTATCTCATTCAGAAGACAAGAAAGATTCCCAAAGAACAAATTACTTATGTTCTGACCTCCTCTATAAATTCAGAGAAGGTACTTTTTTTCTTTGTTTTTAAAATTTTTAATAGTTTCAAATTTGTCATTTATCACTGCATTTTTTTACTGAGGATTGAATTTTTTAAAATTGCATTTATCAGTTATTTCATACATGGTGTCCCTTTCTATAAAATAGCAAATATTCCATTTCTTCCTTTTCTGCTTATATATGAAGCTTTAAATGGTTGTTTTGGTTCTTATTTGCTTAATACTGATAGTTGCTACTCATATTGTTCTATTTAATCAGAATCTTAAGAATTTTCTCCAGGCCCATCCTCTTTTTATAAAGTAAGGCCAGCAGTGATCCTTGGCATTGGACTGCTATTGAGGAAAATATAGGACACTAATGATCATTTTTCCAGTCCTTGGAAAAGTGTTACTCAGTCAGTAAGTAAGTCATAGTTATCAATTTCTTCTTTAGTCAGAAAGAAAGAGAAGATTAGAAGGTGGAAAGAGGAAAAAATGGAGAAAAAATGCAAAGAGAAAAAAAAGGTAATCAATGATATCCTATCCCTTGGTAAGGATTCAAATGAGGGAAAAGGTACAGGGTGGGGTTAATAGAATTGTCCAGTGCTTTTATACATATGTGATATCAGCAGCATGGAAACAACCTAAGAACATCCCCAACAATTATTTGATACTCAACCTTCTCTGGAAAAATAAAAGTTCAATGTGTTTGTCCAAAATAAGTCCAAGAGCTAATACTGTCCTATATTGGCAGAAGGAAGTCCTTTCTCCAACAATTCACTGTACAAATCATTTCTGGTCCCTATGACAATTTTTACTAGCCCAAGGTTCCCTAAACTGGGACCACAAACTTATGTTTTCAGATGTTTTGAAAAATCTATCTCAATATTATTGGTTTCTGTAATCTTATGTATTTTATGCAGGGGTCTAAAAGGATGCAGAAATGGTTAAGAACCCCTGTTCTGTTCTCATATACCTAAAATAAAAATGGATCTTCTAACAGGAAAAAGTGAATTTCTGTCATATAACAAATAGGAGCATTTTATTATTTATTATTATTTATAGGATTTATTAGCCAAATGTTATATTGTTTGATGTTTAAATATTAGAGGACACAGATGGCTGTGTGGAACTGAATTTTATTTTTTGAACAAAACTGTAAAAAAAAAAGACTTGCAAAACAGTCGTAAAATAGAGATTCTTATGATCATTATCAAATTTAGGATTGTTCTTTCACTGTAGTTTCCCCTTAATTCTTACATTTGATTTTAAAAGTAAGGTCATTCAGTCAAAAAGCAATTATTTAGTGCTCACTATAGGCATTTGCTGTTCAGTCATTTCAGCCATGTCTGATTCTTTGTGATCCAATTTGGGGTTTCCTTGTCAAAGATGCTCTAGTGATTTGCAATTTCTTCTCCTAGTCGTTTTGCTGATGAGAAAACTGAGGCAAACAGGGTTAAGTGACTTGCCTAGAGTCACATAGCTATTTAATGTCTGAGGCCAGATTTGAACTCTGGGAGATGAGTCTTCCTGACTCCAGGCCGGGCATTCTATACACAGTGCCATCTAACCTAGCTGCCAAATTTATAGCTTAGGTTTTACAAAAGGCATGTAAACTTTCATGGATAGCTTATACCACATGTTTCAATTTAGAAGTTATTGCTGTGCTATTGGTCAAGGTAGATGTTTCCCATGTGTATCTCTTCACTGTTTTGTGTATGTCTCTGTGGGTGTCTCTAATTTAAATCCCACTGAATTTTCTTTCATTCCTGCAAAAGTCAATGACACAATGTTCTAAACTTTAGAAATCTTTTGGATTATGTTTTTTGGTATTCTTGAAGTTCAGAACTGTTTCTGACAGAAATCCAAGATGTACTTCAGTGCTGCTGTTCTTGTTTGTACATATGCTATTCTTGTTCAGTTTCCTTTCACTTTGTTAACAGTTACAAGCAAGAGTGCAAAATGGGGCAGATTGGAAGTTGTGTGGTTGATACAGATTGTCAGCAATAGCATCCTAATTGCCAAAGTAGCATCTCAACTTTTACACTAATTTTGTGAAATTTTCAAAGCAATCTCAGGATTTCTTACAGACTTTGAGATAACTAACAATTGCCTTTTGGTCTGTGTTTCAACTCCTCTTCTTCAAAAATGACAACTAATGAAATGATACTGAAATTTTCAGGCAATAAAATTTTATTGGCATGCCTTAAGTTTCTGAAAATATAAAAGTACCAGGTAGATACCAGTAAGTCAAATAGTAAGAAACAATGATTTCAACTAGAAGTTAGTTTATTAATTAATGCAAAACTATTTTAAAAAGAAAAATTTACCTTGTTGAAGTTCTCTCACCTTTTCACTTAGTGCAACTTATCAATTTAAATAAATTAATGGGTTAAATTATTTTTTTCTGTCATTTAACATTTTCTGAGTGCGTAAGGAGGAATAGGAACCCTACAGTAGAAAATAATTTAGAAAAGGCAAATGATTTACCCTGTTTCAATTTCTATTCTAATGGATTAAAAAAATACACAATAATATCAACATACTCAAAACAAAAGAGAAAATAATTATCTTTTTTTTCTTCTGACATCTCAGACTATGTTAAACTTTAATCCCATTATTGTAAGAAGATACCCAATAGTTTTTAGGTAATCAAATGAGAAAAAATAGAGGAGTTTTAAGGCTCTTCTGATTACTGGTCCTTGGGCAAATGCCTTGTTTAGGTACAGATATTTTCAATTAGTCAACAAGAATTTCTTACATACCTATTTTGTGAGATATTATATTAGGAGGTAGGGATATAAATATAAAAATAGAATCAATTTTTACATGCAAGGAGTTTTTATTTTAACATGGGAGACAACTGAATATATCTTTCTATAAATAGGTATATATACATATACACAAATAAAAATATATAGATGCATATATGTATATACTTCTATTTATATACAGAAATACAGGGGGGAAAAGACTACACACAGATGCAAACTAAAGTTAAATAAGCAGTAGCTTGAGAGAAAGACAGAAAGAGATCACTATCAGTTGGGGGGGATGGGAATCAGAATAATCTCCATGTAGTAACTGATGCTTTAGCTGTATTTGAAAGGATGAAGCAATGTCTATAGGATGAGGTGAGGAGGAAAAGAAGTCAATAATTTCCTTGAAGTTGTGGGAAAGAATATAGACTCCATAGCCTCCTATAAAAATCTCATTCAAGGGGTTTTTCACCTTGATGATCATGAAGTTCTTCATATTCCACTGAATATTTTATTCTTTCATTTATTCCCCTGTCTTCTTTGCCTTGTCTTTAAATTGGAATACAACTGATAAGTGTACTAGCAACATGCTTGCCTAAAATACAGAGAAAATCACATTATCATCAACATCACCTCCCAACAACTGACAGTGATTCACTAAAGTATCAGCTTTAATTAAAGCTTAATTTTAGCAATCAAGACAGGTATTATTAAAATAAGAAGATTATTATATTTTGTCTCAATGTCTTAGAGAATATTATAAAGTAAATCTTAGCACAAAGGTTACTGATTTGCCCTTCGGGAATTTTTTTTTTAAGTCTGCAATGTTGTTATGGAATCATAGTGCTACAAAGGATTTGAAGTTTACCTAATCTACTTCTTCTTTTCTGAAAGTATATTCAAATGATCCCAAAGCATTGTCATCAACTCTCACCCCTTTCCAGAAAACTATATGGATATCAGTTGATTTTCAAAGTAAGATACAAATTAGCAAAGGCTTTTAGTTCTTTTTTAATGCCAAAAGAGCTTTAAAAGAAAAACCCTTTACCCCAATTTTCAATCAAAATATTATTAACTGCCATTTCCTGATTAACTCCTATCTTTGACTTCTTCATTGTAACAAAGAAAAAATAGTTGTTTGTCACAAAGAAAGCCACCACATCTGACAGTATTACAAACCCATTCATCCCTACCTCTCAACTAAAATGCTTCATCCTTTGCTCTCTAGAACAAAGATTATTTATTGCAATTAACAAGTATAGCTACCTCTTAGCATTTGCTTTCCTTTATATCATTGTAGTCATTGATCTCTTAAATGACACATATGATGATCTTTGTTTTTGTTTAGTTTGTGTTGCTTTCAGTCTTCATATATCTTGACCCCTTTTGACTGAGTTCTGATACTTCTTTCTGTTTTCAAGGAGAGAATGTCTTATTGATTGGATTTGTATCTATAGGGCCTCACAGTACAATAATATTCCATTATATCCATAATCAGTTGTCATTACCCATTTCATGGGCGCCCATTTTCCCACTGGTTTTCCACTTTTTGTTATTTTTGGATTTTGTTGTGACAAAGAGTTCTGTACTAAATATTGTGTTATATTTAGTACTCTTCTTTCTTTCACATGCCCAATAATGGAATCATTGGGCCAAAGGTCATGAACTATTTAGTGACTTTTCACATAATTCAAAGTTCTTATCCAAAGAAGTTGGACTAACCCATTACTACACCAATAGTGTATTAGTGCGTCTGTATTGCTAGAGGCCCAATCTACTATTCCAACTAGCAGAGTGAATAAAAAAATGCAATCCTATAATATGTTGCTTACAAGAAACACATTTGAAAGAGAGACACACCCAGAGTAAAGTTAAGGGACTGGAGCAGAATCTATTATGTTTCAGTTAAAGAAAAATAAATAAAAAGGAGGCTTAGCAAACCTGATCTTAGGCAAAAGTAAAAGCAAAAATAGACCTAATTAAAAGAGATAAGGAATGAAACTACACCTTGCTAAAAGGTACCATACATAATAAACTAATAAAATTAGAAGAGCGTGGAATAATCTACCTATCAAATCTATGGGGAAGGGAAGAATCAATGACCCCAAAAAAGATAGAAAGCATTACAAAATGTAGAATATATAATTTTGAATATTAAATTGAAAAAGTTTTGTTGTGTCATGTTAACACATTATTTTATAATATGATAATATTTTGTTTTATATTATCATATTAAATTAACATGTATATTTCAGAAATTTATCATATCAAATTGAAAATGTTTTTGTACAAATAAAACCAATGCAACCAAGATTAGAAGGAAAGGAGAAATCTGGGAAACAATCTTTATAGTAAGTGCTTCTGATAATAGCCTCATTTCTCAAATATATAGAGGACTGTGTCAAATTTATGAGAATACAAGCCATTCCCCAATTGATAAATGGTCAAAGAATCTGAACAGGCAGTTTTCAAATGAAGATAGCTCTAGATATATGAAGAAGTACTCTAAATCACATTTGATAAGAGAAATGCAAATTAAAACAACTCTGAAATACCACATCACATGAAACAGATTGGCTAATATGACAAAAAAAGGAAAATGATAAATGTTGGAAAGGAGGTGGGAAAACTGGGACACTAATTCACTGCTGGTGGAGTTGAGAACAGACACAACTATGCTGGAGAGCAATTTGGAACTATACCCAAAGGGCAACCACATTCTGCATACCCTTTGATCCAGTAATACCACTACTAGGTCTGTATCACAAAGAGATAATTAAAAAAGGAGAAAGGACCTACATATGCAAAAATATTTATAGCAGCCCTATTTGCCAAAATATTGGGAATTAAGGGTATGCTCATCCATTTGGGATTGGCTGAACAAGCTGTGGTATATATGAATGTAATGGAATACTATTATGCAATAAGAAATGATGAACAGGCACATTTCAGAAAAAAAAAAAACAAACAAACCCTGGAAAGACTTCTACAAATTGATGCAAAGAGCAGAACCAGGAAAACATTGTACATGGTATCAGCATCATTGTGTGATGGTCAACTATAAGTGACTCAGCTTTTCTCAGCCACACAGTGATCCAAGAAAAGTACAAGGACTCATGAAGGAAAATACTATCCATATTCAGATAAAGAAATATTGGATTCTAAATGAAGCTTGAAGCATATTTTTTTCACTTACTTTATTCTTTCTCATTTTTTTCTTTTGATTTGTTTCTTCCACAACTGTGATGAATATGGAAATATGTTTTATGTATAAATTAAATCAAACTGCCTGTCATTTTCAGAAGAGGGGAAAGGAGGGAGGGAGAAAAAATTTGGATCTCAAAACCTTTTAAAAATTAATGCTAAAATTGTTCTTGATATGTAATTGGGGGGGGGAATAAGATACTATTTAAATCAAAAAGAAAAATAATTAGGGACATAGAGTCTTTGTGGAAAAAATTCGTATTTACTATGTGTTGGGCACTGACAATAATCTCTTGGAAGAGAACTTTTACATCATAAATGCATTTTATATGCTGTTATATCATGCTATGGATATAGTACCAGACCTGAAGTCATGAAGACCTTAGTTCAAATGTGGTCGCATACACTTACTTACTAGTTGTGTGTTCCTAGGCAAATCACTTAACCTCTGTCAGCCTCAGTTTTCTTATCTGTAAAATAGAGATACTAATAAAATATCTATTTCCCTGGGTTGCTGTGAAGATAAAATGAAATAATAATCATTAAGTGCCTGGCACAGTAAACTCTACATAAATATGAGCTGTTATTGTTGTTGTTGTTTTCTTCTGCTTTCTTTTACTAATCTTGACCAATAATTTCACTAGTAGGGGAACTCCCAGTGTGGAAACTCCCTCCAGTGGTGACAAATCAGAATCATACCTTTAAATTCTTAGAGAGTTTAATAGGAGTACTAAGAATGGATTCTCTCCCTTGCCCAAGGCCTCACAGCTGCTATATAAAAGAGTGGTTTACTCAACTAAGCAGATATTGAATTTGGATCTTCCTATTTTCAAAGTTAACACCCTATATATTTCATCATGTTGTCTCTCTATAAGATGTTTTTCACATTATCGTTATTTTGTCATAATTTAAATACTTTTAAAACAATGACCAAAAGAGTCTTTGAAATCTTTTCATCTTATACTTTACATAAAATTCAGATTGTACTCAGTGTGTATATGTGTGTGCATTTATGTCTATGTGCAGGCGCACATGCATGTGTGTATTTTTCTATGTACAATGCACTCTGAGCACGGAGTACCAGAAGCAGCATTTATATAATATATAGTAATGTGTACTAAGTGACCTGTTATATGTTATATCACATTTTCATTTGTGCCGCTTGAAGGACTTTTTTCCATTAAATGTGTGTATTTTGGGGGGAAACAAAAGAAGATTGATTTAAAAATAATAGGGTTCCTTGACTCAGTCTCATTTCATGTCATTTGAGCAGATATTACATAGCTGAATCCCTGCTTTATGCTTTTTTATTCCATTGATATAGGCCTTTTATTTCTGACATATCTCAGGGTGTCAATAGTTATGTGGAATAATATTTTTAAATTACCTGATGCTGAGAGAGACCACTTTCCTTTATTAACACATAGTAACAATGGTAAATTCTTTTAATCTGAGTCCCAGAACACAGCATCTCAGTGTTTGTTCTATTCTAAGTGAGAGGCATGAATTGTCAGAGAAGATATGAATATACTGTATTTTCCATATTAATATGTATTCATTTAAGAAAAAATGTTATTTCACTTTCAGCACTGAAAGTCTATTGCCAGTTTTCAAGACAATAAAATCAGATTGCAACTATTCTCTGTGTTTTGTTTATTTGTAGTCTCACTGGAACATTTATTTTCACTTTTATTTGTCCAGGAAAGGATTAGAGTCTAGAAAATCCCCCATACTGAGTAGCTCTTGAAAATACAACTAAACCTTGAATTTATTTTATTAAATTTCAGTTGGACTCACAACTATCTTGGGGAAAAAAGCAAACAAAAAAAATATGGGACTACTAGAGCCATCAATATTGATAATTTCAGTTCATTTCAGTGAAAGAGATTTGCATGTTAGCAAGAAGGAAATAAATAGTAACTGACAGATTCATCCCTTTAGAATATATCCTAGGCAGGTCTGGTCAAGGAGCATGTTGGATCATTCTTTTGGGGTGAACTGACCACACTCCTTACAGAACCTACTCTTATTGGCCGAACAAAGAGGAAAAGCAATTACCTCCTGTTTAAGCTAATAGTACCTTACTCAATGGATGTGACCAAAGCTCTCAACACAAATTTGATTGATAGGGAATTTAAACTGTAAACTTTAGTAGTATTGTCACCTGCATTATATTGCCTGGTCCAGTCATAAGCACTGAATATTCCTCTAGCTATTTAAAGTTCTTCATTCCTTTAGGAAGTACTATATATCTGAATATACATAAATATTTTTGCTTTTATGATGAAATGATATTCAAATATATTTTTTGCTTTGTAGTTGTTTGGAATGAAATTGACCCTTCTACTCATGAATTTTGTTATTATTTAGAAATCATTCTTCAAATTTTTGTTGGGTTGGAGAGGTTCACTTTTTTCATAGCCTACAACTTTGCTGAGGCTACTAATTATTTTGGTTAGCATCTTTTCTTATTTTGCCTTTTTGCCTTCCTGTTCTCCCCCCTCCCTTGTAACCATTTTCCATTGCCTCTTCTATATGAGATAATTTACCTGATTCTGTCTCTCCCTATCTCCTCTTATTATATTCCTCTCTCACCTCTTAATTTCACCTTTTAAGTATCATCCCTTCCTATTAAATTCAACCTGTGTCCTCTATCTATATATACCTGTAAACATATATACACACATTCACATATGTATTCATATGCCCTTATACCCTTCTTCAACTATTTTCATACTGAGAAAAGTTTCATCAGTTACAGTTATCATTTTTCCATGTAAGAATGTAAATAGTTCAACTTTGATAGGTTCATTATGATTTCTTTTCCCTGTTTACCTTCTCCAAGCATCTCTTGCTTCTTGTATCTGAATGTCAAATTTTCTATTCAACTCTGGGTTTTTCATCAAGAATGCTTGAAAGTCCTCGATTCCACTGAATGACTATATTTTCCCCTGTAACATGATACTCAGTTTTTCTGGGTAGATGATTTGCTCCATTTGCTCCAATCTAATTCTGAAGGAATTATACTTCTCAGTGAGCTTTTGAGATTCTTTTTTCCATCTGGCAATCCAGATCCAAGAAGCGTTTACCTCCGCCCCAGACTGATTGCTGGATCTCCCTACAGGAACTGAAGCTGCAATGTGGTTGCTGTGCCAGGCTACTCAGCAGCTTCTCACCCCCAGGGAAAGAGGCTGACATGCTCTCCCCACTAATCCCAAAGTCCATACCGCACTGGCCTCTTACTTTTTCCTTGGCATCTATGTGTTGATAATTCTAGAAACGCCACAGCTGCTGGTGTTCTTTAATCCCTCCAGCCTGTTGCTGGTCCAGCTGCCCTGGGACTAAAACCTCTGACTCATGAGGGCCTGGGCTGGGCTCCCAGAGCACTGAGCTGTCCACTCCCTCCTGGGTTTCCAGGTCTTCCTCTGCAGGTGGTTAGCTTCTCTCTGTCATTTTGTGGGTTCTGTAGCTCCCAAGTTTTTTCAGAGTCCCCTTTTACATAAATTTGGAAGTGGTGGTGGCTGGAGCTGCATGGAAATGCTGCTACTACTCCACCCTCTTGACTCTGCCCCCTGAATCAATATTCTTAAATGATACTTCTGGGCTTTATTCTTCCCCAAGCTTAGGTATTGGAAATGTATTTGTTCCATGAAATTAATCTGGTAACATATATTCTCAATTTTTGAGAATATTTAGTGGCAATAGTAGTGTTGGTATTACTACTTTTATTTAGAGTTTGATTATTCTGTGAATCCATCAGTATCAGGAGTAACCTAACTATCCAATGTAGTAGTTCCTTCACAGTCATTTCTATTTCCTTTTATGTGATTAGGTTATTTAAGATCTCCATATGGTCTTCTATTTGTTTAGGCATTTTATATTTTTGAAGGTAGTCTTTAGGGTTAATCTTAAGCCTTGAATGTCTTCTTTCTGGGAATAGTTGACCTGGTTTGTCATGGAGACAAATGAATTTTTATATGATGACCATATTGCTATCCTGAGCCTTATGGACATACTTTGTTACTTTGTCATATCCAGAGAAACAATGATGAATTAAATAATTTTCATTAAATATTTTAGAAAAGACAGCATCATTCTGTCTGTTGTTCTCTACACATTGGTCTGAGCAGGCAGCACTTCCTGGTTTTTCCAGAAACTTTTGAATTACAGCCATTTTTTAAAAAGGATAGTCAATGACTATTAGTTTCAATGATCACAGGAGATCAATAATCTTCCAAATTAGTCATGTTTAAAAATAGTTGCTATATACCTGGTGCTTGAAAGTTTACAAATTAGTTTATTTTCATCATTTAATTTAACCTTACAACAACTATAAGTACTAACTATAGATATAATTATTCTTCTTTTTCAGATAAGGAAAATGAGACTCAAAGAAATTTAGTCACTTGCACATACTCATGCAGCTAATGAGGGGCAGGGGCAGGATTTGACTACAGGACTTCCTGAGTCCAAGTCCAATACTCCACTTTGACAAACTATCTTTCGACATATGCACCTATCAAAACAAACACACAAGCCTACAAGTTAACATTGCTTCAGACTATATGTATAAAAATCAAAGTAACTGTTGGAATATAATTTTAGCATATGTATACTTTTATTTTAAAAGAATCACAAATTCTACTAAGCATATTACCTTGCAAATGGTTCTGTGAGAAGTAGATCTCATATAACATTTTTCTTCCATCATTATTATCTCTGCTCTCAGAGCTACAAAACAGTCCATTGACACTAATTTCAATGGTAAAGCATTTAATTAATCCTTGATTTTTTTTTCTTTTCTGTCTATATTTATTATACCATGTGTTAAGAACTAGCAATTCTATGTCCTAAGCTTGGTTAATTACCACGGAGGTAACCCGTCTGATTTTAGCTAGTACAATCCTTGTATGGTAAAATATATGGTGCATTACTAGACCCATACTCAAAGCCTTTCCAACTTGGTGAAATCAGTAAGAAATTTCTTTATGCCTCCAATGGTCTCACTATTGTCTGAGTCCACAGTTTGACCCATTGTGGATTAGTCAGGAGGGTTAATCTGGCCTGTAATGCTGTGATCAGCCTAATGAAAATGAGGAACATACATAGCTACCACAAGGGACCCAAACAGAGAGAATAGGTAGAATCAAATAGTCCATTTATGAACACTTCCTCTATCCTATCCCTGATATGATGCCAACTTGTGGAATATGTCTTTATTCCTGTACAAGGCTACTCATTTATCTTAGTCACTTTGATTCTGACAGTCCAGCATGCATAGGTTCCCAATAGAGTCTGGTTTATACTTCTGTAGATTTTAATTCTGACTTAATTCAGCTTTTTCCCAGAAGAAGGCACTTCCTCTAAAAATCTTCAAGGGTCAGGCTACTAAAGGTGGTGTGAGTCACTTATAACTGATGATTACCTCTTGGTAAGAAGAAAAAAAAAAGCCTGATGGATATGATTACAGAACCAATGAATATACTATCTGAAAGATTGTCTAGGATAAGGGAGGTATCATAGAATTGTAGAAGTTTTGACTTTTATGAAAGAGAAGAGAGTAGAATCTTTACATTATAAGCTAATGCTTGACTTCAATTACTGTGAGAGTTCCAGCATGTACTACTAAAGATACCTTTTAGTGGGCCCATAGATAAGGAAGCAAAGATAAGGAAACAAACAAAAATCTTACTTAAAAAGGAATAAGCCATGAGGGATAAACTGTATTTCTTTTTATACTATTATTTTTGTTGCTGTTGTTTTTGTTGTGGTGCTTAATCATTTCACTTGTGGCTTCCTCTTTATGACCCGATTGGAACTCAAGAAGATGAGTCTTCCTGTCTTCATATCCAGCATTCCATCCACTGTGCCACCTACCTGTCTTTAGTATCATTAAATGAGCAAATTTGGGAAATGTCCAACGTACATTGTTTTTATTTTAGAAATGTAAATTTTAAAATATCTCATGCTATTCTTGCAGAAATGATGGAGACATCATAGAACAATTAGATGGATTCATGACTAGGCAAATGGCTTCTCTCAGAACAGTCATCCATTAATGATTTGCTGTCAACTGGAAAGGCGGTTTCCAGTGTGGTGTCACAATCTGTGTTTGACTATGCTGGTAAACAATTTTAACAAATACTTGGAAAAAAATCACAGATAGCATGCTTATCACATTTTTGGGAGACAAAAGGTAGGAGGAATAGCTAATCCAAATGACTTTTTTTTACTGTGATCTCACAATGTTTATTGTAATTATTATTATTTTAAAATATGATTTAGGAGGCCCTGCTTGAGGGCCTAATAAAAACAGGAGGCTGGCTATGTCTGGCCTCCTGGGCTATAGCTTTCTGACCTCTAATCTAGTCCAGCCCCTCCATTTTACAGATGAGAAATTTGAAGCCTAGGGAAGTTAAACCAAGGATGTTTGTGAGTACCTTCACTTCCTCTCATTTTGAAAATGTGGTTGTAAGATGATGGGTATCGTTTTCTAACAAACACAGGATTTTCACAAAGTATACCCACATCTGCTTTCCTTTTCTGTGTTATATCCACACTGGAAACCTTTTAATTCTCGAACATGAATAGGTAATGCATTACATTAAGAAGTGTAGTGATGAGCTGATCTATGACTGAACAAGGGACCTAGTTTTATGAAAATTAAGCAGGTCTTCTGTAGGTCTGACCCTTGACCTACCCTTCTGTCCTTCTCTTGTTCTGACAGGATTGAGCTGTTGAAGGAAAAATGCCTAATCACTCTATTCCCACATTTTTCTCCCTTCCCTCATTCTGGTAACCTAGGCAAACGTCGGGAGTACCTTCTGGACTTTTATAGTGACGTGAGTTTTCTGTCTAGATCTAAGCCAAGGAACAGAAAACTGGTATTGTTTTCCTCTCTCTTTACTTTTCTTTCTCCCATCCTCTCCCTTTCTTTCATTTCTTTCACCCTGTGCTCAGACTTGAGAAGTCTTTCTCCCCTGCTAGACCTAAGAGGGGAAATTCAGTGTTGTCTTTTTGATAAAAATAATTGTGTGCCTTATCTCTTTAGTATTATTGCTAATAGTTGTTGCTATTGGTTTGCAATATAAAATTCATTAATGATATATATTAACTGAAGGATCACCAGTTTGATCCACAAACCGTATGCTTGCTAGTTTGATTTATATTATATGAGCATGTTATAACTAAGTTAAGAATTCCCTTAAAACCAATATTCTCATACTTCCCAATAAATAAATAGTTTTCTCTCGGGAAAAAAAGTCTTGTTATCTTCTACAATTCATGTACACTGGTGAGCTAAGACTGAGGACAAAATCTTCCAGGACTTCTGACAACTTGACAGATTTAGGTACATAACACTCACCAGTTAGTGAAAATTGGGAGTTGTGTGCAATATGACAAGCTTAATAACTGCTTAATCTACAAATCAATTTCATGCCTCTTACATAGAAATATGTCATTTCATACATTTTACTCAGATTCCTGGCTAAGTCACAAACTTAAAGATCAAAGGCTACAATTAATTTCATCTTCATAAACACAGCTCCTGCTGCTATGTGCTGCATAAGAAAGGTGCTTAATACATACTTAGGGCCTGGAACTATGATTTCATTGGGGTAGATAACTCCTAAATTAGGGAGCCTCCCCTATCAATGCAGTTCAGAACTTTCTAGGGAATTACTTAGAGCCCTGAGAGTTTAACTAAATTACCCAGGAATCAGTCAATGTATATCATCAGCAACATTTGAAATTGTTCTTTATGATTTTCTCTGTACTACAAATCATTGCCTATTAATACATATTGGCTGATTAAAATTTCCACTCCAAACCATCATATTATTCTCAGATTAACCTACAGTAAACACAAGATTTAAACATATTATTCCCTATAATAGTTAACCTAAACTAATTTTCAAGGCCCTCCATAAACTGTTCCCTTCTCTTCATTTATTTTTTTATTTTCACTATTCCACCTCTATTTTTAAATTTATTTATTCCTTTATTTTTAAAATTCATTTTTAGTTTTCAACATTCATTTCCACAAGATTTTGAGTTACAAATTTTCTCCCCATCTTTCCGCTACCTACCACGCCATGATAGAAAGCATACTGAATACCCATACTACCAATCTGCTTTCTCTTATATCCTCCCCCATTCTTCCTCTAACTTTCAGTATGGTAAGATGGATTTCTATACCCCAGTGCCTGTATACCTTATTTCCCAGTTGCATGTAAAAAACAATTTTTAACATTTTTTAAAATTTTGATTTGCAGATTCTTTCCCTTCTCCTCTCATTACCCAACATTTCTAGGAAGAAAAGCAATTCAATATAGGTTGTACATGTGTAGTTAACGCAAAATGTTTCCATAGTAGTTATATTGTGAAAGACTAACTATATTTCCCTCCATTCTATCCCACGCCCCACTTATTCTATTTTCTACTTTGACCCTGTCTCTTTTCAAAATGTGTGCTTCTAACTACCCTCTCTCCCAATCTGCCCTCCCTTCTATCATCCTCCCTCTCATCCCCTCCCCCGCTACTTTCCTTTAGGGGAAGATACCCAAACAAATATGTATGTTATTCTCTCCTTAAGCCAAATTCAATGAGAGTAATGTTGATCCATTCTCTTTCACCTTCCTGCTCTTCCCCTCCATTGTAACAGTTTTCTTTTGCCTCTTTTATATGAGATAATTTACCCTATTCTATCTCTCACTTTCACTTTCTCCCATTATATTCCCCTCTCACCACTTAATTTTGTTTTTATTTTTATTTTGTTTTAATTTAATTTTCATTTTGTTTCCTATTCAACTGATCCTGTGCTATAAATGTATACATGTACACACATACATACACATACACACCCTCACATATGTATTTATACACACATATAACCTCTTATAGATAAATGTATTTATGCATATATATATATATATGCATACACACACACACACATACATATGCCCTTCAACCATCTTCATACTGAGAAAAATATCATGAGTTACAGTTAACATTTTTCCATATAAGAATGTAAAGAGTTCAACGTTAATAAGTTCCTTATTATTACTTTTTCCTATTTACCTTCTCATGTTTACCTTGCATCTTGTATTTGAAAGTCAAATTTTCTCTTTAGCTCTGTTTTTTTTCATGAAGAATACTTGAAAGTCGAGGCAGGGGTCGGAGCCAAGATGGTGGATTAGAAACAGCACTTCCAAGCTGCTCTCCCCCCAGACCATTTCCAGGCCACAGAACGACACAGAGAAGCTAATCTCCCACTGAGGACAGCCCAGCATCCCTGCAGGGAGCAGCCAGCACAGAGCTCTGGGAACACGTTGGCTTCCTCCCCTGGGGGCTAGAAGCTGCTGAGGAGACAAGGCACACTCGACATTTTGCAGGTTCAGTGGCAGCTTCAGCTCCTGGCCTGTGAACTGTAGAGAGATCCAGTGATCAGTCTTGGGGGTTAATCTCTCTTGCTTTAACTTGCTTGGATCTGGATTGTGATCTGGCGGGGAGGTCTGGGGTGGGTATCCAACTTGCCAGAACTGGAGGTTGTGAAGACCCCAACATTTGGGATAGAAGTTCTCCGTCTGGTTGCAGAGTCCTACTGTGGCAACAAGCCCAAAAGTCAAGTAATTAAGTGGCAACATTCCTAGGCAAAGGAAACAAAATAAACAGAAAAATGCAACATTAGGCTCCTATTTGGGGGCAAAGAAGATCAAAGCATGGAACAGGAGGAGGACTGTGAGGTCATAAATCCTGCTCCAAAAGCCCCAAAGGAAAATATGAGTGGGTTACAGGCCATCGAGGACGTTAAACGGATTTTAAAAATCAAATACTCAAATTGTTAGTTCCTGATGGCTTGTAATATTTTCTCCTTAAGCTGTGAATTCTGGGGGATGGAGCCAAGATGGCTCAGTAGTAACAGCATTTCCAAATGGCTCCCACTCTCACCACTTCCAAATTTATGTTAAAGGGGAATCTGAACAAACTCTGAAGCTCCAGAACCCACAAAATGACACAGACAACCAGCAGCAGGCAGTGGCCAGCAGAGCACTCTGGCAGCTGGCCCCAGGACAACGTGCATCAGAGGGTTTGGCCCCAGGGCGGCCAGACCAGCAGCCAGCTGGAGGGAACTAAGAACACCAGCAACTGTGGAGTTAACAGAATTACCAAGACATAGATGCCATGGACAAAGTGAGAGGTTAGTGCAGTATGGACTTTGGGACTCATTAGTGGGGAGAGTGTGTTGGCCTCTTTCCCTGTGTGCAGGAAGCCACTGAGAAACTTCAGCGCAGCCATGGAGAAACGCAGCAGCTTCAGTTCCTGGCCTGCAGAACTGTAGGGGGATCAGGTGATCAGTCTTGGGGGAATCACTCTTGCTTTAACCTTCTTGGATCTGGATTGTGATCTGGGGTGGAAGTCTTGGGGTGTGTGACCAGCTTGCCAGAATGTGTGGAGCCTTCAGAGAGGGGACCCTACTTATACCTCCAGCAGCTGAGAAAACCCCAGCTTTTGGGAATCAAGCTCCCCTGGCCAGTGACAGAGTCTTACTGTGGCAACAATCCCAAAAGTCAAGTATACAGTGGCAGCATGCCTAGGTAAAGGAAACAAAATAAAGAGAAAAATTCAACACTAGACTCATGTTTTGGGGACAAAGAGGATCGAAGCATGGAAGAGGAGGAGGAAATGAAAATATGAGCTGGTTACAGGCCATAGAGGACCTTAAGAAGGAGATAAGAGAAGTGGAGGAAAAATTGGGAGGAGAAATGAGAAAGATGCAAGAAAAGTATAAAATGAGAGTCAACAGCCTCACTGAGGAAAATAACACCTTGAAAAATAGACTAACTCAAATGGCAAAGAGACTCAGAAAGGCAATGAGGCAATGCCTTAAAAATCCGAATTTGTCTGATGGAAAAAGAATATCAAAAGCTCACTGAAGAGAATCATTCCTTCAGAATTAGTCAGGAGCAAATGGCAACTAGTGACTTTATGAGAAATAAAGATGCTATTAAGCAGTTCCAAACAAATAAAAGAATAGAAGGCAATGTGAAATATCTCATGGGAAAAAAACCACTGACCTGGAAAGTAGATCCAGGAGAGATAATCTAAATATTATTGGACTTCCTGAAAGCCATGATCAAAGAAAGGATATAGAAATCATCCTTCAAGAAATTCTCAAGGAAAATTGCCCTGATGTTTTGGAATCAGAGGGCAAAATAGAGGTTGAAAGAATCCACAGATCACTTCCTGAAAAGATGCCAAAAATAAAACTCCTAGGAATATTTTAGCCAGGTTCCAGAATTCCCAGATCAAGGAGAAAATATTACAAGCAGCCAGGAAGAAACAATTTGAATATTGTGGAAACACAATCAGGATAGTGTAGGATCTGGCAACTTCTACACTGAGGGATCAAAGGGCATGGAATATGATATTTTATAGAGCAAAGGACCTGGGATTAAAACTAAGAATCACCTACCCAGCAAAATTAAGTATCACGTTTCAGGGGAAAATATGGTCATTCAGTGGAATAGAGGACTTTCAAGCATTCTTGATGAAAACCCAAAGTTGAATAGAAAATTTGACATTCAGATTCAAGAACCAAGAGATGCTTGAGAAAGTAAACAGGGAAAAGAAATCATAATGAACTTATCAAAGTTGAGCTATTTACATTCCTACATGGAAAAAACAATAACTGTAACAGATGGAACTTTTTTTATATTACAGGTATACATAGATAGAGGTCAAAGGTTGAATTTAATAGGAAGGGATGATACTTAAAAGGTGAAATTAAGAGGTGAGAGAGGAATATAACAAGAGGAGATGGGGAGAGAAAGAATGGGGTAAATGATCTCATATAGTAAAGGTAATGGAAATGGTTGCAAGGGAGGGGGAGAACAGGAAGGCAAAAAGGCAAAATGCTATTCTCATTGCTCAGGGAGAGAATGATATACATACTAAATAGTATATCTCACCCTACAGGAGAGTAGGGGGTAGGGCATGAGAGAGGCAATGATAGAAGGGAGGATGGGGGGAAGTGGGGGAGGGAAGTTGGAAGCACCACTTTTGAAAAGGGACAAGATCAAAATAAGGAAAAGACCAAGTGGGAGGTGGGATAGGCAGGAGGGAAATATAGTCAGTCTTTTACAGCATTATATACTATTGCAATGTTTTGCATAGCTACACATGTACAATATATACAGAATTGCTTATCTTCCCAGTAAGGGTAGGTGACAAGTGAAGAAGGGATTGAATCTGGAAATCAAACTTTTAAAATCAAATGTTTAAAAATATATGAATACTATTATTAATAACATTTTACATATAATTGGAAATAAGATATACAGGCATTGGGACACAGAGATTCACTTTGCCCTAATGGCAAAGTCGAAGGGGGTATGGGAGAAGATATGGGAGAGAGCAGATGGGATGAGAGGATATCCTGTGGGCCTGCTATTCCTGGGTGGTGGATAGGGAAAGAATGGGAGAAAAATTGTAACTCAAAATCTGATGGAAATGAATGATGTAAACCAGAAGTTAAGAAAGCATTTGAAAAAAAAAATTGGGGAATTCTGTAATTTAACTATGATATTTATAAAGAATTTTCTTTTGGGGATCTTTTTCAATTTCTATTTTGCCCTCTGGTTCTATAATATCAAGACAATTTTATTTGAGAATGTCTTGAAGGATGATTTCTAGGCTCTTTTTTTATCATGGCTTTCAGGTAGTCCCATAATTTTTAAGTTATCCCTCCTGGATCTATTTTCCAGGTCAGTGGTATTTCCAATGAGATAATTCATATTGCAGTCTATTGATTCATTTGTTTGGATCTGTTTTATAGTATCTTGATTTCTTATAGAGTCATTAGCTTACATTTGATCCAATCTAATTTTAAAGGAATTATTCTCTTCATGGAATTTTTGAAATTCCTTTTCCATCAAGGCAATTTGATTTTTTTAAGGCATTCTTCTCTTCTTTGGCTTTTTGGGCCTCTTTTGCCATTTGACTTAGTCTATTTTTAAGGTGTTCTTTTCTTTAGCATTTTTGGGTGTCCTTTCACAGACTGAGTCATGTTTCATGATTTTTGCATCATTCTCATTTATATTCCCAGTTTTTCTTCCACTTCTCTTGATTTTCAAAATCCTTCTTGAGCTCCTCTATGTACATTTTGAAAGATATATTTTACTATTCCTTCTGTAATCACTTTGTTGCAGTTGTTGTCCTTGCCTTGTACATTTATTATTCATTCACTGCTGCATTTCTCTTTGGAGTGTTAAAGAAACAAATATTTTTAATTCTAGCTAAAACCTTTTCAAAGTTCTCTTTATTATCAAATATCTATTTTTTTGTTGTTCTATATAGTTAAGCTCAGATTTGCAGGATAAGTTAACCTGGGCTATATCCTGAGCTCAATTGTTTGGGTTTTTTTTTGTTTGTTTTTTGAGGGGGGGGAACACTTTATTCCATTCCTTCCTACTCTTTCTAGCAGCTATATAATAATCTTGTGCTATTTAAATATCCTTTCCTTTATATTGCAATACCTTTCTCCTGATGACTTACAACACTTTTTCTTTTCAACTGAATTTGTTAACTACTATGTATCTTAGAGTTTACTTACTGCCTAGCTATTGGGTTTCTTATTTGCTTTTTGGTTTTCCACAGAAATAATCTGTAGATTCTTTCAATAAGGACTTGATTTCCTATGATAAGCTATAAGGAAGTTCTTTTCATTCATTATGGTGATTTTTTTTTGGCATGTCATAATCTTTTGGAAGACCTATGAACATTAGGTTGTCGCTATGAATCCTGTATCAGTGTGTTTTACTTGCAAAGTGGACTTATTTTCTCATACTATTTTTTTTTGCTTTTCTTTTTCTAGATTGTCTTTAACTTGTATGTATTTACATTCCTAACCCGTTATTCTGTATTTATGGACCGGGGAGGGAGGTTGTCTATTGCAGTTTCAAGTTTTTCTCTTCTGTTCATTATTTTTGATATGCAGGACATAAACACTGATATCACAATTCTCATTTCTCTTTTAAACTATGCAAGGAAGGGGGGAGAAGTTTGGCAGAATAAGTCAATTGCCCCAAGGTGATAGTGGAGCACAATCTAGTGCAGGCCATGCCAGGACCAGCAATCAAGGAGCATGTTTTGGGAGTGACTGAATCAGAAGAAGCAGTGGCTGTTTCTGAAAATCTCAACACACATGTTATAAAGGGGTCAGGCAACTGCTCAGAAAGAGATCACAAGCATCCCTTTGTTGATACCAGGGGGAGGACTTGTTCTCCTTGCCCATACACAGAGCTGGGTTGCAATCTGAAGAATTGAAAGCTTACAGATGCACAAAACTAGCTCTGAAAACAATTGTAGAAAACCCTGAAGCTTGGGAAACTCCACCCTCCACCTGGAAGCAGAGCCTCACTTGAGCATAGAGTTAAACTTCAAGAAATAGGCTGGACAAATGAGAAAATAGCAGAAAAAAATTCTGATTCTATAAAGTTACTATGATGACAAGATCAGCACTCACATTCAGAAAAAAAAAGTTAAAACTGCTACATCCAAAATCTTAAAAAAAATATGGATGGGTCTCAGGCCATGGAAGAGCTCAAAATGAAATTTTTAAATGAAGTAAGAGAAGTAGAGGAAAAAATAGGAAGAGAAATTAGAGTACTGTGAGAAAATCATGAAAAAGGAGTGCAGAGCTTGGTAAAGGAGGCATATGAAAGGCATAGGAGGCATTTATGAAAATCCAATGAGGAGAATAAAGCCTTGAAAAGCATAATTGGCCAAATAGAAAATAAAAAATATACACAAAATTTCACAAAGAGAAAAACTCCTTAAAAAGCAGAATTGGCAAAACAGAGAAAGAAGAACAAAAGGTCATTAAAGAATAGAACTCCTTAAAAAATAGAATTGGGGAAGTACTGGGGTGTCCGACATGGAGATGGACCAGCGGTGTGCTCAGTAGCCTGGCCTAGGCAGGTGCCATGGCCCTGATTGAGGGGGTAGGGGACGAGGTGACTGTCCTTTTGGGGGCACTCCTCTGTCTCCTGGTGCTGGGCCTGGCCTGTATCTCTACACATACCTCAGAACAAGGTGATCTGCTGCCCCAGGACTCAGGGACCCCCTCCCCAACACAGTCCAGAGAGGCTGCAGTATCCACAGTCAGCAACAGCCAGGATGCTTCAGGATCTGAGGCTCCTACACTGAGACACCGAGTACCAAACTTACAGTCAGAGCCTGGCACAGTATCCCCAGAAGCAACACCCCCCAGCTCTCAGCCAGGACCCTTGGTGCTTAGGCTGAAGTTCCTCAACGACTCTGAGCAGGTGGCTAGAGCCTGGCCACAGGATACCATTGGCTCCTTGAAAAGGACCCAGTTTCCAGGCCAGGAACACCAAGTTCGACTCATCTACCAAGGGCAGCTTCTAGGAGACGATGCCCAGACGCTGGGCTCACTTCACCTCCCCCCCAACTGCGTTCTCCACTGCCACGTGGCCGCCAGAGCAGGTCCCCAACACCCCGGCTGCCCACCGGGGTCAGAGACCGGCCCCTCGGGGTTGGGAGTGGGCAATCTGCTACTCCCCCTGCTGCTGCTCATGCTGACGCTGCTCTGGTACTGCCAGATCCAGTACCGACCCTTCTTTCCCCCAACCGCCACCCTGGGCCTGGCCGGCCTCACCCTGCTGGTCAGTCTCCTGGCCTTCGCAATGTACCGCCGCTAGTGCCTGCCCGAGCCCAGGGCCAAAGCCAGCCTGGACCCCACTCTCCGAGGCACAGTGGGAGCTGCTGCCTCCCCCGGCCCGCAGCTCGGCCATGCCTCTTTCCCCTGCCCTGGAGCCCGGCTCTGCACCGAGAGCTGCGGGGGCCCTCGGAGCCCTCCCCATGTGACTAGCACTGCTCCTGGCTGGCTCCCGGGGCCGCAGGCGCCCACTCCCCACTGCGAGCGGCGGCCTCACAGCCGGGCCGCTGCTGCCCCTGCCTGGGGGTGCAGGGCGTGCCCAAGCCTTTGGGCCCCCGGAGCGCCCAGCCCGCCCACGCGCCGTGACCTGTTGCCAATGACCCCAGAGCTCCCCGGACAGGACAGGACTGTGCCGCTGCTCTGGTTCTTTGCATAGACTTCTATTAAAACAAAATGTGAATTCCCAGTGCTGCCGGGTTGTGTGAGTGCACAATGGTCAAGGGACCTGGGGATGGGGAAGCCCGGCCCGAGGACCTCGACCACCACTCCCCGGCCAGGAACGGGCCAGCACTGAGCAGCTGTGCCCCCGGGGGCGGGTCACCGGACCTAGAAAACCGTGTGGGGCGTGTAAGACGAGTTGCACTACCTACCTCACAGGGCTGTTGTGAGGGACGCGCTATATAAAGAGAAGCTGTTATTCTAAAAAAAAAAAAAAAAATAGAATTGGGCAAATGGAAATTAATGACTTTATGAGACATCAAGAAACAATAAAGAAAAAAAGAAAAAGAAAAGAGATTATGAGTTATATTGGAAAAACAACAGATCTGGAAAATACATCAAAGAGAGATAATTTTAACATTACCAGATTATCTGAAAGCCATAATAAAAAATAGAGCCTAGACATCATTTTTTTTCATGAAATTATCAAGGAAAACTACCCTTATATTCTAGAGTTAGAAGATAAAAAGGAAATTGAAAGAATCCACTAATCACTTTCTGAAAAAGATCCCAAAATGAAAATCCTCAGGAATATTATAGTTGAATTCCAGAGGTCCCAGGTCAAGAAGAAAATATTGTAAGCAGCCAGAAAGAAACAATTCAAATATCATAGAATCAAAGTCAGAATAAAACAATATTTGACAGTTTATACATTAAGGGATCTGAGGCCTTAGAATATGATATTCCAGAAGGTAAATGAACTAAGATTAGAATGAAGAATCACCTACCCAGGAAACCTAAGTATAATCCTTCAGGTGAGAAAACGAATATTCAGTAAAGTAGGAGACTGTCAAAAATTCCTGGTTGAAAAAAAAATCAGAGCTAATAGAAATTTTGAAATACAAAACTCAAGAGAAAAAATAAGAAGCTAAACAGGATAGAGAAATAATAGGGTTTCAATAAGGTTAACTTGTTTATAATCCTACATGGAAAAAAGCTATTTGTAACTCCTAAAAAAAATTTCTCATTTACTAGGGCATTTAGAAGGAGCATACACAGACAGAGGTTCTGTGTGAGTTTAATATGATGAAATAATTTTCTGAAAAAATAAAATTAAGAGATGAGATATAGTAATCCACTTGGAGAAATGAACGGGAAAAGTGGAATAGAGTAAACTATTGGACAAGATGAGGGGAGTGGAAAATAAGGGAGCTAGTGGGGAGAGAATTAACCCTTTTCTCATCAGAATTTGAAAGGTTCACATGAACTGATGCAAAGTGAAATGCGCAGAACTAGTAGAACATTGCACACAGTAGCCACAATATTGTGCAATGATCAATTGTGAATGACCTAGCTAGTCTCAGCAATACAATGATCCAAGATAATTCCAAAGGATTTATGATGAAAAATGCTATCTCCAGAAAAAGAACTAATGGAATTTGAATGCATATATAAGCATATTTTTTCTTTACTTTCTTGATTTTTCTTGTTTTTATGGGGGGAGGGGCTGTGCTTTCTTTCACAGCATTCCTAACATGGAAATATGTTTTGTATGATTACAAATGTGTAACCTATATCAAATTGCTTACCTTCTCAGTGAGTAGGGAAGGGGAAGATATACAGGGAGTCAGAGAATTAGGAACTCAAAATAGAAAAATTAAATGTTAAAATTGTTTTTATATGTATTTGGTGGGGAATAAAATATAAAATAATAATCAAACCACTCAAGGACAGTATCGTGATTCCATGTTCTCGTTAAAATTCCATAGGGTCCTCTTTCTCATCTAACATTTGATCATTTTCGTTGTTGTTTGTAGTTTTTATTCCTAGATGACAGAAATTGTTTAATAGCGCTAGAGACTATATTTCATGATATTATTTTTTCATATCAATTTATCTACTTGTGGTCAAAATCTATGGGTTTTTTTTTAATATTTGATACTTTCGATCATCCCCTCCCTTGTTATTTTCCTTATCACTCACTTCCTGACACTTCCCTCTGATTCTGGTTTCCTTGGGGTCTGGATCTTAAAGCTTCTCAGCCTTCAAATACTGTTTTAACTCAAGGTTAACCATACTAAGTATTAAACCTAAATTATTTTTGGATGCTCAGAACAGCCCCCTGATGGTTGTTATGCTCTTTTCCGATCATTTGGTGAAGTGCCTCATAATTGCACACATGCACAGTGTGGTTCTGTCCTGGTTCTATCCTGTCCCATGCCTTTGGTTCCTCAGTTTTCTGGCCTGGAATTGTTAGTCCAGAGCCTGATTTTTCTGGCACCAATAGTTCAGAAGTTTCTAGTGCTGGTGCTGCCAAGTTGCAGTTTTGGAAAGATTGTGTTACTGAAGGGCTGTAGCAAACCCAGTTGTCAAGATTTAAGCAAACTTCTGCATGCTGGAGCAATGGAAAAATTGTTGCTCCCCATTTCCCTACCAAATGGAATAAACAGGGTTTATGGTTTTGATGTAAGTTTGTATCATGTCCTTTGATCTGTCAGTATGCCCTCTCTGCTAGTAGAATGGGAGTTGAGAAAGGGATGCCAAGTGAAATCAGGGTCAGTAAGTATGCATGTTCATGAGATAGTTTTTAAGTCTTCATTTAGATTCTGTGTTTCCTAGATACTATAGATAGTTACTTTATCTTTTCTGTATAATTTCTGCTTCAGATAGTTTTAATAGTGGATGGAAATCAGAGAAAATATCTAATCTATGTTCTTTTGGCTCATGTCACTCCCTTCCAAATTTATTTCTTACTATTTCCTAAAATCATCAGTCTGCTTCAACAAAGCCAATCTATTTTCTGTTTTTAATAGGTCTTCTGAACTCTTGTGTTCTCCATAGTAGTTCATTTCTATTGATTTCTTCAATACCCAAATTAAATTGCATTTCCTCCTTATACTAAACCTATGCCACTCCTATGAACTTGTACTCCACATCATTTTGGTTCAACAGCATATTGTCCTTATTCATTCATTTTCTACCTCTTCTAGAAAATATCATACTAGAAAGTCTTGTTGAATTACAGAGGCTAACCTAAGTCCTTGAATGTTATACCAGGAGAACACAAGATATTGGCATTTCTATTGAGGTAGGATCACAAGACTATTATGTTCATTATCTCAAGACCAGTCTAATTAAGTTCAAACTTGCTTACTATCAGATGAATCACAAATTACTAACTTTTTTGTCTAAAGTGAAAATTGCAGATTCTCTACTAAGTTGTGTACAAATTTCAACTTTCATTGAGCTAGGGAATAGCCACATCAACTGAACTACATTTTCTTAAAGTTTGAAACATCTTGCACTCGATCATACTTACTTTGTAATAATTGTCAAAGTGTATCATATCTCTATTCAGATTCCCTAAATATATTCTAATCAATGTGAGGGTGTCTTTTTCCTTTTGCATGAATAATTTGTCTGAGATGAAAATAGATAATTATTTAATATATAGGTGAATCTTTAAATCATTAGTAGAACACTTATCTAATTCTCCTCACTCCTCAGGCTAGATTGGTTGACCTGAAACTTGACTGAGGATCTGAAGGTATACAAGGCTTATTTTCTATTAATTAATTCTAACCAAATTCCTAAAAAAATCAGCCTCAAAGTTATATCAAGATATATTGATAGGGAAACAGCAGATGAATATGTTTTATGAATGAAAGATAATTAAAGCAGAATAAATTGGCTAGCATATTTTTGCATTTAGGGAAACTGAAGAACTGCATTATGTGAAAAATGTAAAAACAAGCCCAAAAGTTCACAAGAAGTCCATTTCACACATAGAGGATGATAAACATTAATAAAGTGTAAACAACCTAAAATAAAGCCTTATGGAAAAATATCAAGGAAAATAAAACTGTTCAAGTAAGTCACACACTTTTGCTCAATGTGCTGTTATTTATTATTGTGACTAAATTGTGCTATTCACTGAGGAAACAGTTGATTTTCTACTAAGAACTGGAGAGAGGAGAGTTTTGAAAGAGCTTTTATTTTTAAATCAAAAGTGTATGAATATTTTTTTTTGTATTTTGGAACTTCAAATAGGAAACATATAGCAAGATTTAACGCATTGAAATAAATTGCAGTGGAACTTTTACTATGTTAAATACACAGAGATTAACCACAATGAAGTTATGAATGGTGCTTTATTTGAAAACGATCAAAAATACAGATGGTTTCTAAAAGATGTATCAGTTAATAGAAGACTTTTTTCTACTTCCTGTCAAATGGTTATTATCATGTTAATTATATTGTTTTTATGAGCTGAAGCAGTCCATTGTTGGTATCATATTTTGGCTGCTACTCAGTTTGACCAAAAATTTCTGGTTACCTTTGATCCCAAGGATATTAAAGGAAAAAAAATGGAAAGACGGACAGAAGGAAAATGGAGGAGGCGTTGCAAAAACAAAAAATTTCACCAATTTTTTTTTCATCAAGCATGGTGGTACTGTCAGCTTGGATCTTAACATAACAATCCTGGTGAATAAAAAGAAGACAGAAATAGCACTAAAGAAAACAAATATGAGGGGAAACTGTAATACTGAATCAAGTATATACTTATAGAGAGGAGATCCCATACTGGATATGATATAATCAGGAGCATTGAGGGATTAAAATACAAGATATAAGACAGAAAAATATACCAAAGGCATAGAGGAAAACAAATAACCCAAATCTTAAACCTTATAAAAAGCCAAAGAAATAGTGATGAAAAGAAAATTAAACCATTTGTATCCTTACTTTCCCATCTTTACAAAAACCTTATTAAGATAATCTATGCATAAATTGAATGCATTCTCTGTAATGGTATTAGTAGAGAATAAGCAGAATTTTGGAAACCATATTCAAGGATATACCACATACTTACTATCTCACAATTATTCAAAGGTTTATATCTTATCCATCTACACACACACACACACACACACACACACACACACACACTAAATAAATGGAGAATTTCTATTGTTCACATTTCAGCATGAATTCAAATGGACAAATGCACAACTAATAGAGCTTACCCAACACTATATGCATCTGGGGAAATTATATCTTATATACTTTTTTAAAAGAAAGAAGAAAGTGAATTAGATTGCTTTTGATAATTTGTAAGTACTTTGCTGATTCTAAGCTTTCTATCACATTGAAGACTCCTCTCCACCAATGTTTGGTATAAATCTTTTACCAGTATTACTATATGGCAATGAAACTTGAAACAACTATTGCCTTTGAAGAATCAAAATGAGCATCACACAGATGTCAATCAAAAGATACATATTAGATATGAGCATATAACCAATGAAGAACTTGGAAGGACAGAAGAAAAAGATGTCATCAAGGAATTTTATGACAGAAAGAAAAGATGGACCGTTCATATAACAAGAGTGAGGAATGACAGAAGGATGACAAGAATCTTCTTCATAATCTGGTCTCCTATCTTTCTAGTCATACATTTTACACCACTGTATTCAGTCTATGAAACTGCTACAATGGTCTTCTTCAAGTTACTCAAATATGGCATTCATTTGATGGTCTCTGTTTTGGCCCTATCTGTTCCCCTTTTCCTAGAATACTTTAATTTCTCAGATCTACCTATTAGTTTCCCTGACTTTCTTTTAGATTTGCCTCATTTCATGAGTCCTTTCCTCTAGCTTCCAGTGTCTTTCCCTCTAAAATTACTTCCTAACCATGTTCTATATTTCTAGTACTAACTATTTAAATGCTGTCTTCCTCATCAGAATGGGAGGCAGTCCTTGAGAGCAGGTACTGATTTTACACTTCTTTTTTATCTCGGGCAATTAGCAAAGTCCCTGGCATAAATTAAGTACTTAGTAAATATCTGTTGACTTAATGAAGCATTGGATTATCACTTAAATAGAAAAAAAAAACTAAATCCAGAGAAATTTCAGTCTATAATGAGATACACAGATTATTTGTTTAATTTAGAGTAAAGAAGTGAAGTTTTGTGATGGGCAGAATTGTTACTTTTATTTGGAATTTCAGGTGGATAAGAGCTCTCAGATTTCTTACTTCAGTTGAATGAGAGCACCAGGTAACAGTGGTGTTTAACAAACAGCTACCATGTTTTATCTTCAAAATAGTTTGTGAATCTTAGCTGGGAGCATTAAATTACTGAAGTCACTGAGGTATTTTATTCTCCACATTACAAACTGAAACACAAAGGTGCTCAGTGAATTGTGGCTAGTGATATATGGAGAGTACTAGACTCCAGGTTTGGTCCCAAGGGACTCACAAGTACAGAACTGCTTTAAAGTTCATAGATCCAAAGAATCACATAGTGAACTGGCTAAAAAGAAATGGAGATTTATTACCTTGACATAATTTTATATTTACCTATAATTTGCTTTGCAAAACCAATTATATTTTAAGTGTGGTGAAATCAATAAGGATCCTACTTTAGAATCAGGAGGATTGGGAAAAGTATTTTGTGACCTTGGGCAAGTCATTTAAGTCTCTCAGTGCCCCCAGAAACCCTCTAAGATAATAATGTACAACATGTACTATGAAGATGAGTTATTGATCTACATAATTAGAGAGATCTTCAATACCAGGAATTCCCTAAATTTAAGAAATCACAAGTCTAGCCTTCAGAATAGTGATAAAGGAAAACTTCACTGATTGCAGTGAATTGTGGAGAATTGGTTTTTAAAAAAATTGAACAGTGGAATGTTTATATGGAAATGCAATTTGTTGCCAATTGAATATAATAATTTTCATTAACTACTTATAAAATATTCCAAGAGAATTGGTCTTGTGCCTTAATGCATAAATTGTGCTCTTCTAATGGGCATATTAATTGCTTATGTATAATTATGGGTTTCTAATGTACTTGCAAAGAAGTTTTCTTTTATAAAAATCTAAGAATTCTTTCAGAATTATTGTTTGCTCTATTGATTTACTTAATTTTGCAATGAAAAGGTCATCATCAATATGATTTTAAATTAAATGTCACACATTCGAAAAAGTGGAATATAAATCAATGAGGCTTTGGAAGGTCAAGAACAAGTTAGGGAATAAATTATATCAGATCAGTTTATCTACCCATAATTCAGGGATGCAAAATTATTGAAATTTTTAAAAATCCATTGGTCTATTTAATGCCACCTAAAGGAGAAATTGGTGGTTACTTTCTTTATGCTTCATTCACCTTTGGTGAATTCACCTTAGGCAACTACTTAGGATTAGACCATTGTAAATTATATTTCCAACTCAGTCATTTTATGTATTTTAGAGTAATTTAAGTTTTATATGCCATGCTAAAAATGAAGTTAATGGTATAATTTCATCCCTAACATTTACCATCATATAAGAAAAAGATTTTCATTTTAATTACTAACTAAGCCTAGTTTACACTTAAAATTTAATTTATTCTTTGAACTGGAATATTTAGAGGTTGTCCTTATTCATCCTCTGCTGAAGTGGAGGATGTTGTGTTATTATACATGAGGTCAGTACATAGTAGGGTGCTTTGATCATAGAAATCCCTTGAAAAACATTTGTTGAATTGTATCTTTTGAGTGAAGGGGAAGCTTATCTGGGAGTGACCTTGGGTTCTTGGAAACTTATACAAGTGGAGTACAGTATAATATATATATATATACAGTTCCTACCAACCTGGAAGGATTTTGAATACAGTCCAGCAACCCAGCTAAGTATAGAGAGAATTTATCAGTAGTTGACAACTGGCATATATAGATGTAGATACAGAGGCTACAACATCCCATGAAGATTATCAACTAAAGCCAATAAGACTGACAATCTGTACATATATAGGGAGTACTCCCACTAATAAAATAAAATAAAAGCTTTGAATTGGTGAAAAGCAGAACACTGCACACTTGTGATCAACCACAAACAGTCTTCCCTGACTTGGAACTATGAGCTGGAACTACATGTACACAATAGAGTTACCAATCAGTGCCAGTTCCACCTAGTACCAGTAAATTATCTCCCCAAATTTTTTCTGACAAGTTGTCTGACCCCCTTACTGCTTCTGGTCTGAAACCTCCAGAGTCTACAATTGCTCCACTCTCATAGCCACCTCCAACGCCTATGGTTGTTATTGATGCAGTGCTCTGCTCCAGTGTTGCATACCTTTCCTGCCAACCTCCTAGGTTATGTTAGGGTGGAAAATGTTTTATTCTAATCTTGCACTGTCCATTCTGCTACAAAATTTGATCTGAGGAGTTAATTTAATTTACTTTAGAAGGGAATGTGAGGAGAGTTCAGCTGAGTGGTTGCTTATAATCTACCATCTTTGCTAGGACACTCCATCAATTGATTTGTTAAACTCAGTAGACAGGATGTTAGATTGATCTCTGCTAAATGTCTTTTTTTATATTTGGATCTTTCCTACAGTTTATAAAGATTTTTTTTGTATTCATATCCTGTCACTTAATTTGTTATTCATCCTTCTGAGTGGTATGTCATTTGAAAATTTGGTTTGTCACCTGTACCATCCCCCTAACCTGCCAAAATGAAAATGGCCTGTTTATAAGTCATAAGCCTTGAGATCAATTTATTCAATCATATTTTGTAAAGCTCTACTGCAGAAGGCCCTGGAGGAGGTGTTCATCAAATGTCTACTTTAGGACTTTTTGTAAGAAACCCTTTGGAGGATATTTGGACACATTTTATGAGGAGATGAATGACCTAGCTTTACAAAGAATTAAGTAAATGACAGTCCTTGCAGTATAGTGGGAAATGCATTTGACCTTTATTCTAGTCTGGGCTTTACCACACAACATCTTTGTGTCTCTAGAAATCTCATTTTCTCTAAGCCTTAGTTTCTTCATTTGTAAAATGAATAGGTTGAACAAATTAACTCTTAAATTTTATTTCACTTACCCAATACTTTCACCCTATACTATATCTATGTTTTGCTACTTTTTAAAATTATAGGAAGCAACATTGTGCTTATGATATTATTGATGGACAAATTACAAAATATGTCAAAGCAGTGGAAATGTGGTGGAATTTTGTCCTCTAAGGGCTTGAGATAAATATCTCTTTTATCACAAAGCATATGATAATTATTTAAAATTGAATCCTCTGATTCTTAACAGGTAGACATATTTTGGGCACTGGTCCCAGGAACTTAGAGGGAAAGCTAGTACTATCAAACTGAGATAAAGTTTCTTCCAAAGTTACATAGGTCCAATCCTGAAAAACATATGAATTTCAGGAAAGTGGGTTTTTCTTCATTTATTTCCATATCACATTTATTCTTTCACAAAGAATATGTGTAGTCTTGACATATGTCTTCTTCCATGGCACCAATGATGAGCTGCTTCTCTATAAGCAGAATAAAACAGATTAGGGTGTCATTTCTAGCTTTCTTATTGTATATATTCAAAAAGCATTATATTCACATTCAAAATACATACAAAAGAACAAGAAGTCACCAAGATCTAGCCAAAGCAGTTTTCTCTGAATTGGCAAATGGAATTATTTAAATTTGTCATGATGTATTTTCTAACCTTTCCATTAAAATTGTTCTTTCTTTCATTGTGGAGTTTGCTGACTCTTTACAGCCAAAATTCTAGAAAAAGATATCTGTAATGGGAAACAAAGAAGTAGTTAACACTTTGTTTCAGATATCTAACACAGAAGCAGTTAACACTTTTTTTTCAGTTCATGATTATATCAAGTATTAAGATTCAGAACTTTGGAATCCCACAACCTGTGAAGCCTACAACTTGTGAAGTCCTGTAACAGGAAGGGGAGGAGCTAATGACCATATATAAGGAGAGGCCCAGGCTGGAGAGAACAGAACTGAGAAGGGAGATCTTGTGGTGGAGAAGGAGAAAACTTGTGGTTTCCCAGCACTCTGTGTTTGTCTGTTCTGTGTTGATGTTTGTGATACTATCTACAGAAGCCCTGGGACCTTACTGGAAGCCCTAAAAGAGGATTTTCTGTTTACAGAACTCCTAGACAAGGTTTGTGGAGGTGCTGGGACTTTACTGATGATTTGTGTGGACCTCTTGGACCTTGTTTGTGAGTCTGTGTTGATTTCTATACTGATGATTTGTCTTCAATTCTCAGACCTTGTTGGTGGGTCTGTGTTGATTTCACGGGCAGATCAGGAAATGATGATAGGGTCAGCAATATGTATGAATGTTGTTTTGGCTCCATTGAGCTTTGTCTTCCCAGAAACTGGAGCTGTGAAGGACTTGAGGTAGACTGGACACTGTGAGCTTCAATATGGAATGGGAACTGGGAAAGGAACTGGGAGCTGCCTGATTTTGGACCCATGTAACAGTTGTATAAATTTGGGCAGGAGCTTGGACCATGGTAGAACTGTGGAAGCTGAGAGCCAGCCTCGAGTCAAGATGAGAAAAATCTCTTCTTGAGTACCTGATGCTGACTGAGAAGATTATGATTTACTGTGACCTAGGGATGGAAAACTTTGGCCTTTGTACTTTGTGTTCATTAAGGAGACAAGCCTCCTTAAAGATGATAGAATTAAAGACCTACTAAATAACTGAGTTACTAAATAACTGTATTTTGTTTAAAACTATGTGGTCACTTTGGTGAAAACTGTGTGGCCATTTTCATGATAAGTTGTTAAGTTATAACATTCTGAATGCTGTACTCTGATTTCTGTCAATGTTTTCCCTTAGTTTGTTCCTGAATAAATAGAGAGTTTACTACACCATGTAATCAGAATCTTGAAGCTGTTCAAGGAGCAGTCTTCTGCAAAGCTGCTCGTTTTAGGCTTTAGAGTATCTGAACTCATTACCTAAATGTTTTCACTCTTTTAAAGCATTGAACTTTAGTGTTTAAATCTATCTCTTGGCTGGGTCCTTAAGATTTGACTGTGAGCTTTGTGAGAACAGAAACTTCCTTCCTTCCCCACCTCTTCTCTTTGTATTTCTAAATCTTAGCACAGAGCCTGGCATATAGTAAATATAAATATTCATTGATTGAACAAAATTTGGCTGCCCAAAAATCTCTAAATTCAGTGGCTTTAGTCCTTATCTTTCTTAGTCCTGCATCCTCTGATACTTGTGGACACCCTCTCCCTCATCCTGTATACTATTTCCCTCTTTGATTTTTATGATTCTGTTCTCTCCCTATTCTTTTCTTACTGAACTGATTGTAACCTTTCATTCTCCTTTCTTTGATGATCATCCATATCCTTCTGACTTCTCATGGCTGTTGCAAGGGCTATATTCTCTTTCCTTTCTTTCCTCTCTCCAGCTGATATTATTAGTTTAAATATAATCTCCATGCAGATGACATCAAATTTACAAATCTAACCATTCTCTGTCCCATTGGCAATTTATTGCTGGGTAATTCATTATCTCCATCCTTCCCCCAAAGCTAGGTATCTTCTTTATTTCTGTCAACAGAAGCATTTTGATTATTTTCTAGGTTTGCAAGTCATCAATTCTCCACTCATTCTCCCTTCCTTACATCTAGTCAGTTGCCAATTCCTCTCAATTTGACTTACACAACATCTCTTATATTTGTTCCCTCTTTACATTCACAAAACCACAACTGTGTTTCAGGCTTTTCTTACCTTTTGTCTCCTAATGGTTTTCTCTGTCTCCAGTTTCTTCCTTTCCAACACATCCTACAGAAAGCTGCCAGATTACTATTTCTGAAGTACCAGCCAAACTACAGCAAGCCTCAGATCAAGAAGTTTTAGTGGTATTTCCAGAATAAAATTCAATGTCGACTATTTAATTCTTAAAACTGTTCATAATCTGGCTCCAATCACGACCGATCCCTCCTCCCACCCCTAGCCCATATATTCTAGCTAATTTCCAATGAAAATATTTCCTTTCTCTTTTTTTCCATGCACAACATTCCATCTGTGCTACTTCTTATCTTCACTCTATTCTTCACTAATGCTCATAGTCTCCAACAATATAATACACATATATGAAAATGCACATGTATACATATACACATGCATGCATTTATAATTATATATGTATGGAAATAGAGATAAATATTTAATTATTCACATACATGTAATTATTCAACAGTATGTAAATTCATTGATTGCCAAGATATTTCTTTTGTACTTTGCTTCACTGGTGTCTAGAACATAGTAGGCACTTAATTTTCATTTATTGGTTAAAGGAACTTAGAGATATTTATTGAATTAAATTGAATTTTCTTTTCAAGGTATTCATGAAGTTTTAATAGAATGATATCACTTGTTGTTACATGGCAAATTATGTTGAATATTTCTGGAAAATAAGGTGATATGTCTCGTTTCTGTTTTGAAAATTGTGAAAGGAAAAACTGTTTTGCAAAGGTATTTATTATAAGGGTCTTAGGGTGCATCATGGAGTAAATACTAGAAATTTAATCATAAAGAACCATGTCTTCTGGTCAAAATGTTGAAAGCTGCATAGATATATTATATAAAGACAGTTCTGTAAGTAATTGTTGAAAATCATTTATCATGCAGACTACAAATTTAATTTGGCTCAATAACACATATACTCTCCCTCTTCCTTTGTGTTAATGCTATTTTGTATCATCAAGCACAGAAAATACACTTAGCTTTACATGAGATGGGGTTTTCCCACACAAATCATCCCTATGAAACAAAGGACCAAAAGACTAAGGGAGGGAAGAGTATAATATGTGTATTCATGAGTTGCTGACCAATATCTTTTAGATCCAGTATCTTATTTACCCTGATTTATTTGAGATGAGGGACAAATGGGCATAAGCTTATTTCATGGCTGTCTAGTTAAGCATTTATAAACTTGCAGATCCTGGACTTCTCTTTAATAGTTTGTCATTCTAATTCACACTTAATATGGTAAAGAAGAAGCAATAGATCCCTGCTGAAAAAAAAATCCCTGTTCAAAGTCAGGGCGTAGCTTATATCTATCTCTAATGAATTGTACTGAGTAAGATAAAAACAGCTAATTGTTAATTTGAAGTATTCTGCCAAATTCATTTGGTTTTTGATAGAAAAAGAATGATCTATAAGAGAACATTTTGATGGTATGTGCATAAGAGATGATTAGGTATCACTTGAGTTTTTGTTTTTTTTCAACTGCTATATTAACTTCTGGTTTACATCATTCATTTCCATCAGATTTTGAGTTACAATTTTCCCCCATTTTCCCCTACCCACCACCCCAGAATAACAGTCATACTTTGACCTGATGAATATCATATTCCATGCCCTTCAATCCCTCAGTGTAGAAGCTGCCAGATCCTTGTTATCCTGATTGTGTTTCCACAATATTGAATTTTTTTTGCCTGGCTGCTTGTAGTATTCTTTCCTTGAACTGGGAATTCTGGAACCTGGCTACAATATCCCTAGAAGTTTTCTTTTGGGGATCTTTTTCAGGGGGTGATAGATGGATTCTTTCAACCTCTATTTTCCCCTCTGGCTCATTTTTCCTTGAGAATTTCTTGAAGGATGATTTCTAGATTTTCTTTAATCCTGGCTTCCAGGCAGTCCAGTAATTTTTAGATTATCTCTCCTGGATCTATTTTCCAGGTCAGTGATTTTTCCCATGAGATACTGCACATTGCTTTCTATTCTTTCATTTGTTTGGATTTGCTTAATAGCATCTTGATTTCTCATAAAGTCACTAGCTTCTATTTGCTCCAGTCTAATTCTGAAGGAATGATTCTCCTCAGTGAGCTTTTGAGATTCTTTTTCCATCTGGCAAATTCGACTTTTTAAGGCATTCTTCTCCTTATTGCCTTTTTGAGCCTCTTTTGCCATCTGAGTTAGTCTATTTTTTAAGGTGTTATTTTTCCTCAGTCAGGCTGTTGATTGTCATTTCATACTTTTCTTGCATCTTTCTCATTTCTCTTCCCAATTTTCCCCCATTTCTCTTATCTACTTCTTAAGGCCCTCTATGGCCTATAGCCAGCTCGTATTTTCATTTGGGGCTTTTGGTGCAGGAGTTCTGACCTCATAGTCCTCCTCCTGTTCCATGTTTTGATCCTCTTTGCCCCCAATATAGGAGTCTGATATTTCATTTTTTTGTTTATTTTGTTTCCTTTGCCTAGGCATGTTGCCACTCAATTACTTGACTTTGGGGCTTGTTGCCACAGTTGGACTTTGCTACCACCCAGGGGAACTTCCGTCCCAAACATTGGGGTTTTCTCAACTGCCAGAGGTAGTTGGGTGGCCTCTGTGAAGCCTCCACACACTCTGGCAAGCTGGTCACACACCCCAAGACCTCCATCCCAGACTGCAATCCAGATCCAGGAAAGGTAAAGCAAGATCGCTTACCCACCAGACTAATCACCAGATTCCCCTTTAGTTCGCAGGCCAAGAGATGAAGCTGCAACATGGTAATATGGTACAAGCTGTGCTGGCTCCTCAGCAGCTTCTCACACCCGGGGAAGAAGCTGACACATTCTCCCAACCAGTCCCAAAGTCCATAGGGCACTGACCTCTCACTTTGTCCTAGGCATCTATGTGTTGATAATTCTGGAAATGCCAGAGCTGCTGGTGTTCTGGGGTCCCTTCGGCTGGCTGCTGGTCTGGCCACCCTCAACTCATCTGGGCCTGGGCTCAGCTCCCAGAGCTCTTCACTGGCCTTTCCCTGCCTGGCTGCAGGACTCCTCAGTGGGAAGTTAGCTTCTCTGTGTCATTTTGTGGGTTCTGGAGCTCCAGAGGTCATTCAGAGTCCCCCTTTACATAATTTTGAAGTGGTGTGGGCTAGAGCTCCATGGAAGTGTTGTTTCTACACTGCCATCTTGACTCCACCCCCCGTCACTTGAGATTCTTGACTATCCAAATATATATAGAAGTTTGATATGATTTGGTACCATAATGTCCAAATCTCTCTCCTCAGAGACATAGCAAGATATTGTGCAAAATTTCATTGTTAATTTTTACCTATCTTTACATTTATTTTATGTTGCAACTTAGCAAATACTGTTTTCTATTTTTAATTAAATAACATTATCAAAGGAAACAATGTCCTGATTTTACAAAATCTACCCAGGAGCAGCTAGGTGGTGTAGTGTGTAGAGCACTGGCCCTGGAGTCAGGAGGACATGGACTCAAATCCTGCCTCAGATATGTAAGCCCAAAAACTAGCTCTGTGACCTTGGGCAAGTTGCTTAACCCCAATTGCCCTAAAAAAAAAAGCAAATAATAAAATTAAATTAAATTAAAAGTCTACCCTAAAATTACAGATTATATAATTTCCTCTCATGTATTTTTTACATCTTTGGTGTACTTTACCCCTTTGTATATGAAATAGCTAAGTGTGTTTTCCCCAAATAGCTAACTGTATCTACAAATTATTCTTATTGTAGCTGTCACCTATGCTTTTTCCAGTTTATAATTTTAGATTTTTAGTTCTCAGTTGTCCTTAGTGAAGCATATTCCTATATCCAAAATTCATAAAACTGAGCGCAGAGCCAACAAAACCTGGAGTCAAGCTCCACCACTTATTGACCATGTGATGCTGGGTAAATTACAGCCATCTTCCATAAACTCGGTGTATGTAGAGGGATCTACTCACCAGGAATCTTTTACACTGGAAGAATCTCAGGTCAAATTAAAAAACACATGGGATAAGCGTGGAATATCACTAGACATAGGAGAAAGAAGATACAATTTTTAATTTTCAGTGTTTCCTTTATGAATTTCTGTCAGAATATTTGAATGTGATGATTTTTTCCCTTCCTGCTTCATTCTTAGAAATATATTATTCTTAAATATCAAATTATAATACTTATGTAAGCCCTTGTCTAGTGCCTAATTGAGCAATGGTGCCTCCTGAGCATTCAAAGTCTGGAGAGAAAGGTCTGGCAGGTATTTTCAAAGAAACAAATAAAAAAAAAACACACAGAAATTTCAAGTACATTTCAGGGCCAAAATAAACATTTGTTGCTCTCATAAATAACCTAAATACAGAATCATCTTGAAGATTAGCCATCAGGAGATGAGATTTTGTTTTTGTTCTTTGAAAGCAATTCACTCAACAAGATCATTTACCCAGGTGGGAATAGAGTGTAATACATTCTGGTGGAGAAGATATATCTGTTAATATATATCTATATCCTCATACACACATATGTGTGTCATTATATGTATATTCTTTATAGGTTTATATTTGCAAAAGAAAAAAGAATATATATGTATAAACACATATATATGTCATTTTGACTTACATAACTGAATCCTAGCTAGTTGGTACCTTCTCCTTATTACTAAAATTCTAATTTATAACGTCTTTGGCCCTAATTTGTTCTTTAACATTTCAAAAAGTACTTTTCTGTTAACCTTAGAGGAAAAAATTCATCTAAACTTAATTAAGGAATTGGAAGGAAAAATGCCTGCGATTTTACCTTCTCTTACTCAAAATCAAATAGTATCTGGTTCTGTTTACAGCTTATTTTTACAGTTTTTATTCTTAGTTTTCTTAAATTAATGTTTTGTTTATATCTTTTGTTTTATATCATAGTTGTTTCTGGAGATAAGTGCATAGATAGATAGATAGATAGATAGATAGATAGATAGATAGATAGATAGATGATATAGATATAGATACACCTGAATATATTTATACATATGCATGCATATACACACATGTATATATGTATGCACGTATATGTGTGTATAATGTGTGTAATGTGTGTGTGCATTTCCTCTTCTTGCTCCTCCAGGTTGCAATCTTTCTTGAAATACATGAAAACAATGAAGTAAAAGCTTTCAGAACTCAGACCGACCTGCATATAAAACATTATTGAGTAACCTCCTACCTCTCTTTTCTGAGGAGGGATTTTTTTTTTTTTTTGGTAAACCATTATATGTTTTAACTTTCCCATAGCTTGATTTCTGTTTAATGATCTTATCATTCACAATGTTGTCATTATTATACATTGTTTATTTCTGTTTATTTCACTCTGTATCATTTCATACAAATCTTACCATATTTCTCTGAATCCCCCATAGCCTATTGCATAATCCATTATAGTTCACTGCAGTTTTGTCTATCTACTTTTTTATCTGTTTTCAGATTAATGGGAACCCATTTTATCTCCAGTTCTTTGCTCTATCAATGAATGTTCCTATTTATATGTTGTTATACCTTGTTTTGTTTTTCCTGTCTTCCCCTCCTAGGACTTTATGCCCAGTGGTGGGATTGTTGGGTTAGCTGGGATGACTAGTTTAGTCATTTTGATTGTCCTATTATAAATGAATATGCAAAACATTTTGATTGATTTTTAGCTTCCTATACCAAAAAGAACAAATCTGGAATTTTGTGATCACTTTTGATGCTACATTTTAGCAATAGTACTGGTAATCTAAAAAGCATCCATACATAGTCAAAGGTCTTGCTATATTCTATAAAAGGATCAGTTTAGATAATTGGAGATATTTAACATGGAGCATACTACACTTAAGGGAGAAGAGCAAAATATTTTTGTATTCTAGTATTAAAAGGATTATAAAGTGAAAAGAGGCATTAAAATCCTGAGGTTGGTTTTCTATCCAAGCATTCTGAGGTTCTGCCTCACTTCTATTATATAAGTCCTTGAGAGGAGTGTTACTGTTTTTTTGTTTGTTTGTTTGTTTGTTTTGTTTTGTTTTTTGTTTGTTTTTGTTTTTGTTTTTAAGCCAGAACACCACAAAGGCCATTCAGCACAAAGGATCTCAGAAAGGACCATTTACCCTCTACCCCCATTCCATCCCTCCACCATGGTCAGCATCTCTCACAGAGTCCCTCCTCAATTCCATTTGTACTGGGATCTTAGCCATTCAAATTTCCCTAAACTTGAATAAGCTTTGAAAAATTTTGAGAGGAGAAGGGGTTAGCTGTTGACCGCTGCTGGCAGTTATTTTCTTACTCTAGTACCTATTCCAATTATGCTTTAATTAAGGCAAAACAAAATAACATCTAATTCTATGTTAAGGAAAATATATTATATTTAAAAGCTTCAGTCTACTCTCATAATATCATTAACATTTATCTTTCCCAGGTTATGTAAGTAGTGTCCTTAAGTCTGTTATGAGTAGTAATCAGACACATAGTACAACTGATCAGATTATTTTCTGTGAAGAGATTACTAGAAATCTCTATTTTATCTTTAAATTACCTGAACATGTGGTACTCAATCTGAATTCTTGTCCTGTATTACACTGCAGACAGTATACCGCATTGATTGCCTTCTAACCGACTAATGTAGGTATATTAGCAAGCACCTCAGGAAAATGATAATTTAACCACTTCTGTGACTAAAAGGAATTTACTTGCCTAATATAAATAATTAATAGAATATGCCCTGTAGACATTTTCCACTATTCTGATGCTTTGCTATGATGTGAAAATGTCTTATATTTCATATTTTATTATAATTATCTTCTTATTTATACTCTTAGAAGAGGCAGCATTGTAGAGTGGAAAGGGGCCAGTCTTGAAATCAGTAATAATAGGATTAAAGGCCTGTATATCTGGCATATACTAGCTTTGAGACTAGGTCCAAATCACAGTGACATAGGTAAATCTAAAAACTATAAGTTCTAGATAAACTGACCATTTGTATAAGTGGAGGGAATTTTCATAACCAGATTTCAAAGTCTGTGGCTACCTTTCCCCCTTCACCCCCCAAAAAAATTCTAATACATTTGAGTATCTTTTTCTTGAAAATAATATAACACTACCCAATGACTGATGTATGAAATTGAAGTGATCCTTTGGAAGTGGAAATATACATCTTTTTTTTTTTAAAGCAATTGGGGTTAAGTAACTTGCTCAAGGTTACACGGCTAGTCTTTATTTATGCGTGGGTGCTCATTTTCTGAGGCCGGATCTGATCTCGGGTCATCCAAACTCCGAAGCCGGCGCTCTTACTCACTGTGCCACCTAGCCGCCCCTTTAGGGCAATTGGGGTTAAGTAACTTGCCCAAGGTTACACGGCTAGGTTTTTGTTTTTGTATGGATTAAGTGTCGGAGGCCGGCTCCGAACTCAGGTCCTTCTGATTCCAGGGCAGGCGCTCTATTCACTGCGCCACCTAGCCGCCCCGAAATATACATCTTTTAAAATTAGCATAAGTGGCCAGAAGTAAAAAGGAAAAAGAAGTTTGAAGAGGGACAGGGTGAAAAAGAGAAAAAGATAAATGGGGGATGAAAGTAGGAGGAAGTGCATGGAAATAATAATAGTCAATGTTAATGGGATGAACTCACCCACAAAATGGAAGCAGAGAGAAGAGTGGATTAAAAAATAGAACCTTATAATATGTTGTTTACAAGAAACACACTTGAAGGAAAGAAACACACAGAGTAAAGGTAAAGGGATGGAGCAAAATATATTATGCTTCAACTGAAATAAAAAAAAAACAAAACAAACAAAAAATGGGGTGGCAATCATGACCTCAGACAATGTAAAGCAAAAATAGATATAATTGAAGGAGATAAGCAGGGAAACTACATTGTGCTAAAAGGTACCACAGACAATGAAGTAATATCAATACTAAAAATGTGTGCAACAAGTACAATAGCATCCAAATTACATTAATTTTAAAAAGCAGTGTTGCACAAATAAAACCAATCTAGCCAAGATTAGAAGGAAAGCAGAAAACTATGAGGAGGCATTTATAGCAAGTTTCTCTGAAAAAAAATCATTTTCAAACATATAGAGAAATGAACCAATTTTATAAGAATACAAGTCACCCCCCTAATTGATAAATATTCAAAGGAAATGGACAGTTTTTAGAAGAATAAATCACAACTAGTGATATTGATAAAAAGTTTTAAATCATTATGTATTAGAGAAATGCAAATTAAAACAGGAATGGTTGAGCAAGTTCTGTTTTGTAATTGAAATGAAATAATGTAGTGTAAGAAATGATGAGTATGATGCTTTCAGAAAAAAAAAAAACAGGAAATATGTACATGAACTGATGCAAAATAAAGTGACTAGAACCAAGAGGATATTGTTAATAGTAACAGAAATATTTTGCAGTGATTGATTATGAATGACTTAGCTAATTTCAGCAATACAATGATCTAACAATCAAGAGTGGGAACTTGGCTACATGTGACCTTCTAGGTCCTTGGGTGCTGTCTTTTTACTGGGTGCAAGTTTTACAGAATAAATCTTTGTTATTAAGTGATTTATCCTTTGAAGTTTGCATTCAAAATTCTCCACTTGAGGATCTAAAGGGCCACATGAGACCTCAAGGCCATAAGTTCCTCACCCCTGTGGGGAAACAAACAAACAAAAACTAATAATGAAAAATGCTATCCATATTCAGAGAAAGGGCTGGTAGAATCTGAATGCATACAGAAGTAAACTATTTTGACTTTTTATAAATTGTTTTCATCTATGTTTTCTTTCACATTGTAATTGATATGCAAATACATTTTGCATGATTTCTATATCAATATTTGTTATAAAATTGGTTACCTTCTCAAGGAGAGGCATGGTACAAGAGGGAGAAAAGGATTTGAAACTCAACATTTAAAAATTATTTTATACATAATTGGGAAAAAAGTAATATATTTTTTAAAAATAAAAAAAAATCCTCCCCAAAATAAAAAAGAAAGAAAATTAGTATTTTTGAATGATTTGGCAAATATATTTAAAAGTTTATAAAACCTCCTACTTTACTAATTCTTTGTTATTCCTTTGATTTGTGTTTTCCTGTTACATAGATGCCAAGAAAAATAAATATTCTATTGATTTTATTAAAAGCATTTAAAATTACTTATGTATAACATTTTTGCAGTATAAGAAGTGATAGCTATTAAAAATGATGTGTCCAATAGCAGTTCTTTCTCCTTAATGAAATGCCAGATTCAAATGGATATATTTCCTACTCATGAAGATTCCAAGACGAGCATAGATGACAAATATCATTGTAGCACTGAAATATTTTACAGGCATGGTGTAACTAAGCTTATGAGCTCCTGGAGAACAGGAATATTTTTTTTTTTTGCTTTTCTTTATGCCCCACCCCCAGATCTTAATACAGTGCCTGGCATGACACAGGTACTTAATAAATGCTTATTGATTGATTGAAGCATTATTGTTTTAATTAGAAAATTCATAAAGAGGGGAAGACTTGAACACAAATAAAAGCAATTAATATACTCAAGCAGAATACACATATACAAGGGAACAAGATTAAGCAAAATACTATGACAAATCAGAGAAAGAAAGTACTCTAAATTTAGGGATGGATAAGAGTCAAGTAAGGTTTTCATGGAAAAGCTGACATTTGAGTTGGGCTTGAGGAAAATAAATGGTTTTAAAAAGCTAGAATGACAAGCTGGAGAATGTGAAAGAAGGATTTTGATGATCAGAATAGGGAATATATCCTAGTACAGATTATGGATGATGTGAGCAAAGTCACAAATATTAAAGAAGACCAGGACAGGGTGGGGCCGGGGGAAGAGTTGGACTGGAATAGGGGTATATGAAGGAGAATATAATGAGCTCAGACTAAAGAAGTAAGCTGGAGACAAATTAGCCCTGAACAGCAGAATTAGGGACTTATTTTTTTATTTGTTAGGCTATAGGGATCCAATAAATATATCCTTTAGGCTTTAGTGGCCCAATGAATAATTCCAACATTTTGATGCCTGTTTACTTAGTCTTTGTTGTGGCAGTTTTATACTTTTTTTTAACTTCTAAAATGGATGAAATTCCCAGAAGCCCAGAATGTGTTACAATGAGTAAGTATGAAATGACTGCCTTATTTTATTCGAGGTGTTTGCAGGAGAGTTATACAGGTCTTTGACTACACATAAATAAGGCAGGTGATTTCCATAGTCAATTTAAATTCTCGTGAAAGCAAATCTGTTCTTGCCTTTCAATTACTTTGTAAAGCTCTTTGACATTTTGAAAGATTCTACATAAATAATCAACTAGAGTAGTTTGCATATTCACTTAAGCTAGTTGCAATCATAAAGAAAGTAATACCTCCCTCCAGCCCTCTGTCCACTATTGCTAAGTCTGTAAATGCAGGGTAGGAAGGAAGAGAAAAAAGGGGGAGGGGGAAGAAGAAACTTACATGATAACTGTATTAGATATTTAAAAGGAATAGATTTGCAGTTACATATGCAGTTATTCTTTTAATCACACGGTTATGGAAATGCTTATTTTAGGTCATAAACTAAAATTTAAAAGAAACATTTTTTAAATTAACTGAAAGATATTACACAAACAAACAAACAAAAACCTAGCCTTGTGACCTTGGGCAAGTTACTTAACCCCAATTGCCCTCCAAAAAGCAAAAAAAAAAAAAACCTTAAAGATATTAGCCTGTCTGCAAAATCTATGTGTGCTTTCTTCAAATCACATATACTTTCAAAATTATATGGACATTTAGAAATACAAATGTATGGCTTTTTTTAATACATTATGTTGACTCAGTACAAACCTACAAACAAAACCTGGAATCATAATCAGAGCAACACTAATCTGCTTTTTACTTTTTATGAATATTTATATGAGAGACAGATGTGGAGGGGAATGTTGTTGCCTTAAAGAAGTGCTGCCATTAGGGAACTGACAATAAAGCCCTGTTCCCAAGTGCCTTGGGAGATTTTACTTATTTATTTATTTTGCCCTTTGATATTTCTTAGAAAAATAGTTCTTTGTGTGAGGGTGTTGTACTTTCAGCTCCACACTGCAGGTTTGTTCCTGCAGTGCTTCTGATCAACCTACTCAGTGATGAATGGAGATCACAGAGGGAACAGGCAATGGAGGGGTTATCAGAGAAGAGAGAAGAGCTCAATTCCTTTCTACCACCTAAGCTAGTCAGGCAAAACACTGAACTCTGTATAGTGAACCCCAAGGGTTCATGCTGTGACCGAACAGCAATTGTGACTTCAAACACATAAAGGTGATAGTATTCGGAGCTAGGAAATGATGAATGACTTAGCAATGCTACACAGTAGGTGAATGCCAGAAAAATACTCTGCCCATTCATCTGTGCTTCAGACTGTTTAAAACAAGCTTCATGTAATGCTATAAGGATTTATGTCTGTAACACCCATCTTAATGTTCTGAACAAGTACTGCAAAAGCTTTAGGGCATTTTCTGACTCAATTAAAATCAATGTGCCTACAATGAAGATCGCCTGATCATGACTTCTGAAATGGGGTTGCAGATTGAATGTTCCTTTCTTCATAAGTTCCAGTGAGGAATTATTTATGCTGATAATAGATATGGAGTAATAAATAGCCATACTAAAAACCCATGACAAAACTCATATAATGAATTATTATGTATAAATCATATTTTCTTTGACTTGAATTGAAAAGACCTGCTCACCTAGCTACCCATACACTGCCCTGTGGTTTTACAACTATAGAGTTCCTTGGCATTTTATGAAGGAGCTAGCATTAAAATAAGTTTCAAGTCATTCTGAATCCTTTTTCAACCTAAAGAAATAAATAATCTCACTAATAAGTAGGACTTGTTACCTGCTAATAATTGTCCTCTTAATCACTTATTAAGTTTAGCTCTACTCAAAATTATGAAATTAACAAAAAAAATTGTAAGCTTTATTAGCTGTGCTCTTCAATATATTTCTAAAAAAATTAGTCACTCACTGATGTCCAATTGTATCTAACAAAATTCTGGTGGATCTTGAATTCACCAAGTTTCTAAAATTGCCCTCAAGTAAGTTATCTGTTAAATTAAAGCACAAGAAGATATAACTCAGAATCTCAGTGTTAAAAGGGAAGTCAGAGATCATATTCCAACCCTAACTGAAATCTTGAATCCTTTCTATAATCGAGCCTTTATTAAAATAAAAATTCTTTGAAAGTAGATACTGAAGTCAAGAGGATTCGAGTTCAACTCCAGGCTCAGACACTAGTTTTATGACCCTGGGTCTATCTACCTTTGCTTTTTCAACTGTAAAATGAGGTTAATAATAGCACCTATTTCCCCAGGTTATTGTGAGGATCAAAAGAGGTACTATAAGCACTTGACACAGTATTTGACACATAGTAGGTACTTAATAAATGTTTTTCCCTTCTTTTGATAGAAAATTAATTGATCCCCAAATCAGGCCACTTTTTGATTCCTCTGATGGTTAGAAAGTTTTGGGGTTTTTGTTTGTTTGTTTTTCCCCTAAAGTCTACCTTTTTTTTTTTCACTATACCCATGATTATTAGATCTTCTTTCTGGGACTAACTGCAACAATTCTATTTTCTCCTCAAATATGTGTGTATTTCATCACACACACACCACACACACACACACACACACACACACACACACACACACAAATCTGACTTCATCCTAAATCTCCTCTCCAAGATCTCATGCCCTAGTTCTATTAAACAATTTTTATTTTAACATGATTTTATACTTTCTCACCATCTTCATCAATTTTGGAGAAGAAGGGACAGAAGTGGTTATGATACATGGCTATTTTCACTCCTAAAACAACAGAACACCAGAACTCATCGTGATACACCAGATGCATTTGAAAAAGTCAGAATGTACTGAGTATAACTTACCCAACTACTGACAATGACCACTTTAAATTGGGGCCAATTGCTGCAGTAGTTTAAAGACTACTCCCTGAATGAGTGTGTGAGGCTTTGTAAAAACTAGGCTTCACTGAACACTTCCATCCATTCAATTCATACTTGAGTGACTGTGTGGTAACTCAATATCCATAAAAGAGAAGGTGAAAGGAGAAAAATTCATACTTAAGACCTGGTTGTCCAAAATAGCTTAATTAGAAAGGAGTGAGATGTTGCATCCGCATTGGAATGGTGGTATTAGCAACTCCTAATATATATTCCCAGACTTCCTTGTTTCTAAAAATCAAATTTCTATCTGAACAGGGTTCCAGCCTTTTGAGGGTCCTAGAGTGGTGATTGATGAGGAATAAGGATCAATTTGTTGCCTTTGATTTCAGATCTATGTTCTGGCACCATGAAGGTCATTAGTGGTTGAAGGAATTGAGAGTATAAGATTAGATCAAAGGACATGCAAGAAGTAGCTTGAACTAGTTTATGAGAGTTAAGTGCTAAATTTTCAATGTAAGTATTTACACATCAGAAAGTAGCAAATGCCTTGCAAAAAGTTCTTTATTTATTGTTTCATTGTTTATGTAGATTTAAGAAAGTGGTGGAAAACATATTAATCATGGAGATAAAACTAAAAGGTGAATTGTGAGTTCATTTTCCTCCCAGAGAACTGGTTGTTAAGTATTGACCAGCCTACTCCTACATATTTTCTAGTTTATTCAAGGTTAGATATTAAATAGTTTGTGGAGGATATTTCTGGTGATCCAAAGTATTTGATCAAAGGTGGATATTTTTCTATGAAGCTTTATTTATGACAACAATGTGAGATATTCTGGAGTGTTTTTTAGTATGAAAGCAAAAGAAATCAAAAGTCTTTTAAAACTACATAGATATAGAGAATAGTGGACTATTAATTAGTGACTAATGAATCTTTTCAGTGAATTCAGGCTTTTATGGAAAGTGCAAGAAAAAGTGGCTTTGAGTTGCTCTCTGAGTGGATCAAAGGCCTCTCAAAAACTGTTGCTTATAACTGTATTCCTTGGGATTCTATATATAAATGCTAACTTAGAATTTGTAAGGTGAAGAGGAATAAGCTTCAAATATAGCAAGAACTCAACAAGGGGAAAGGAGTATTAATTATTAATAAAGAAATATATAAATGTATTATTATATTTTTCCTAGCAAGCAGATTCAATCCCTTTATATACTCAATAAATAGAATGGCATTTGGAATAACAAAATTCTAAGGAGAAAATTTATCCTCATACATCATAAGAAAGTTCACAGAAAAAAGTGCATACTATTAAAAGAAAATGCAGAGCATTTAACAGACCCCATAGTAATTCATAGCATTTTATCCTAAGATTAATTTAATTTTAGTGCCTTGTGAAACTACTTGCATATTGCACTTTCAGTCCACAAAAGCCACCTATAACTTTTATGTGAACTGAACAGAAAGACTTCAGAACATATATTTTTGTAGTATATTTTCTTAACTTGAGTGAAGGATTTTGTATGTATCCCTGTTTAGTTCCATCTTTCTTCCAATGCCATATTCTCCCTAGATTATTTCAAATCTCATTTCTTCATTCTAGAGTATCAGCTGTCCCTCTCAATTTTGTATCATACTAGGGCTTTTTTCTACACAGAACATTTATAGATATTCTATTCCTGCTTCCAGAACTCTGGAGGATTGGCATCTGGGCAAGTATGACTGTGCACACTGGCATTCTGATAATTGGCTACATCATGGGAATTTTTGATTATACTCAGTGCCACAATTATAGAAGGGTTAGTTCCAAGGACTTCTGGGGATAGAGCTTGAATTTTAGGGTTAAATAAAGATGGCAGAGTAGAGCTTTCTGCTGAGCTTTCTTAACATTACCCTCCAAATAAATTTAAAATAATTTCTTGAACCAAATTCTGGAGTAGCAGGATCATTATAAGGTCAGAATGAGGCATTCTTCCAGCCAAAAACATCTTAGGAGGTCAGAGATTTGTGACATGAGGATGGGAACTGGCTTAGAGTCCACATTGATGAAACAACAATAGTGGGACAAGGTGGTGGTGACAGAAGCTACAGAGGTTCTGGAGCTCTCAAGCCAGAGCTGATGTTAAGGGAACCTGATAACTGGTCAAGAAGAGATTGCAGGGAGCTAGCAAGTTCAAAGAAGTGGAAAGGATCCACCAATCACCAAATAAACAAGGTCTCAAAATGAATACTCAGGAATATTATATACAAATTTCCAGAGCAACTAGGTCAAAGAGAAAATACTTCAAGCAGTCAGAAAGAAGTCATTCACATACTGGAGAACCACAGTATGGATCACAAAAGATTTAGCAGCTACCATGTTAAAGGAGCAGAGGGACTGGGATATAATATTCCAGAAAGCAAAAGAGCTGGATTACAGCCCAAAAAAATCTAGCCAACAAAACTGAGCATAATACTTAAAGGGGGAAATGGATATTTGATGAAATACAGAACTTTCAATCAATGATGAAAAGACCAGAGGTGAGTAGAAAATTTGACTTTCAAATTCAAGACTCAAGAGAAGTACCTAAGGAATAACTTTTAAACTAGAGGAGAAAATGGTGGGGAGTGGGCAAACTTGAATCGCATTCACATATAAATTGATTCAAAGAGGGGAAATGGATATACATACTCAATTGGTAATAGTAATCTATTTTACACAACAGAGAGGAAAAAGAGGGGGGAAAATGGAAGGGAATATTAGGGGAAGTAGTGGGCAGATTGATGTTTGAGGGAGAGGATAAAAAGGGAGAGAAAAGAATATACACAAGAAAATAAGATGGAGGGAAACACATAGTTAGTAATCATAACTGTGAATGTGACTGGGATGAATTCACCCACAAAACAGAAACAGATAGCAGAATGTATTAGAAACCAGATTCCAACAATGTGTTGTTTATGAGAAACATACTTAAAATAGAAAAACACAGAGAGTTAAGTGACTGGAGAAGAATCTATTATACTTCAACTTAAAGAATCTATTATACTTCAACTTAAAAAAACATAATGGTAGCAACCATTATCACAGGTAAAGTAAAAGCAAAAATAGAACTAATAAAAATGTATAAAGAAATAAACTAAATTGATAAAAGGAAACATAGAAAATGAACTTATATCGATACTAAACATATATGCACCAAACAGCCTAGAGTCCAAATTCTTAAAGGAAAACTTAAATTAGCTACAGGTGAAAAGAGGCCATACAACTATAAACATGGGGAACTTTATCTCTCCCTTCTCAGAACTAGATAAATCTAGCCATAAAATGTATAAGAAAAAAGAAAAGGAGATGAATAGAATCTTAGAAAAATTAAATACAATAGTCATCTGAAGAAAATTTTGAGAGTATAAGGAAGTATATGTTTCTCTCAGATGTTTATGGTACCTTTATAAAAACTGATACAGAGGGGCGGCTAGGTGGCACAGTGAATAGAGCGCCGGCCCTGGAGTCAGAAGGACCTGAGTTCAGAGCTGGCCTCTGACACTTAATCCATACAAAACAAAAACCTAGCCGTGTAACCTTGGGCAAGTTACTTAACCCCAATTGCCCCAAAGGGGCGGCTAGGTGGCGCAGTGAGTAAGAGCACCGGCCTCTGAGTTGGGATGACCCGAGATCAGATCCAGCCTCAGAAAATGAGCACCCACGCATAAATGACTAGCCGTGTAACCTTGAGCAAGTTACTTAACCCCAATTGCTTAAAAAAAATTGATACAGAAAAGCAGAAGTGTTAAATGTACCCTTTTCAGACAATAATGTAATAAAAATTAAATTCAACAGAAGGACATAGAGGCATAGATTAAACATTAATTGTAAACTAAATAATCTAATTTTAGAGAATGAGTGAGCCAAAGAAGAAATAAGAGAAACAACCAGTAATTTCATTAAAAAGAATGAGAACAATGTGACAGCATTCAAAGATTTGGAAGATTTGAAAAAAACACTATTTATTTGAAATTTATATCTCTAAACCTGTAAATCAACAAAAGAGAGAAAGAGCAGATCAATGAATTGGGCATGTAATTAAAAAGTTATTTGGAAAAAAACAGAAGTCTTTCATTAAATACAATGGAAATCCTGAAAATCAAAGAAGAGATTGGTAGAATTTAAATAAAAATATTGAACTAATAAATGAAATTAGAAGCTGGTTTTATGAAAAAAATACATAAATCATTGGTTAATTTTGTTAAAATTAAGAATACCAAATTACTAGTATTGAAAATTAAAGGAGTAGCTGCATTAAAAATAAAGATTAAATTAAAGAAATTATTAGGAATTATTTTGCCCAATTATATACAAGAAAAACTGACAATCTAAATGAAATAGATGGATGTTTACAAGAATACAAGCTTTCCCCAATTAACAATAGAGGAAAGAAATTACTTACATAAACCCATCTTAGGAAAAGCTCCCTGAGGAAAAAAAAATATGTATATTTCCAGAAGCAAATGGATTTACAATCAAATTCTACTAAACTTTTAAGGAACAATTAATCCCAAGATAAAAACTATTTGAAAAAAATAGATAAAGAAGTCCTAACAAATTTTATGACATTAATATGGTTTTGATGTATGAATAAAAGAGAACAAAAATCCAGAGAAATAAAACTATAGATGAATTTCCTTAATGAATATTGATGCAAACTAAACAAAATACTAGCAACTAGCAAAAAGACTGCAATAATATTTCACAAACATCTTATACTATAACCAGGTAGAATTTATACTATGAATGCAGTGTTGCTTCAATATTAAGAAAACTGACCATATCACAGCAAAACTAACCATATCAATAACAAAGCAACAAAAATATGATTATTTCAGTAGATATAGGAAAAAACTGACAAAAACAATACCAATTCCTATTAAAAACACTAGAAAGCATAGGAATCAATATGACCTTTATTAGAATTATAAGTATTATCTATATAAAACCAATGTAAATCATTATCTATAACAGGGATCAACTTGAAGCCTTCACAATGAGATCAGGGGTGAAGCAAGGGTGTGGATAGCCACTTCTATTATTCAATACAGCAAGAGAAATGCTAAGTATAACAATAAGACAAACAAAAGAAAAGAGAGAAATTAAAACAGGCATTTTGTAAACAAAACTATCACCCTTTGCAGATGATATGATAGCGTACTTAGAGAACCCAAGATAATCAACTAAAATAACTATTTGAAACTATACTAACAACTTCAGCAAAGTTACAAGTCATAAAATAAATCCATTTAAATTCTAAGCATTTCTGTATACTACCAACAAAGCATAGCAGCAAGAGGTAGAGAGATTCCCTTTACATTAACTGCAGATAATACAAAGAACTTGGAAATCTACCTGTCCAGATAAACCCAGGGATTATATAAACACAATTACAAAACATTTTTCAGGCAAATAAAGATAGATCTAAACATTTGGAGAAAAACTATCTATTGCCCATTGGTAGGTTGAGTCAATAACAATTCTATCTACATAATTTACTTAATCAGTGTCATACCAAAGAAAGTACCAAATAATTACTTTCCAGAACTTGAAAATATAGTAACAAAATTCATCTGGAAGAACAAAAAAGTCAAAAATGACAAAAGAATCAATGAAAAAAGTGAAGGAAGATGACCTAGCAGTTCCATATTTCAAACTATATTACAAAGTCATAATCATGAAAACTTTGTGGTATTGTCTAAGAAATAAAGTGGTTGTTCAGTGGAATAGTTTAGGCATACAATATGCAGTATTAAATTACCAAAAGATCCAGTCTTTTGTGACAAACACTCATTATTTGACAAAAAACTCTCAGAAAACTAGAAAATTTAGTAAATATGGGCCAACAACTCACACCACATACAAAGGTAAGGTCAAAATGGATAAGTAATGGCAACAGAACCCACAAAATGACACAGAGAAGCTAAGCTCCCATTGAGGACAGCCCAGCAGGGCAGCAGGAAGCAGCCAAGCACAGCACACTGGGAGCCATGCCCAGCCCTAAGTGAGCACCCACTTTTCAAAAGGGACAGGATTAAAGTAAAGAACAAGTGGTAGATGGGATAGGAGGGAGGGAAAAATAGTCAGTCGTTCACAATATATCCACTATGGAAATGTTTTGTATAGTTACACACATACAACCTATATTGAACTGATTATCTTCCCAGTAACGGTGAGTGACAAGGGTGGTAGGGGAAGAATCTGGACTTCAAACATTTAAAATCAAATGTTTAATATGTATATATATATATATATATATATATATATATAATTATTATTATTATTTTACATTTAACTGGGAAATAAGATATACCAATTCTGGGGCATAGAGATCCACCATGCCCTACTGGAAAGTCAGAGGGGGAAATGAGGGAAGATATAGGAGAGAGCAAATTGGGGGAGGGGATATTCAGTGGGATCACTGTTTTGAGGTGCTGGATAGGGGAAAATGGGGAGAAAATTTGTAACTCAAAATCTTGTGGAAATGAATGATGTGAACTAAAAAAATAAACTACAAAAAATTTAAAAATGCATAAGTGATTCAGATAATAAAGGGTGATATAAAATAAATTAGAGGAGCATGGGAAAGTGTACCTAACATATCTATGGATAAGGGAATAATTTATGACCAAATAAGAAATGAAGGGGATCACAGAAAGTAAAATTAGTTTTGACTACATGAAATTTAAATATATATATATATATATACAAACTAATGCAAGTGAATGTTGGAAGTAAAACAGGAGAAAGAGATTATTTTTAAATTTAATATCTCTGATAAAGGTCTCATTTCTTAAATACATGGGGAAAGGGTTAAATTTATAAAAATAAGATAGATTCTCAAGTTGATAAAGTGAATTATGCCCAAAGAGCTATAATATTGTAGGCACCATTTGACCAATCAATACCACTACTAGGTCTATTGTCTAAGGAGACCAAAGAAAAGGGGAAAAGACCTATATGTAGGAATATTTATAACAGAGCTTTTTTGTGATGGCAAAGAAATGGAAATGGAGGGGATGTCCATTGATTAGGCAATGACTTGACAAGTTGCCATATGTGATTGTGATGTAGTACTGTTGTGCTCTAGGAATTGGTGAGAAGGAAGGCTTCAGAAAAACCTGGGAAGAATTACATGAACTAAAGCAAAGGAAAGTGGGTAGCACCAGGAAAACCTTATATACAGTGTCATCAATATTTTAAGGATGATTTACTGTGAAAGATCCAGATATTCTTTTTTTTTAATAAAGCAATTGGGGTTAAGTAACTTGCTCAAGGTTACACGGCTAGTCATTATTTGTGGGTGGGTGCTCATTTTCTGAGGCCGGTTTCAATCTCAGGTCATCCCAACTCCGAGGCCGATGCTCTTACTCACTGCGCCACCTAGCCACCCCGAGATCCAGATATTCTGATGAAAACAATGATCTAATACTGTTCCAAAGGACCCATGACAAAAATAAATGCGATCCATCTCCAGAGAGAAACCTACTACCCTTTCCTCTTGTTTTCTCCTTTTTGCCAGAAGCTTGTGAGCATCAATGGCCAGTTTTGTGAACTGGCATTTTCCCCTTTCATGTTGCTTGAGCAACCAAGGGAAGAAAGTGGCTTGTGTGATGGTGCTAAGAAAGAGTAAATACCAGAGAAAGGCAATTTGAAAATTCAAGTTCATCCATTTGACAATTCCAAGGAAGGTAAAATTTAACAAGGATACTTAGTCTTGCAAATTGTCTAATCACTATTCTAAACACAAATGTGATGAGTAAGATAGCTATACCATCATACGAGACATTGACAAAAATGTTTAAGAAAACTGGATGAAGGACAAAGTCCTATAGCATTCCACTAGGAACTTCTGGGTTTTTATCAATGAATTTATTGTAACTCTTGGCATTCTTTAATTCAACTATGTTTTAATTAATTTAGTTGAACTATCTTTTAGTCCACATGATTTTATCTTATGCACAAGCTCTCTTGATAAAAAGCTGTCAACTATCTTTTGGGAAATTTGGTCATAATTTATTCAATCTGTTCCTCTATTTTAACAACTTTATTATGAAAGGAAATTGTTTTATTATGGCCTGATCTGTTCTTCATAAAGTCTTTCTACCTCGTGGCAATCTCATGTCCTCTAAGTAACTACAAATTGGACCCTTCTATGATTTCAATGTGAATAAATGTCAAGCTGAGCATCCTTTAGTTTAATGTATATACATTCATGTAATAATGATTACTCCTGCAACAATAAAGTTTGCATTTCTTTTGCTTTTTGGAGGGGGGAAGGCAGGACAATTGGGGTTGACTTGCTCAAGGTCACATGGCTAGTTAAGTGTTAAGTGTCTTTGATTGGACTGACTCCAGGGCTGGTACTTTATTCACTGCATGACCTAGCCACCCCAAAAGTTAGCATTTTTACAAATCACTTTCCCCCAATAACCCTCTGAACTAGGAAATATGAAAATTATCACCTGTTTAGAGATAGGAAAAATTAAGCTCAGTGATATCAAACAATATATTTACCATGATATGTCTACTCTCAAGTCTGTGTTTAACTAATGTCTATTGCAATTTCTTCTATAATACTATGTAACACTCTGCTTTTTTCTTTGCAAATTTGGACAATATTTGTCTATCACTAGTCCCTCTTTTAGCACGAGTACTTAAAGTTTGCCAATAGCAGTTCATCACATCTGAAATTTTTTCGGTACCCAGGACAGATGACTTGGACTAGGTGACCTCTTCTCACTTTATCATGAGTTTCAGTTATTTCACCTATTTTTGTGGTTGTTGCTTTTCTCTCCCTTGTATCATGAAGAACATTTCATCTTGTTAGGGGAAACAGAAACAAAAGAAGAACTGAGTAAACATGCCTTCTCTACTCTGTATTTTTATCTTCCCACCCATTCTGAGTCACAATTCTCTAGCTTTCTTGATCTTGACTTGTTTCTAAGGCAATTTTAAAACAGCTACTTCACCAGCAAAACCACATTGCTCTCTCACCAAATCATTTTTTTCTCTACAGTTTCTCTCACATCTATGACGTTCTCATCAATTACAAACCTGCCACCCTAGTTCAGGACATAATCATCACTAGCTTGGACAGTTATGTGTGTCACTGTGGAGAGAGAACTGGGCTGGGAATTAGGAAGAAAAATTCAAATCTGACCTCAAATACAAGCTAACTGTGCCCCTGGGCAAGTCACTTCTCTGCCTCAGTTTGCTTCAACTATAAAATGGGTCTTCTAATATTAGCAAACCCTCATGGTGGTTGTAAGGATCAAATAAGGCAATATTTGTAAAGTGCTTACAAGCTCCTAGAGGCAAGGACTACTTTTTTTTCTCTTTTTAATCCCAGAACCAGAACTTAATTGTGCTGTGGTACATGATATGTAAGTAAAACATTCTTGTTGCCTGACTTTAGGATTTATTTCAAGATTCAGTTTCTACTAAACTTAATAAGTTATGCCTTACAGTATTATCTAGCTCAGATACATCTAAACTAGGATGAAAGCCTTAAGCTAAAGGAATGAAACCATGATGGCAGAATTTCAGGCATCAGTGAATAAGTAGAGAAGGTATTTAGGAGGCAGATATGCATTGATTCAACAGGTATTTTAAATGTGCCTACTATGTGCAAGGTATTGAGCTAGGCACTGGGGATGCCAATATAAAAATGAAACAGTCCCTGCCCTCAAGGTACATGTATTCTGCTGGGAGAATACGTCGTGTGAAGAGAGAGGTAAGCCCATACAAAATATATTTTAAAAGTTATTTGATGGTATGGGAAAGATAGGAAAAGAAGATTAAGACCTAGACAGATCAGGAAATTCATAATGTGGGAGATGAAAGGTCAGATCCATGACTGTATTCAATTCTTATGTGGGTTTTCCATACTGAGTTTGAGTAAACTATATGAAATTCCCTTTTCTCCTTGTTAACTTGAAAATACCATTTGAATCATCACAATTTCATGGAAAGGACTGAGAAAATGTAAATTGCCACTAATTTAAATTGTTCCTTTCATGTTGTCCTGAAAAAGAAATGAGAACTATTTTGTGAATACCAATTTACCTGATGTGTTAGAAATTCAGATACGTACTTTTTAAGTAAGTATGAACTGTTCATAATACATGACTGGTTCTTTATGATTATATTACATGATCTTAAATGGATTGTACAGTAGAGGATATTTTCATCACCAAGCATGATCTATGCTTTAAGTAAAATGTCACATTGTCCACATAGTCTCAATATATAATGCCACTGACAGGTAGGAACACAGAGGGTATGGAGTTGTCTAAATGGTGCAGTGCTTGTCTCACTTGGTTAAAGTTTGAAAGCATAAAGTTAAACTGGCAAAGAAACTGATAGAAAAACTGTATTCATAACTGTACTGTACTGCACAATTTCAGTTTATTCCTAATGGTATCTGCAGGGAAAAATTATGTATCACAGGAAACACTGATTAGCTGAAACTATTATGTCTTTTGTGAAAGAAAAAGTCCATTTACCTCCTGATGTCTGAGAGTTTACACCATGCATTGCTTATTAGAGGACTGAAGGTATTTAATCCCAAATTCATTTCTAGCAACTTTAACATCTTTTGAAATGTTAATGCAGCCCTATCAACTGCTTCTTTAACAGTTTTTGGTTTAGAGCCAAAAGATAATTATTTAGTATTTAAGCATTTGAATGAGTCACAGTGTATCAATATCTAAATGGTGTGACATTTTCCAATGGACATAATGGTACTTAAATGATATACTCAATCTTGCTTCTCAAAATTAAAAATAATGCTCAGCTGAACATACCATATACTATCACATAGAAGCTACTCTTGTTTGTCATGCACATACTATACAAACTCTGAAGAACAGTAATTACATTTAATATAATTCCAAATCTTTTAAGTAAAGAGATATGAGAATAAACAAAGAAGGAAAGAGGAACTTCATCTATCATTTTAGCACTAGGCACCTGTACATATTTATGGAACTGAAATATATCTAAACAGGAAAAATCTTATCTGAGTATCAGACTTATTACAGTATATCCAATATAAACATACCCAGTGCTTAAAAAAAGTTTGGTATTTTAATTCAATATGCAGAATATAAAAGAATATTGCACCATAGTCTATATGTGAAAATCAATTTATTTGTTCATCAGCATACATATATGACTTTCTGGATTCAGAAATGTCACTTGGTTCAACAAGCTTGATTGCAACTACACAAAAATAAGACATATACCAATGTAATATAAGACATATACCAATGTAACCATAACCCAGTTGAGAGGCAATATGGAGTAAGCAATAGAAATGGATTCTATAGGAAAGCTGATGTCAAGTCCCCACTCTGACATATATAGGTCATGACCTGATCACTCATTTAGCTTCTCAGTTAAAAAGGAAATTTCCAGGACTTTAAGATGTAGAGAATAGGCCGACCTATTGAATGAAAGCGTTCATTCCGTTACTGAGGAATTGAAAGGTCTAGGCCCTATCCCCACATCTATCACTCAAATACATGTCTATCTTCAATGTCTATTCATGGAACTATTTAGGACCACTCAAAAGTCTTAGAATGATTCACTTTGATTTTGGTTAAGTGGGACAAATAATCCACTGCTCAGAGCCTTCAAAATCATGAAAGCCAAGTTCCCAAAGCCTGAATATATCACACGTAACTTATAATAGATTCATTTGTCATCATTAGGAACTAGACATAGCTACAGTATTTGCATTATTAATAGCCCTCTTTTTCAGAATGTGTTGACACTGTGTTTCTGAATGGTGTTTTGAAAAGTGGTAAATATTCCATGCTTGTATGACTTTTATAATGAAGTTAAATCTTTCCTCTAGATTTTTTGGGGGAGTTAGGAGAATGGATAAAATAGACTATTTTCAGACTAAAATTATAATTTTGAAGACCTAGTACTTCCAATTGGTTTTACATTTTTTTTCTTCTGCTTGGTATGGAGATGATTATGGGTACTCATATACCAGCATATTCTACCATGCTACCAAGACTTCAGGTATATCTCCAGTGATGAGATAGATAGATTGATGGATAGATAGATAGATAGATAGATAGATATAGCTTTATACCTATACATGTAGCTAGAAAATATATATTTATATATTCATATCTCTATCTATAGCTGTATAGCTTTAGATATAGCTATTTAGCTATATATTTATAGATTGTATATAGCTTGTATATATAGTATAGCTCTATCTGTAAACATATATTTGTGCTTATATCTATAGCTAAGCAACTATATCTATAGATATAAAGATAGATAGTTATAAATGTAGCTACATAGATATACCTTTATATATTTATAGCTATATAGATGTGTAACTAAAGTTATATAAATATATTGATATATAGAAATACATCTATCTAGATATCTCTCTACATATAGAGATATCTAGATAGATATCCATGAACATAGATAGCTAGTTATCTGATTTATACCATCCTCACTAAATACAGAGAGATTTATTACTAGCTTGGTTACCCAAGGAGTAAGTTTTTCATTCATGATCAATTGCTAAAAAAAAAAAATCATTAACTGTATTAGTCAAAGAAGTTTCCATAATGAAAAAAAAATCATAGATACTTGAAGCATTTGAATTATTTAGAGGAAAATGGTGAGATATATCACTATTTAATAAACACATTTATAACACCATATATAAATACACACATATGTACACATATGTATGTGTTTGTTCTATGAATCAGTGGCAAATAATTATCAATGTTTACAAAGTTTACTACACAGATTTGTATTTTGAAAGCAGAGAAAAACTGGGTGCATTTTCACAACCAGCAGGCAGCAGAAATGGATTTTATTTCAGTGAGAATTGTGAATGAGTCTTGTAAATAGACTGGTCCTTTAGGAGCACTTATTTCTAGAGACAGTATGATACAGCAGAAATATTGCTGCAGAGGAAGTGTGGTAACTTAGAATGTAGAATTTTGAGTCAGAAAGAGATATTGAGATCCCAACTCTAATATTTAGTGGTCATGTGACTCTGGGCAAATCAAGTAACTTTTCTGAGTCTATCATCTGTCAAAGGAAATAATTGGATTGTATGAACCCAAAGTCCTTTTGAACTCAAAATTTAAATATGTAAGATTTTAGGATTATATGCTTCTTTGAAATGACAGTTATGAGGTTTAGGATCTCCTCAGAATCTTTACATTTGACAAGATGATCCAGGTTCTAGTAGAATATCTAACACTAAGTACTATAACATTAACAAATTATTCATGCTCTCTGTGCCTCAGTTTTGTTTTTCTGCTTTTTTTTTTTGGAGGGCAACTGGGTGTGCCTCAGTTTCCTAATCTATAACAGATCAATGAAAAGGACATGGGAGTGCCTAACAGTTATTTCCAGAAATATAAAAGCAATCTTAAAATTTCTAAAGATGAAACATATGAGCCTTCATTTAGTCAAGAACATAGACAACTATGAAAGCTTTCATTTAGCTTGGTTTATCCATCTTTCTTTTTAATTATTTTATGAAATGAAATAAGAATACAAATCCCCTGTGAAGACTGAACCTATCATTCTGACTTCTCTTTTCAGGGCTGACAGAAGAGCCACCCTGAGGTTCCTAAGGGAGCTGTGGGGCTTCTGACAGGATAGTTGATCTTTTAGGAAGATCTTTTTCTCAAGCAGAGGATTGTGATATGAAATTCTTTTAGTAGAAATCACCTTCACAGAATTCTGGTTAAACAAAAAGTACACATGATGCTATTTCAGAAAAAAAAAATAGTCCAGGTACTTAAATATAGTATTATTTGTACACTAATACTGAAAATGATGACCACCCTTTTCTCTTTCACTGGTTTATCTCTCTTCCTACTCAGAGAATTGGATAGAAAAGAATTGAATAGAAAATAATCTATTTGATTTTCACATTAAATCCTAACTCACCAAGATCAATGTGACATGATGGTATGTAAGTTGTCATAATTTCAGATTGTTGTGATCTTTCAAATCTACCCTGTTAAATTACTCTTTCTTCATGTAAAAACACAGTTCATTATGGCAACTCAACATTGGATTCCTGGGAAGTGTATTGCCTACACAGGAAATGCAAAATGGATAATGGCAGTGGATCTCATCAGAAGGCATAGGCACAGGTGTGCTTGGCAAGGAATTGTCTCCCTGGCAAGTTAAAGGGTTGGGGGTATATTTATAAATCCAGACAGGGAAATATCTTTGCAGCTGCTGTGGCAATGGTAAGACATGAGCATAGTGCCTTTGGGACATAATTAGTATAATATGTTGGTTCTGTTGTTGTAGGTGGTAAACTGGGAGGTAGAACTAGAATGGGGGCAAGATAATTATTTAAGTGGAATTGTATAACAAATACTCTGCTTTCACATTTATTGGAACATTTCACATTATTGAAAAGATCCGCATTAGAATTTTGCTCTTTTAGCTATAATCTCTAGTTATTAAATTTAACTACTTCTAAACTTGAAGTATCTGGGAAAATGGTAATGAATCCTCATTATTATTAATAAAATAATTTTATCTTAGAACATATTGGAAATATAGATTAGAGAAAAAAACATTTTAAAGTTGAAATAGCATGATAGTTTGGGTGTTTGTCAGTTTGCATACCATTCAGAGAAATTTAATTTTGAGTGAGAATGATATGTTTTCAACATTATTTTAGTGGGCACTGGGTACAATGAACAATATAACGATTTTCTTTCCATTTTCATTCTCAAATTATAAATTGCTCTGGCAAAGTTTTATTGTGAAATAGCAGTTGTTACTAGGAACACATAAATTATACTGATACTATGAAGAAAAAAGGAAACTACTATGATAGCCAGTATACTGACAAAGAATATTTATGCAATAAATAATTTGTTCTCTATTGAAAATTTAATTTTCTAGAAACTGAGAAAGTTACTCTAGTATTTTTGCTTTCATGATCATTACCTTGCATTTTCTCTTCTGTGAAGTCTGGTTGGTAAGTGAGACTACTATATAGCTGAGATAATTTCAATTAGCCTCTTTCTGAACCTTTCTTCTCTCAGAAATTAGAAAATATCTCCTTTGGAAACTACTTTAAATGCTCAAGCTGATGTCCTTATTAGAACATGCTAATGGTACTTTTAGATTTTGAGATAATTTATCTTCCTTCGAAGTTGTAAAACATCAAATTTCTTGTTGATTTTGTGTCCTTGGTAACACTGCTGAAAGTGTTTTATAAAGTTTGAAGAAACACATATGCTTTTTGATCACTCATGCACATAATTGATTGTTTCTATAACTTTGAGTGGACTCCCATAGTAGAAAAATTATTGTTTTTAACTCAATTCCTTCCTCATTAATGATCTATAAAATACTAAGGAGAACAAAATAAAAAATCTACAAGGATTTCTAATAAGGTACCAATTGAATTTACCATATTCCTACATCGAAGGTGCATGTAAAAAAGGCAACACATAAGATAAAGTAACCTTGTAACATGTTTCATTATGGGTTTAAATGGATTGTTATCCTTATTAGGGAAATTTCTATAAATTAGAATGCTTTAAAATGCCTGCATGGGTCAATATGATTTTAAATTTTCATTTACAATGGAATTCCAAAATTTAGCCTCCTGCTAAACTTAATCTGACATTTACAAAACACTTGACATAGTAAAAGTTTATAAACCAAAGCAATAACTATTATATATATATGTGTGTGTGTGTGTGTGTGTATGTGTATATATATATACATATATACACATATATACATATATATAATGTTTTGGTATAGATAACTTCATGATTATCATGATTTATTTACTTCATTCATACAATTAAAAGGAAATAAAAGATTTCTTTCAAAAAAAATCATTCATCTTTTCAAGCTGCATATTTGGCATTCAATTTCAATAAGAATAAAATGAAGATTAGATCTTGGTTCTGTTCCTACTTTTGTCAATGAATAGTGAAGTTACCTTAGATAAATGACTTCATTCTGATCAGTCAGGTTCATTTTTGTTCTGTTTTTCATTATGCCTAAGACAAAAGGCAAAGCAACTTATCACTGGATACCTCAAAACCAGGTGATGTGATGATGATGATGATCCTACAAAAGGATCATTATCTCTGTCAATATAGAATGCCTATATTCAAAATAATAGCTCAATTCAAAGGGGAAGGACAAATAGGGAATAGACATTTTATTAGCATGCTGGATTTTCTATGGGAAAATGTTACCAGATTCACTATTTTTGAAAACTATACCAGCAAAATTGTACTCATATGGCAGTTATATTAGATGAGTGCATAAATGCTCATGTGTATTATGTGAGAATGTTAACTTACATAAATAAAAAGACTGTTTATGTTGTTCATTCAAATTATTATTTGAGAGGGCATTGATTCTGCAAATTAATAAAAAAGTACTTTGAATTTATTGCAACAGGGGACCTCCATTACACTGGCATTAATGATTGTTTCAAGGCCACTGTATTCTTCTGAATACTCAAGAGAATTAGTATAATTGTAATGGTTACCTTTTAATTTTACTCTGATTTTATGATGAATCCTTTTCTAGTAGACTGAATTAGTTGAGAAGTAAGTATGGTGTCATGGATAAGACTCTGGACTCAGATCCTCAGGAAGGTTCAAATCCCACTTCTGGTGCTTGCTGGATTTTCATCCTGGGCAAGTCAGTTAAGTTGTGTAGGTCTCATATTTTTCATCTTAAAAATTAAGTTGTAGATAAGGTCACTGTAGGAATTAGTGACCGCTAACGTACCTCATAGTTGCCAATCTATTATTCTATTACTATACAAGGAATAATTATTTCATTTCAATTTTATATTCTCAATGCTTGCACAGAGTAGGTGCTCAATTAATATTTGCAAAATTTGATTGAGCATATCAAACTATTACATAAATTTAGAATGCCTCTTTTCCCATTAAAATATCATCACCAGCTTGAATCAAATTAGCTCTGAATTGACAACATCCTGTGTTGTCACTAGAGTTTTCTATTATCTTTGCTTCCTGTTTTTACCTGAATTATCCCATTAAAAAAACTATCACAGTTTTAAAATTAAATGTTTCATAAGATGTCCAGGCATTGGGGCTCAGTGATTCACCTTGCCCTAATTGCAAAGATGAAGGGGATATGGGAGAAGATATGGGAGAGAGCAGATTGAATGAGGGGATATCTAGTGGGACTGCTGTTCTGGGGTGGTAGGTAGGGAAAAAATGGGGGGAAATGTAACTCATAATCTGGTGGAAATGAATGATGTAAACCAGAAGTTAATAAAGCATTTGTTTAATTAAAAAAAAAAGAAAAGAAAAAGAAAATGATTGCTTAAAAGAGAAATGAGAAGTGTGAAAGTGGAACTTATGGTCAGTTTAATAGAAATAATCAGCAGATCAGAAAAACTTGAATGCTCAAGAGTAAGTCTCAGCAAAGAAATAAAGGAGAGAATTATTTATCTGGAATACAAATATATAGAACTAAAAACAGCCTTGAAAAAGAGAACCATAAAGCAACAATTTTATTTGTAAATGATCACTATGCATCTCTAATAATAATCTCTATCTTGAAGACAATATGCATAGAGGATGATAGACCTCCAAGAAAACACTAGTCAAGAAAACCTGAATATCATAGTAAAATAAACAACGCAAGAAAACTTTTTCTTTCTTCTGAAAACAGAAAAAAAAGCCAATCAAAAGAATACACAAGAGGCAGCTAGGTGGTGCAGTGAGTAAGAGTGCTGGCCCCTAAGTCGGGATGACTGGGGATCAGTCTGTGCCTCAGAAAATGAGCACCCACACATAAATAATGACTGGCCATGTAACCTTGAGCAAGTGACTTAACCCAAATTGCTTTAAAAAAAAAGAATATGCAAATTGGAGATTTGGGGGAAGAAATTATCCTATACTTTAAACTCCCAAACATAAAGAGTTTAAGTTGAATAATTCCAGGAACAAACAACTTCTGCAAATGATTGGGGGTATACAAATTTCAAATATAACAAAAAAAATTTGAATAAATTATACTATTCTTTTTTAAAATACCCATTTAGTTTTGGTTTTCAACATTCACTTATTGTTTAGCTTTGCAAGGGGAAACACAGGGGCAATTGGGGTTAAGTGACTTGCCCAAGGTCACATGGCTTGTCTTAAGTGTCTGAGGCTGGATTTGAACTTTTATGCCGAGTATATCATGCAAAATGACATGCTAAGTTAATCAAAAGCCAGCAATTTCAAATATACAAATTATACCACTTTGATGACAGAAAGTGAAGAATAATTAAGAAACTTGTTGATGAAAATGAAAGAGGAACATATAAAAGCTAACTTGAAGCTTAAATTTAAAAAAAAAACCTCTAAGATCTTTGCATCTTGTCCCATTACTTCCTGGTAAATATAGGGAGAAGAAATGGAAGCAGTGTTAGATTTTATATTCTTGGACCCAAAGCTCACTCAATATGGAAACTGTAGTCATAAAATTAAAAGTCACTTGCTTCTTGGAAGAAAGGCTATACCAAATCTGGACAGCAAACTAAAATGTAAAGACATCACCATGCCAATAAAGGTCTATAGAGTCAAGGCTATGGTGTTGTTGTTGTTGTTGTTGTTGTTGTTTTCCCTATAGAAATGTTATGACCATGAGACTAGGACCATAAGGAAAATTGAATACCGCAGAATAAACACCTTCAAATTTTGGTACTGGGAAAGATTTTTGAGAGTCCTTTGGATGTCAAGTAGATCAAATCAGTTAATACTTAAAGAAATCGATTGATATAATTCACTGGAAGGTCAAATACTGAATCTGGAGCTCAAACACTTTGACCACATAATGGACAGGACTCATCAGAAAATACCCTGATGTGGGGAAGATTGAAGACAAAAGGAGAAGGGAATGGCAAAGGATGAGATGGATATATAGTGTCATAGAAACAATAAATATTCATCTTGACATGCATTGGGAGATAGTAGAGGTTAGAAAATCCTGGTGTGCTATGGCCCATGGGTTCACAATGAGTTGGACATGACTGAACAACAAACAACAACAATATGGTTAAAATGATTCAGCAAAACCTTAAGGTATGTACACAAGCAAAAGGAAACATTATTTCTCTAAGAGAAAAAAAACCTAACAAAAATTCACTAAGGTACATAGTTACTATGCACAAGGGAAAACCATAATATAAAAATTAACTCCAAAGAATTTTTCCAGGTTCTCTACCAAAGGAGGTTTAAGTATTCTCCAAATTGAAATATAACATTATACTCTTGGGTGTAAATTCCTTCTACCAAATCTAATCAGCATCTTCTCTGCAGATTATTGTTTTAGAGAGTTCTGTAGAGTCCTTATATTTAGTAACTTGTCCAAAGTTACAAAGCTAGAATATATCAGAGGCAGAACTTCACCCCTCATCTTCCTGGCCTTGAGATCAGTTCTCTATCCACTTCACCATGCTACCTCTCAAGTAATTTTATATCTGGAACTAATATCTGATTTTAAAAATGGCAAAAAACGAAAATTAATTATACACCTACACATTCAGAAAGAAATGGATACTGTAAACTTATCAGCAAAATATATTAAGTAATCAAAGAAACTTCTCTATAAGATTACAAATAGCAATGTTGCTTCCATTACTACTTTAATCCCTCTACTTTTCCTTAGGCCTCTTAAAGTGATGGAGATCATTACAGTGCCACAGACTTTTATTTCTTGTATTTAAAAAATATTTCCACAATTAAAGGTGATAGGGAAACTACCGGGTAGTGATAAGAAACTTTATTGACTAGAGTTAAAAAAAAATTATAGTGGTGTCAATGTCTACAAACCAAGAAAAACCCAATGAAAATGCCACAACACATGTCCTCTTTTGATGAGGGTATGTGTGAGGTTGAGTATGTGGCTAGAAGGGGACCAAAGCATGATGCCAGAGGAGGAATCTAGTGGTATAGGAGAAGCAGATGGAAGAAGTCATCCTACCCAGTCATTTTTTACCCTGTCATTTTAAGTAATTAGTCTTACAAATTAAGTTATTATTTCCCTCCCCTTATACTTCTAAAGGGTTGCCCTAAATATTCACTTCCTTGAGGCAAAACAACAGTTTCCCCACCCTAGTATGGTCTAATTATTTTTTAGGAATAGGAGCTGGTGGAGGGAACTGAAATCATCACTTCACTGTCTTTGAGCAAGGACTCTTAGTGATATAACTTCCCCTAAACTTTAAGCTGGAAGACGAGAGAGCCATGCAAGATGTCCTAATCCCATGACACTGAGGTGGTAGCCTGGTAGAAGGGTCTCAGTGTAGATAAACTTCCCTTGTTCTCCTATAGCAAAGCCACACAGTAAAATAAGGCTGCACATCTAGAATATATATTCATGGAAGAGAGGTCTGACATCTATCTACTTTCTTTTTATTCATTTCTTTTTTACTACAAGGGCATGGTTCTTGGTCTATCTCTAAATAGGAAAACGGCAGCTTTATAGGGGAAATACAGGGCACTATCATATCTGACTCCGTACACACATACACACACACACACACACACACACACACACACACACACGCGCGCGCACACACACAGCAAAATCAAATAGAAGCCCAGAAAATAGTATAGCATATAAAGTGTTTTACATAGTATGGATTGTAGGTTTTGTCAATGGCTTATTTCCAGGAAGATATATGTTTGATGACTTTTGGTGATGTTTTTCCCCTTCAAAGTTACAAAAAGTTATTTTAATATTACTCTCTTTTTATACTGATAAAACTTCTAGATTAGATCCTTAGACTATAGGCAATGCAGATACTTTATACTAGCCCAGCAAATAAGCATATAAAATTATCCTCATATGATTTGGGAAAATAATCTATTTAGGAAAACGCTTCATCTGAAATATATGACACAGCCTAACAAATCTTATCAACAGAATAAATGTTAGAAGAGGTCAATAAGTTGTCAAGTTAATGAAATGGTTTTGAAAAAAATAAACAAACGAAAAGCTTCTGTGACTATAGGCCTGCTCTAGACTAAAAAAAAAATTGGGTCTTCAGAACTTAATATTCAAATTATGTTGACAAAGGGCAGATTCTACAATGTAGAGTCTTCATTTGTTGCCATAAATTCGTCCTTCTGCAATAGATTTATCAGATAATATTCTAAAGAAGAATTAAAATCACTTCCCCAGTAGTTCCTTAATCTTAATCTTCTCTTAATCTATTGGAATTATATTATTATTATATTATTACTTCTCTTAATCTATTGGAATTATAAGATGTTTTCAAATTACTCCAGGCTCAGAGAAACAGTCATAGTTGTTTAAATGATTCTGTTTTTTAAAATTGGGATAAAGGATATGTCAATGTACTTGATAGGCAGTATAGGGTAGTAGGTAGGACATTGGAATTGGGGCACCTCTATTCAAATCCCACCTCAGATGAGCTATGTGCCTTAGTTAACCTTTCTGTGTCTCAGTTTACTCATATATAAAATGAGAGGGTTGGATTCAATGGGTTTTAACTTTTCTTCTGGCTTGAAATCTATGAATCTCTGATACTGTAGAAGAGTTTATTCATCCAAGAGACAAATTGTTGTTAAATACCAATGTGATGGATTGCGGCTTATAGAGGCTACTTACTAACCACAATATTTTGCTTCATAGAAATGATAAACATATTAGTAGCAGGCAATCAATACATATCTATACAATAATATCATATCATATCAAACACCTGTGATTTCATTGCTTGGTCTAGGACCTCCTTCCAGCAGCAAAATGCATTTATGATTTAGTTCCAGAAAGCTTACTAATACATAAAGAACTTAAGTGACTACCCCAAGGTTACACAATTAGAAAGTATATAAGGGGTCTGTGGATATGAACACACAATTCTCTTCACTATGCAATATTGTCTCTTAACAAGATACAAGAAAATAAGCTTGAGATCAATCTGGGATAATCCACAAGAACTGAAGGTATTTTCTTATAAATAGCTACAGAATAACATAAAAATGCATACATGGTGATTGATTTGTAACAAGGTTTTAAGAATTCAGCTCAGCTAAAAAATTAATGTATTAGAATGGGTTTGAACAATATTCAGATTCTTTAAAGGAGATATGCTGACAATGATTATTTCTCTTGCTTCCAATTTACAAATAGATCTAGGATATTTCAAGGCTATTGAATTCATCTTCTTGCTATATTGAGAAAAGATGAATTATATGTCCTTGAAACATCATTTCTGTGTCTTTTTCTTGGTGTAGTCACATACAAAATAACATATATCTGTGCAAGCAAATTCCAAGCAGAATTGATTTAAGCAACTGAAAAGTGATGAACTTCATGAATTTATGTAGAGAGTCCCCAATATAGACATGGATTTTTATAAATAAAAATCCAAATTTTTCCTGAAAAGCAAGGTTTGGGGCTATTATGATAATATTGAAAGGATATTGGATTTACTTTAATGTTACAGATGAAGACTGACTTTCTCTTGTTTGGAAATCTAATATATAGTGTATTTCGGAAAAGTACATTCTCAGAAGTTGTATAAATCCAAAATTCAGGTATTAGAATCACACTACTGTAATTCAAGGTAGAAATGAAGATTAGAATAATCAATAACAATAGGATTAATCCCTATTACATTTTTTTTAAGTTGGTCATTTATTTAATTTTATTGAGATCACAGTTGGTGAAGCAAAAGTATGAAATAAAGATTCACTTGGTGTCTCTTCTTTGATCCACTTTTTAAAATAGAATAAAATATCAGCTTGATATTCTTAGAAAAAGAAGGAAATTTCTTTTTAAAGGTTGCCAACTGTTTCTTATTAAACTTTCAACAATCCTTATCCATATTGAAATAATTGTAATGTAAATTAGATACAGATTCTTGAATAGGGGTTTATAAAATTTTTTTTTTATGTGACGGAATATAAGTTCATTAAAAATAGGTAATGATTTCTTTGGCACCAATAGTACTTGGTCCATGTTGTTGCTGTTCTGTCATGTCTGACTCTCCCTTTATAACTCCCTAGACCATACTATTCATAGGATTTTCTTGGAAAAGGTATTGGAGTAATATTCTGTTTCCTTCTCCAGTGGATTATGGCAGACAGAGGTAAAACAATTTGCCCAGGATCACACAGCTAGGCAATGTATGAGACCAGATTTGAACTTAGGTCTTCCTGACTCTAGACCCAGTCTTCTATACAATGAGCTATTAAACTGCCTCCTGTGACATAGTAGATGCTAAATAAAAATGCTTGCTTGATTTTTCTACTTATAACTCTTCTTTTATGTGCTGTGATACAACCATATATCATATACTCCTCTACACTTAAGACCATACAAATGTAGAATTATAAATCCAAAAGAAGTCTTACAGAGCTGTTCAATGTTCCCATCTATTTGTCCCCAATTATGTACTTAAGAAAATGAAAGCCTATAAGTATATACTTCTAATAATCTTCAAATATCACATAATTTATTCATTGACAAAATAGAACTGGGAATTTGGGATAGAGAAGGGCATCTTGTTTACTTCAACAAATTTTTCCCACCTATCTTTAGATAATAGATACTTACACTAGCTTTAAAATTTAATTGTTATTGCAACACTTAAGAATGATTAGGAAACTCAAATAAATGGCCTAATTAAATTAAACACTCATTTAAATCTTTTTTTTTTACTAGAGGGGAGGAAAATGGTGACTTTCTATTGCTTGATTAGTGGTCTAGCTATGTGCTTATTAGTACAGAAATATGACATTTAAAAAGTCACTCTAGTAAGGTCATGCTTCAGGGAAAATATCAGGGAAATGGCCAATGAACGTGAAATTAAATAGCTCAAATTTAATTGAGAAAAATAAACTCTACCTTCAACTCCCAAATCAATTTTAATGCCTGGGAGAAGGTATGAATAAGAAGCAGTGTCAAAATTTTAATTTCAAATTAAAGTTTTTGTGTATTTTTTAAGCCTGAACATATGAAATTGTCCAGTTTTCAATATACCTTGAACATCCCATAGTGTTTAGTAAAGATAAAGTAAACAACAATTAGTCTCAAAAAAAACTTTTAAAAATGATTTGCAATTGTTTGATAGGATTATATTTTGTAAATTAGATGACCTACCTTGTTACTTCATATCTCAAATCCCTCTGATATCCCATGGACTAAAATTGTAAACAGACTCTACTCTGAAACAGAATCAGTTGACTGTGAAGGGGAGATGGAGAGGAAGTAGGGCAGTCTAAAGTAAGATTACTCCTGTGTATGATTGAGATAAAAGTGAGACTGAATTGAAGAGGTTGAGTAATTGGGAGGTAAGGGCATTCAAGAAGAAGCCAGTAAGACAAGGCTAAAGATGTTGGAATTGAAGAAGTGTTGAATAGTAACACAGGTCATAGATAAAAAAAGGGACTTAAATAGAATGCATTAAATTTTCTAGGTGAATGTTCACTGAATGTTTGGTGGCAAAGACATTCTGATAGGGATAGTGGGCATCAAGGACATGTCAACTCCTCTTTTCCCATTGTGTCAGAGGAAATAAAGGATCAGTCAACATCAGAAGCAGTGAGAAAAGAAACACAATTTCCAGGGGACCTTCTTTGGCAAACAATTATAGCCTGATAGTCTTAACCTCTTAAGTCTGGGAACTTAAATAGTGTTTGCCTGAAATTTCTGCAGTTTCTTCTCATAATACTTAATGTCACAGTGGGTAAAAAGAAATAGCAAGGTAATATGGTATTTCCAAAGGAAAAAAAATTAAATTGTATTTCTTCACTGATATCTGACATAATCATATGCGTAGTTATTCACATAGAGAACTAGAATAGTGTAGTGAATGTGTGACAGACTTGAAATAGGGCTGTTGAGTTCAAATTGGTCTCTAATGTTTAATAGTTATGCAATCATGGTCTAATACCCAACTTCTCAGTGCCTCAGTTTCCCCCTATTTATGATAGACATAGTAGTACTTGAAAAGTTCTGCAAATTCCATTCATAAGTCCCATTTCTGTCCTTTGACATCAATTATTTTCTGGACATTATTTATTTACAATAAAATCATTTTTATTGATATCAAGCTCCAATATCGTGCAACAAGTATTTAAGACTAATGTTGGAGGAACTGTGGAAAAATAGGTACAATAGAGAAATGTTAGCAAAAGCTATGAATTGGTCCAGCCATTATTGAGGGCAATTTGAAACTATGTCCAGAAAATAACCAAGGTATGCATACTCTTTGACCAAGTTACATTACTAATAGTCCTATGCCTCAAAGAAATCTGAGAAAGAAGAACAAAATCTATATATACCAAATTATCAATAACAGCTCTTTTCATGGTCACAAAAACTGGAGAGAAAATATTGTTCTCCTATTAGGAAATGGTTAAATAAATATGGGTACATGAAATGGAATATTATTGTGCCACAAGAAATAGCAAAATGGATAATTTCAGAGGTAGCTGGGAGAAAAGGAAGGAAACATATATTTATTAAGTACTTATTGTTTGCCAGTCATAGTGTTAAGCATTTTACAAAGTTGAATTTCTTATGACCGAATTTCATCCTCAGAACAATCCTGTGAGGTAGAGGCTATATTATCCTCATTTACAGTTGATAAAACTGAAACAGACATACATCACATAACTTTCTCAGGGTCACAAACTAATGAGTGTTTAAGGCTGGATTTAAATTCAGAGGTCAGAAGGCTTACTTCAAGTCTAATACTCTATCCACTATACCACCTAACAGCCTAATAATAATTGCAAAAATAAGACTTTTATGATCTGATGCACAGCAAAGTGATAAGAATAAAGGGTATGTTTTATGCCATGATAACAATATTGTAGAGAGGAAAAAAAAGCTCAATTAATTTTAGAATTCTAATCAATGCAATGTTAGATCATGCGTTTAAAAGAATATAGATGTTTCATCTACATACTCATATAGTATGATGAAGTGATAAAATAATGTACTTAAAATGCAGACTGACCCTCATGCCTGAGGTAGGAATTTGTTTTGTCAGGTTAGGTAGATAAGTAGCAAAGAACTTGTTTTATGTTTGTTCCTTTGTTTGTTTTGACATAGGCTAAATGGCATCAAAGGTAGTATGAGGTACAAATTAATTTTTTTAAAAGTACTTGTTATTTTAAAGACAAACACTAAAATTTGGAGAAAAGTAAACATTTATTAAGCACTCTAAAACCTCAAGCAGTTGAAAGTTTTCAAATGAATATTCATTGACCATAATTCTCCAAATTTCCTTTTTAAATATGTGAATTTTGAACTTTTACCTTAAAAACCTGGAGTAGGTTTTAATTTTCCTCAAGGAAAGGCAATTTCTAATCTTTTAAAATAATTTTACCCATTAAATAATTTGTAAGAGTGTGGAGCCAAAATGGTGGAGTAAACCTTAGCTGCTCTAATTCCTCTCCCTGACCCTGAAAACCCAAAGATTAATGCTCCACCCAGTGTAAAATCCTGAAACCATGGAAGTGGCTGCAGGCCTCGGAGCCCTAGAGAAAGGGTATGACCGAAGCTGTGTTGAGCCTGAAATGGAGGGTAGGGCATCTCAACAAACCCCACTTCAGCTGACCAGTGGGAGATCCTGCAGCCCAAGGGGGTGGAGCCAGCAAACACTAACACCAGAAGTCCAGTTGTGCCTTAACATACACAGGAAATCTGCAGTCACCAGCATGGTAGGCCACCAGCTGCTGAGCCTCCCTGAGCTCTGGTCCAGGTGCACAGACCTGGAAACCTGAAGTGACCAGACCACCCCTCCCCCATAGCTTACCCTGTGAGCCTCCGGGTAACCAGGGGAAACACTGAGAGTCCTGGCCTTGGCCTCAGTCTAGATACCCAGAGGCTTCAGCACACAAAGGAACTGTAATGGGAGAAAAGGAAAAGGAGGTGGCAGAAAACGGTAACCAGACCCTTAGCTCCCAGCCTGAGAAGCATGCGTCAGAGCTCTCTATAACCCAGAAACAGAAATCCACTATAAAAGTTGGGAAATAGGCATTCACAATGAGCAAGAAGGAAGATGAAAAATCAAAAACAAGAATGATATAATCCTATTATATAGAGCAAGAGCAACCAAATTCAGAGGACAATATGGATTCTATACTCACAGCTGAGACCACAGAAGTAAATAGGTTCTGGTCTCAAGACAAAAAAAGCATTCTTGGAGGAGCTCACGAAAGATTTTTTAAAGCAAATTAGAGAGATGAAAGATAAATTGACAAATTGGGGGGGGGGGAAATCTCACTGAAGAAAACAAATCCTTAGAAAGTAAAATTTGTGAACTGGTCTGGGAGGTTCAAAATCTAACTGGAGAAAATACCGCCTAAAAAAGAGCTTCAAAAAATAACTGAGGAAAGTAATTGATGAAAAATTAGAATCAGTCAAATAGAAGCTAATGACTTTGTGACATCAAAAATCAGTCAAACAAAACATAAAGATTGAAAATTGGAAGAAAATGTAAAATATTTCATTGGAAAAACAACTGACCTAGAGAACAGATCTAGGAGAGGTAACCTAAAAATTACTGGCTACCAGAAAGCCATTATGAGAAAAACAGCCTAGACAACATCCTCCAAGAAATAGTCAAAGTAAACTGCCCTGGGATCCTAGAATCAGAGGATAAAATAATTATCAAAAGAATTCACCAAACTCCTCCTGAAAGTGATCCCAAAATGAAAAATCCTAGAAATATAGTAGCCAAATTCCAGAATTATAAGGTCAAGGAGAAAATACTGCAAGCAGCCAGAAACAAACAATCCAAATATCACTGAAACACAGTCAGGATTACACAGGACCTAGCAGCTTCTACATAAAAAAACAATTCAGAGGAATTGGAATTTGATATTTTGTAAGGCAGAAGAGATTGGACTGCAACCAAGGATCAAATACCCAGCAAAACTGAGCATAAATTTTCAGGCAAGGAGATGGTCATTCAATGAAATAAGGGACTTCTAAACTTTCCTGATGAAAAAGCCAGAGATCAAGACTCAAGAGAGACATAAAAAGGTAAACAAGGAAAACACACATACATACACATACACACACAGAGGCACATAATTTGTGATTCACCAAGAGCAAACTGTTTACATTCCTATATGGGAAGCTGATACCTATAAATACTGAGATTTATATAATTATTGTGAAATTTAAAAGTGATAGGCATAGATAGAGGGTGTGGGTATAGATGAACTAATCTGATAAAAATAAATGTTAAGGGGTACAAAGGGACTGTAATGGGAGAAAAGGAAAGGAGGAAGCAGGAAAGGGTAAATTATGCCACACAAAGAGGCATAAAAACATACTATAGTAGAGGGAAAGAAGGGAGGGAGATGAATAACATATGAACTTTATTCTCATTGGTTCTGGTTCAAGGAGGGATCAACATAATCAGTTAAGCTTAAAATTCTAATGTGAAAAGACACAAAAACTCATTATAGTAGAGGGAGAGGAGCACTGTATGAGATTTACTCTCATCAGTTTGGGAAAAACATACTCTGTTAAGTATAAAAATGTATTGTGCCCTACGGGTAATAGGAGGGATAAGGGGGGAAAAGGGAGGGGTTTGGTTAGAAGGGAGGGAAATAGTAGTAAAGGGGAAGGGTAGGTAAAGGGAGAGGAGGTGCATAGGGAAAGAGTATTGAGGGAAGCAGTGGTCAAAAGGAAAACTCTTAAGGGGAGGGAATAGGATGGAGGGAAAGATGCAGACAGTAATCATAACTGTGAATTTGAATGGGATGAACTCTCCAATAAAACAGAGGTGGATAGCAGAATTGACTAAAAACCATAATCCTACAATATGCTGTTTACAAGAAACAAATTTGAAACAGGGGGATACAAACAACATAAAGGTAAAAGGCTAGTGTAAAATATATCATGCCTCAGCTAAAAAGTAAAAAAAAAATTAAAAAGTAAAAAAAAAGCAGGGATAACAATCCTTATCTCAGACAAAGCAAATGCAAAAATAGATCTAATTAAAAGAGATAAGGAAGGAAATTATATCCTGCTAAAAGGAACCATCAAGAATTATGTATATATGGTGAACATATACTTAATACATATGCACCAAAAGGTAGAGCATTCAGATTCCTAGAGGAGAAGTTAAGGGAATTAGAGAAAGACATAGATAGCAAAACCATTCTAGTGGGGGTCCTCAATCCCCCCATTTCTGAACTTGATAAAACTTACCTCAGAATAAACAAGAAAGAAGTTAAGGAGGCAAATAAAACTTTAGAGAGGGTAGATATGATAGATCTCTGGAGAAAATTGAATGGGGATAAAAATGAATATACCTTCTTCTCAATGGTACATGGCAGATATGGAGAAATTGACTGTTTACTAGGGCATAAAAACCTCACAATTCAGTGCAGAAAGGCAAAAATATTAAATGCATCCTTTTCAGATTTTGATACAATAAAAATTATATGCAATAAATGGAAAGATATACTAAAAACTAATTGGAAACTAAATAATTTAATCCTAAAGAATTAGTGGGTCAAATGAGAAATAATAGAGACAATAAGTAACTTCATTCAAGAGAATGACAATAATCAGACAACATACCAAAACTTGTGGGACAGAGAAAAGGAAGTTCTTAGGGAAAGTTTTATATACCTGAACGCATACATGAATATAACAGAGAAAATGGAGGTCAATAAATTGGGCATGGAACTGACAAAGCTAGAAAAAGAACCAATTGAAAATCCCCAATTAAATACTAATTTAGAAATAATGAAAACCAAAGGAGAGATTAATAAAATTGAAATAAAGAAAACTATTGAATTAATAAATAAAACTAAGAGCTGGTTTTATGAAAAAAAATAAAATTGATAGACTCTTAGTTAATATTTAAAAAAGAAAGAATTTATTTGTAAAAGGGGAAAAATAAATTAAGATTGGACTCAGGCTTATCTTTCCTAGCCCATGTCCTGAACCAGGAAATAAAGGAAACTTGTGACAGAATTCTATATATTCTATTATATTTGTATCTAAACTAACTTCTGTCTAAAAGAAACACATTTGCTAAGATACTTAATTAAATGGTGGGTTGAGGTTGCCCCTAGACTGAGTTGTCCGTCACTACCTCCAAACAATAATAAAAGCATGAAATAAGGCAATAAAAATAGGAATAAGAGGACAAAGAAACCAGGTCTCCACAAAGTAATTACAAAAACAAAACAAAACAAAGACCAAGAAAAGGCCATGCCTTTGACTCCTATTAGTACTCCCTAAGCACAATCTACCAATTGATTGCAGGGCATGGAAAAGCTCAAAAAGGATTTTTAAAATCAAGTAAGAAAAGTAGAGGAAAAATTGGAAAGAGTAATAAGAGTGATTAAAGAAATTTATGAAAAACATATCAACAGCTTGTAAAAGAAGACCCAAAAAATAAATGCTGAAGAAAATAGCATCTTTTAAAACAGACTAATCCAAATAGTAAAAGAAGTTTAAAAAGTCAGTGAGGAGAAGAAAACATTAGAAAGCAGAATTGACCAAATGGAATAAGAGGTCCAAAAGCTCACTGAAAAAAACAATTCCTTAAAAATTAGAATGAAGCAAGTGGAAGCTAATGACTTTATTAGAAATCAAGAAACTATAAAATAGAACCAAAAGAATGAAAAAATGAAGATAATGTGAAAAATCTCACTGCAAAAATAACTTCCATGTAATATAGATACAGCAGAGAGAATTTAAAAATTATTGAACTACCAGAAAGCCATGATCAAAAAAAGAGCCTAGACATCATTTTTCAAGAAATTGTTAAAGAAATATACCCTGATATTCTAGAACTAGAAGGTAAAATAGAAATTGAAAGAATCCACCAATTACCTCCTGAAAGAGATCCCAAAAGAAAAATTCCTAGAAATATTGTAGCCAAATTCCAGAGTTCCCAGTTCAAGGAGAAAATACTGCAAGCAGCCAGAAAGAAAAAAATTCAAGTATTGTGGAAACACAATCAGGACAACACAAGATTTAGCAGTTTCTACATTTAGGTATTTGTAAAGCCAAGCACAAGTCCCTTTTCAGAGGATGGTTGCTGCGAACAGCTTTTAAGGTTCTGATTACATAGTCTAGTGAACACTCTATTTATTCAATAACAAATCAGAGCAAAACATTCACAGAAAATCAAGGTACAGCATTCATGATATTACAACTTATCACAGATAATCAAATTACAGCATTCACAACAACTTATCAAAGAAAATGGCCACATAGTTTTCACCACAGTAGTCATACAGTTTTGAACAAATTATAATCATTTAGCCAATCAACCATTCAGTAACTCAATCATTCAATCAACGCAATCATTCAATCATCCTTAAGGAGGCTTAAGGATGTGACCTTAAGGTCACAAAGTATAATAGTCAAAGTTCTCCACTCATGGGGCATGCTGAGTGATAATATTAGTCACAACTCAGCACTCCCTTAAGGGGTAGTGTAAAATACACAGGCCATCCACCCCTCAATCACAAATAAGTTACAATCTTCTCAGCCAGCAATCAGTATCCAAGTAATGTCTTTTTTTCAGTTTGACTCAGGGTAGTCTCTCAGATTCCCTAGATCCCCTTCCATGGTCCCTGCTCCTATCTGGATTCACCAAACTGGTTTCAAAGGCAGAGAGCTTCCAGTTCCCAGTGTTCCACACTGAAACTCACAGTGTCCAGTCCAACTCAAATCTTTCACAGTCTCTGTTCTCAGGAATTCAAGGCTTAACAAAGTCACAAACAGATTCATCCAAAGTACCAGTATCACAGGCATGCTTCCTCAGTCTTTGGCAGCTCCCAGGAGAAGCTGATAGCTCCCCAGCAGAAGCTCCAGCTGATTCCCAGAATCAAAATCATGTCATCCAGGTTCTCAAAATAAAAAATCATTCTCTCCAGCCTGTGCCCTCAGCCTCTAGAACCTGGCTCCATGAAGATCTGAAATTCCAGCTAGGGCTTCTCCTTAGATACCTATTAGCTCCTCCTTGTTCTGCCTCTTCCTTTTACATTAGCAACTTCCTGTAATGTCAGCAACAGAGGTTCATACCTTTTGTTTCTTAACAGAGGCTTGATCTAATTAACTTCAAACTAGGTGCTAAGTATCTATTAGCTTTGCCAATAAAAAGGGATCAAATTACATCACTATTACAGTATTGAAGGGCTTGGAATATGATATTCCAGAGGGCAAAGGAGCTAGGATTAAAACCAATAATCACCTACCCAGCGAAACTGAATATAATTCTCCAGGGGGAAAAATAGATATTCAATGAAATATAGGACTTCCCAGCATTCTTGATGAAAAGACTATAAATGAATGGAAAATTCGACTTTCAAATGCAAGACTCTGTGCTAGACACTCAGGATTCAAATGAAAAAGATAACCCTTGTAATCAATAAGCTTACATTCTAATGGTGGAGATAACACATAAGAGGTTTTACATAGGAAAAGTCAAAAAGTCCTATGAATGAGCACCAACAAACAAGGTAATGCACCTTCTTAATATTATTCTCACTGCTGTAGATAGATAGATAGATACCAGATAGAGATAGAGATAGAGATGGAGATGGAGATGGAGATGGAGATGCAGATGCAGATGCAGATGGAAATGGAGATGCAGATGGAGATGGAGATGCAGATGAAGATGGAGATGGAGACAGAGATAGAGATAAAGATATAGATATGTTGAACCATTTGGCATTGCCATATGTTATCTCTCCTAATTAAAATGTGGGCTCATTAAAAGTGGTGACTTTTTATCTTTAATTTCTATCCCTAGCACTTAGTGTTTTGCACAAAATAAGTACTTATTAAATGCTTTTTTCCCCTCCCACTTGACTCAATTTTAAGATTTTTGCTGCTGAGAACTTTCTTTTTTGTGTCTTCAGTAACTATAAAGTCTAAAGAGCTTAGAGTCAGGAAGTGAAGCACCTATAGAAACAGGTGCCAGATCTGATATGCACAAAAATGACTACCCTACAAAATGGAAGCAGGTGTGCCATGGAATAAGGACAGGACAGAAGGGAGGAGCTTCATTTCCTAAGACTTTGTGTGGAGGATCCTGGCAATATATAACAGCACACAAGGAAATATAGTGCTTGTGGTCAAACTTGTTTTGGTTTTTTGTTTGTTTGTTTGTTTGCTTCTTTGTTTTTTCTGCTTCAACCAGGCAAGCTACTTTGCATTCCAAAGAGATTATATTTGAATTGCAGTTATTGTTGGTAATGATAAGGCTGACAGAGAAATTATTTTCACCAGTGTGGCAGCAAGCATCCTAGCATCCCCAGGATAGCTGCCAACACAGGTCCTTAGATCTGCTTTTCTTTTTTTTTTTAATTTGTTTTGGTCTTTATTAATTTATTTGTTTATTTTTACTTAACAAGATTCAGTTCCAAAATTCCTTCAGTTTCAAATTTTCTCTCCCTCCTTCTCCTCCCCTCCATGGCAACATACAATCAAGTATAGGATCTGCAAATACTTTCACATTAGACATTAGTCAGGATATATAAAAGGATTGTATCAGATGGAATGAACAATGGTGAAGCAGAAACAAAACCAAACAAGAAAAAGTAAAAGATCACATAGTTTGCTTCAATCTGGATTCAAACTCTGTTCTTTCTAGTTCATTCTCTGGATGTAGACACCTCTCTCCATCATGAGTCTTTTGGGATTGACTTATAACCCTGCATTTCTGAGAATAGTCCAGTCTATCAAAGTTGGTCATCACACATACATTGTGCCTGTAATTGTGTACAAATTTCTCCTGGTTCTACTCTTCTCACTCAGCATCATTTGGTATAAGCCTCTCCAGGTAAATATGAAGTCCATCTGCTCCTCATTTCTTATAGCACAATAGAATTGCATTACATTTGTATACCACAACTTGTTCAGCCATTCCAAATTGATGGGCACCCCCTTAATTTCCAATTCTTTGCCACCATCAAAAGAGCTGCTATAAATATTTTTGTACATATGGGTCTTCCTCCCACTTCTATGATCTCTTTGGGATATAACTCTAGAAGTGGTATTGCTGGGGATGAAATTATTCATAGCTCTTTGGGCATAATTCCAGATTATGCTCCAAAATGGTTGGATAAGTTCACAACTCCACCAGCAATGCATTAGTGTCCCAATTTGCCCACATCCTCTCCAGCATTTTTCATTTCCCTGTTATGTCACCTTAGTCAATCTGACAGGTGAGATGTGGTACCTCAGTGTTGTATTGATTTGCATTTCTTTAATCAATAGTGATTTTGAGCATTTTTATATGCTTATAGATATCTTTAATTTCTTCCTCTGAAAACTGCCTCTTCATATCCTTTGACCATTTATCAATTGGGGAATGACTTGTTTAGATCTGCTTTTCTAAAGGAAAGCAACTCAAAATGGTTTAATAATCTTACTTTAATCAAACATGTCATTTACCTAGTTCAAGGGGAAAAGGCCAGCACCCCAAACTTCAGAGTATACAGACAGAAACATTTCAAGCAGACAGGTCTCCAACTCTCCAACCATTACATCCATACCAAATCACAGTAACCAGTGAGGGAAACATCAACATCAGGGTTTTTCAAATCTGGGGGGCTCTCAATAGTTGCCCAGTCTCATCTGGTCAAATCACACAACACTTCTCAAAGTGAGCCACCAAACAAAATCTCACATCAGGGTATATATAGCCTACTCCTGGTTCAGAGAATGTCACAACCCTCTTGACCCACTGCCCAATCACACAGCACCAAGGTGTGGGCATTCGTGAAAACCAAGCCTCCTGCCACAGATTCCATGTGACCACATTCAGCCTATTAGGGGGCAGACTATATTTTCTTTCTTTCTTTTTTTTGCTTTTTTTTTGGAGGGCAATTGGAGTTAAGTAACTTGCCCAAGGTCACACGGCTAGGTTTTTGTTTGTGTGTGCGTTAAGTGTCTGAGGCCAGATCTGAACTCAGGTCCTTCTGACTCCAGGGCCGACGTTCTACTCACTGTGCCACCTAGCTGCCCCCAGACTATATTTTCAAATCAAGGAAGGTTCTCAGAGTCACTTAAGCCTATCAAAGGGCCCTGGGGGCAAAGAAGATCTTAAATTCCCATAACAACTAGGCATAGAGAGAAGAATTCTTGGGGGAAGAAAGAGTAGGAAAGTCACTACATTCACAGCTCTAGTTGCCTTGGCTTTCATCTTACTGATACATAAAACAATCTGCAGATTCTAAAGGTAGTAGGTTGCATAGGGGAGATGCTATGGTGTAAAGGTTATTATGCTGGAAAGCAATAAAGGTTCCCAGTAATATGAATTCAAATCTCAGCACAATTTTCCTTTAAAAAATCCCTTCCTAACCAAACTTCTTATTTGCCATAAAAACTGTTAAGAACACATGCATATGAGGAATGATGTTGAAACATGCTACTCACCTCCTGACAGGTGATAGAATCAAAGTTCAGAATGAGATACATTTTCAGACACAAATGACCATTGGAAAATTTCTCAAAGGAGGAGAGGGTGAAGACAAAATAAGAAAGGTACCTTATGTTCTATTTAAAGTTTTCATACATATGTGATTGAGCTGACTTCAAGGTGTATGCTATATTTCTGTTCTATTTCACTTGCTAAGAATCAGCAAAAGAAAGACACGGCATGATGAACATAAATGAGAAAAAATGGGGTGGTGCAGTACAATGTACATTCAACTTTTGAGAATTAGCAGTATCTCATTTGAATAGCCAAGATAAGATGCTGTAGGGAAAGATGAACTATTAAAACAAATCGGGAAGGAAGCAAAGATTTTCTAACAAATCACAAGATACTGACATGAGCAGAATACTCACAGATTTGATGCTAGAAGAGAATGATGTAGCAGTGACTAATAACATATTAAAACTGGAATTGAAATATAGAAGCATTATGGGATACAAGAAATTCTTAATACATACAGTATGCCTAAGTGATATTTAAGTGGTAGGGATGATGTACATAAGAAGGGTGAAATGTAAGGGTTGTGTTTTTCAGCTGTACAAAATGAACTCAGAAAATTATTCCCTTTCACCCTGAGAAAGAGTGAAACACATTTCAGGGAGGAGAACAGCTAAGCCTAATTGAGTAGTAGGATGCCTGGGAGTAGTAAAGGACAAAAGAAAGAAACACTGACAGAATTACGAACATCTGCTAGAGAAAGAGAGAGTTACCAGAGGCATACAATCTAGCAAGTGGAGGAGTGATGGAGAAGACTACCAAGGAAGTAGGACAAAGCACCATTGCCTCCTACCTAGAACTTCACCCAGGACAGCGGTGTAATTTTTGGAAACTTTGAAGGTGTCTGAAGGAAAGTTTTATGAGAGGGTATTTTCTACAGTCCCATATGTGGGACCTATTTATTTCTATTAAGCATTTTTAAGCAAAATCCCAACACTCTTACATAATTTCTTCACCAAGTACTATTCCCCAAGCAGTTTAAGAAAACAATAGAAAAGGCTGACAGTGATTGATAATGCATGTAACCTTATATTGTAAGTTTTCCATTTGTTCAAAGTGTAATCAAGGGCACAAGTGCACTGAAACAAAACTGTCCTTTTGAGTGCAGATTGGTTATTCAATGCTCCATGTCTGGATGAAGGATGGAGTTGGGGAGAACTTGGGAAGGGAGAGGTCTCAGTTCTCTAGCTTCATCATTTGAGAGAAGACACATCATTCCAGATACTCTTCAGGGAGATCATGAAGGGAGGGAAAAATTTTGAAAAGAAGCCACCATATAGAGAAGTAAATGCCTAGATTATGTCCCCATCTTCAGCTTGTCAGATTAAAAACTTTGGGCAATTTTCACTTTAGTAAGATCGAGGACTGTGCTATCTACTGAGGTTGAGTCACTCTTTGTACCTGTTTTGCTTTGTAACAACAGAGGATTCTGTCAGATGTGGTGTCTCTTTCTTCACCTCTTGGCTACCATAGCAAGGATCAATAGCTTAGAAAGGGGTACGAAAAGGGTATAAGCAATTTGTCCAGCCTAAGGGACAGAATTTTTTCACGTGCACTGAAATCCTGCCAGTGCAAAGAAATGATCAGGATCCAACTATGGCTGGGGGAAAAGGGGAGAAAAGGCTGTAGTCATTTCTTTTTGGCACAAAAGTACTTCAGCTTAAAACTTCAAATGTCAGAGGTTCCTCAAAATCTGAAACTGCTAGTTCAATATCCTAGAGGCTAACACTTTCAAAATCAAGAAGAGTGTCTCTGGTAATGGAAAGCAGAAGTGAGTTGCAGTTCTTGAGAACTTCATAAATCCTTTCCCATTTTTACCTTTCTCTTCCATCTTTTTTTGGCTCTCCCTTCCACCCTACCACCTGTCTTCTCACATTCCTTTTCTGTTTTGCTGCATTCATACTCACTCAGTCAGCAGGAACACTGACATCCACACCAAAGTAATATTGTCACCTACTGCCATTCACAAAGGCTTCTGGGGATGAAGAGAATATGTCAGGAATGGATCAGTGTCACCTGGGCAGAAAGTCTCTGTCGAAGTTCCATGGGGATTTCTCTATGGTTTCATGTTATTTAACATTTTAAATTATATAAATTTGTGTGGAGATTTGTGGTTGAGTGAAAAATAAAAGGCAGGACTGGATAAAAAGATAGATATTTAAATCCTACCTCTCACGATGAAAAGAAAAAGCAAAAAAAGGGAATCTTCAAAAGTAATTTTAAATAGATGTCTAGACAAACAAAGAAAAGCAATCAGGTTGTGTCTTAGAAGAGATTACAAAGAGATAAATTTTGGTATGATGTCAGGAAAAACTCCTAACAATCAGAGGTATGCAAATTGGGAATTCCCTAGCTTGAGAGTTCTTATAGTCTCCATCCTAGGGGGATGCACAAGGTACATGCCAATTTTGTAGCTATGCTATAATGAGGATTGTTTTTACTCTGCTTTGTGCTTAAAAGGATTTGGGAAATTTTTCAACTCTCAAATTCTGACTCTGGATAAAAGCATCAATTTTAAAGAAGACATATTATAGATGACAGACTCCAAAATAGATCATGGGGAAACTAGAGCAACAGTGAAATTATTCTAATAAAATAAATTTTGATGGAAATAAATGTAAATTATTATAATTATTTTCAAAAACAGGAGCTTTACAAGTTCAATATGTGGGCAACGTGTTTAGGTTATAGTTTGTATAGATAAGATGTGGTAGATTTAATGGGCTCCAAATTCATTATGTGGTAAGAAAGTAATGTTTCTTCTGTACTCTTCCCTGGTCAGTCCACCTATTGGAATATTGTGTCTACTTCTGAACACTATATTTCAGGACTGGTATTAATAAAATAGTGGGTTTCAAAAGGAAAGCAACCAGTGAAGTGTCCTGAATCCATGTAATATAGAGATAAATAGAAGGAAATGGTAGTGTTTAAACTGAATTAGAGAAGACTTTGGTGGCACATGTGTAGAGTAGAATTATAATACATCTTCAGGAGTGTAACATAAAAATTAGATTTATTCTGTTTGGTTCCATAGGGAAGAACTAGGATCACTGGGAGAAAGACAGTGGCATCTATGTAAGTTAGAGTTTTCAAAGGCTGGGTGTCAAGTTGTCAGATGTTAAATCAGTCTTCCTTTTAAGTATATGTTAAACTAGTTGACTGCCAAGGTACCTTCCAGTTTTAAAATTCTGTGATCCTATAACCAGTTACTAATCTAGTAGAACCAGGGAATGTTACAAATATAGTTCATTATAGTAACTATAGTAAAGTAAATTTACTCAGACTTTAGGAACATTTTTGACAATTTGTCATATTATATGTATGGATAAGGTCACAAAATATAAGCTAGTTATGGCTGGGTGGGTGCAGAACTGGTTGAATGGCAAGACCCAAAGTATAGTAACTAGTTCCATGTCCAGTCAGAAGAAGGTCTCTAGAGGAGATAAGTAAGAATCTGAGATAGTTCTACACACTTTCACATTTTCATCACCACCTTTATCACCATCAGTCCATGGCATATAAATAATTTTCAGCTGAGAGCTGCTGTCCTAAGAGTTGGGTTGTCTTGTGAGTTAATAAAAAACCTCTTCTTCATTGAAGGTTTTCAAGTGGAGTAAGGATGAGCACTTTTGAGGAATAATATATTAGGGATTCTTTTCAAGTGTGGAATGAACTTGAAGATGACTAAGACCCCTTTCAACTCTAAAGTTCAATTCTTGGAATAGTCATGGAGGAAACAGGCAGTTATATCAAGGCCATGGATTAATATACATAGCAATAAATGCCGATGCCTTTTTTTCTTTAAAAAGGGAGGAGAGAAAGAGAGAAGACATGAAAAGAAGTTTTGATGAGAAGACAAGAACAGCTGAACAAACGTATATGATACTCTAAAATAGGAAATTAAATGATCTACCAAACATAGAGAATGAGAGAGAAGTTGCATCTTTGTAATACAGATTGTATAGAGTTAAAATTCATGTCAGATGATGGGTTCTATAATTAACAGTGTCATTCTCTCTACATAGCTGAAACCATAGTCCAAAGAGAAGAAAAAAGAATCTATATGCTATATTGACTGTGAAATCTAGTATGCCTCACTGCAACGATGATGACATTTGGGCAGAGGAACAGAACCATATATATGATACATACTGAATTATCTAGAGGGAAAGACATATATAATAATTTATTTACCTTTGAATTCTGCTAATATAAGAAGAAGAATGGAACTTGACACTTTAAAAATGAAATTGCTTCATACTTTAAAAGAATTGTGAAGTACAAAATCTCACAGCAGAGCTGATGATTGTTTTATGTTCTCTAGCCTATATTGTGTTCTCATGATATCTATTCTCTATCATAGCAAATTTTAAAATATAAAATAAACCACAATATCATTTAATAAAATAATAGAATTACTTAAAATGGGAAATAATTTTGATGAGTCTTATCTTACAGCTGGGTTTTATCTTTGGGAGAAATGGGTTCATACACACATAGAATACTAGCCCTGGAATTTCAATCTCTTCCTTTTATGAATAAGAATATTGAAGCTGGAAGGTTATGAGTTGCCCAAGGTCACTCATTTAGCAAAAAAGCTAGAACTGAAAACAGAAAATCTTAATACATTTTATCATTTAAATGTATAACATAGGGAAAATCTTTCTGAAAATCTTAAATATCCTCCATTGTAAGTGAGCAGTACTCCCTTTCCATGCATTACGTGCTTGTATGAGGATAATAATTTGCTTTGACTGATCAAAATGGTGCCGGCAAATAAGTGAATGACATTTGCCAGCCAGTAATTGTACTCATTTAATGTTCATGCTGAGTCATGGGTTGAAAAGTGATATATGAAACTATTAATGTATCTCCATAAGGCAGTCTTTTTTTTCCCTCATGTCGATAACCCTGAAGACATAACGTAACTCAGCATGAAGGACAAAAATCAATGTGTCAAACATGATGTGTTATTCCCAAAAATGATGATGGAGAAAGCTTTTTGAGCACCATATTTATAAAAATGATTAATGCCAGTAAATCCGTCTTATACCATATATGAGTCATTTAAATGCACACAGATTCAGAGGTTTTGGTTGCATTTCTTTTCTTGATAGAGTCAGATTAATGAACCAGTTTAGGCATACCACAATACTGAGTTGACTATTTTAGAAGCACTATGCAATATTCTAGTTTTGATCATATCATATACTGTTGAACAAAAGGAAAATATATAATATAAAATAGCAGCAGTTAATCACAGTAAAATAAAAAGCAATGAGAAGCAATGATGGCTCCTCACTCTATTCTGCTTTGAGGGGGTGTGGGGAGGGTCTTATGGACATGAGAACAGAAAACTACTTTGTAAAACTAATAACTAACCCAGGATGGGTGTTCTCAAATTTTTATGAGTTACATATCCCTTTGGCAGTCTGTGGAAGTCCATGGACCCCTTCAAAAAATAATGTATTTTACTGCATATAATAAAATACATAGGTCCACAAATGGAATCTCTTAGAATAAAATTACATATCAACATAGAACTCCTGCCATTTATTTTAGATGTCACATTTTCCTCATAAAATTTAATAGCATGTTTCCCAAACCATAATTTTCTTCCAATTCTGTGTCAATTTTGTTTAAAGAAATATTTAAATAAAAATGAATTTGTGATATCATCAATGTAGATATTTCCTTCAACAATTTAAATCATACACCATCCATTTCTGCCATTTTTATGGGATTCCTCCATATTTGCCCATAAGTTAGCCAGGATAGGTCCAAAAAACATGCTGGGGACTTCCTCACTTTCTCTTGGCATTACCAGTAAAACACAAAGGCTGTCTACTGCAATGTCCAATCAATTTTAAGCATACAATAACACTGAAAATATATTAGCTTTAAAGATATCAGTTCTTAGGATCATTAAATAAGCTCTTCTGTTTTGCACAGGCAATCTGGTCCACTCTGGCTCCTCTTATTTAATTGTAAACTCATCCCATTGCTTGTTTGCAGTATCTACTTAAGATATACATGCAGTATATCCATAACACTTGAGTTACATAGATTCAGGGTGAGGAACCTGTGGTATCAAGGCAACATATGGCCTTCTAGGTCCTTGGGTATGGTCTTTTGACTGAGTCCAAGTTTTACAGAACAAATCCTTTTATTAAAGGGATTTAGTCTTTGCATTTTGTATTCAGTCAAAGAGCCACACTCAAGGACCTAGAAGGCCACAGGTTCCCCTCCCCTGGTTATCTTATTGATTGTAAGTCACATTCCATATACTCTGTTCATCCACTTAGAATGGTTAGGCCAAAGATTTCTAAGGGGTTATGAATTTCTTTCAATGTTTCTGGACTTGATACAGCCAATATAATATATCTGAAAGATTTTATCATCTACAAAGAATTATATTTGAATTATGTACTAGGTCTGTGGTGAACAAACTTGATAATCACCTATTATCTACTTATTTTACTTCTTTTTTTTTTTTGATTTTTTGGAAGGAAGTTGGAGTTAAGTGACTTGCCCAAGGACACATGGCTACTTTTTTTGTGTTAAGTGTCTGAGGCTGGATTTGAACTCAGGTCCTCCTGACTCCAGGGTTGGTGCTCTATTCACTGTACCACCTAGCCACTCCTACTTATTTTATTTTTTATCCAATATTAATGAGCATCAACAAATAAGAATGTTTTATATCTTCTAGGAAATTTGTCTAATTTTTATGTTTGCATATATTTATTGTATGAGAGATTTTAAGGTGACTTTTTTGTACTTATTGTTTTATTTGAATAATCAACAAAAATAATCAGATCATGAATACTTCATAGCTTAATAGACATAACAACAAAAGGGAAAGTTCTTTATCTCAAAAATAAAACCAATTTCAAAAGCTTCCTTATTTTCTTCTGCAAAAAAAGAAACTGCAAACCTGTTTTCCATTTAACTTCACTGTCTTTCAATCTTCTAGTTGTGCTTATAGTATTGATGTCAAGATTGAATCAGTTTAGATCCCCTATTACCTGTCTATGACACGGCTGTAGATTAAGGATATCATAGTTGATCAATACACATTAGCATTGGGCTATACTTCTTATCGCCCTTCTTAGATTTTGTTATCAAAAACTTATTTTTCTCTCAGAAGAAATCATGTAAGGAGCTTCCTTTGTTTTTGAGAAATTCTTATGTATATGAGACATGAAGAAATAAGCAAATTGTAAAAATGAAAAAAGTAGAACAAAACATAAAATACTTCATGGGAAAAACTGCTGACCTGGAAAACAGATCTAGGAAAGACATTAGCAGAATGGTTGGATTACCTGAAAGCCATAATCAAAAGGAAAAACTGGACAGAACCTTCCAAGTACATATCAAGGAAAACTTCCCTAATGTCCTGGAACCAGAGGGGAAAATAGGCATTGAAATAATCCACTGATCACCTCAGAGAAGATATCCCAAAATAAAAAGTCCAAGTCAAAATTTCAGAACTATCAGGTCAAGGGAAAAAGCACTACACATGGCCAAAAAAGAAGCAATTCAAATATTGGGGAGTCAAAAGCAGGATTACACAGGACTTGACAGTTGAAACATTCAAGAACTGGAAGGCAAAGGAGCTAGGACTACAACCAAGAATCACTTACCTGGCAAAATTAAGCAAAATACATCAAGGGAAAATGGTTATTCAATGAAAAAGAAGGAATTCAAGCTTTCATAAGAAGACCAGAGGGGCGGCTAGGAGGTACAGTGAATAGGACACTGGACCTGAAGTCAAGAGGAGCTGAGTTCAAATCTGGCCTCAGACACTTAACACTTACCACTTACTAGGCATGTGACATTGGGCAAATTGCTTAACCCCAATAGCCCTCCAAAAAGCAAAAAACAAAAACAAAAAAAACAAAACAAACAAACAAACAAAAAAAAAAAACCCAAACAAACAAACAACATAAGAAGACCAGAAATAACTAAAAATTTGGCCTCCAATATCAAGACCCAAGAAAAGCATAAACAGGTAAAAAAAGGAAAAGAAAAATTCTTCTTTACAACATGACTAAAATGAAAACATATAATATGAATGTATATGTAGAGCCTTTGTCAGATTGCACTCCATCTTGGGGTGGGGAGATGGGAAGAAGTAGGAGAAAATTTGGATCTCAAGATCTAAAGGAATGAATATTGAAAACTAAAAATAAATATTTTTAAAGAAAAGAGAAATTAAAAAATTCAACAGAGTTAAACTATTTATATCCCTACACAGGAAGATGATACTTGTACTTCTTAAAAAATGTATCCCTAACAGTAGAGCTAGAAGGAATATAAATAGACAAAGGGAAAGGTATAAGGTGAATTTAAGGGAATGTCATAAAAATTAAGGAATAAAAAAGAAGAGTAAGATGGGTGCAAAAAGAAGAGAGAGTTAGAATGGGGTAAATTATTTCACATGAAAAGGTGAGAAATTCCTTTTAAGGTAGAAAGATTGGAGGGTGAGTGACAAGCATCACTTGAACCTTACACTCATCATTATTGGCTCAAAGAGGGGATCATATACACAATCAGTTGAGTGTAGAAATCTATCTTAACCATCAGGAAAATAAGAGGTGAGGAGATCAAGTAAAAGGGGACTGACAGAAGGGAGGGAAAAATAAGGGAGGTGGTATACAGAAGTAAAACACTGCTGAGGAGGGAAAGGATTAAAGGAGAGAGGGCAAATAGGAGGAAGAACAGGATGGAGGTAAATACACAGGTAGTAATCATAATTGTAAATGCCAACGGGATGAACTCTCCCATAAAATAGAAGTGGATAACATAGTAGATAAAAAAAGAGTCCTACAATATATTGTTTACAAGAAGTACACTTGAAGCCTAGACACACACATAGAGTAAAGGTAAGGGGCTGGGGAAGATGTGGGAATGTGTTATGCTTCGACTGAAGAAAAAACCAGGGGTAGCAATCCTGATCTCAGACAAAATAAAAGCAAAAGTAGAATTAATTAAAAGAGTTAAGGAAAGAAAATATATCTTGCTAAATGGTGACAGAGATGGAGGGGAAGAGCCAAGATGGCAGAGTAGAAACATCACTTCCACAGCGCTCCAGCACACACCACTTCAAAATTATGTTAAAGGGGACTCTGAACAACCTCTGGAGCTCCAGAACCCACAGAACGACAAAGAGAAGCTATCGTCCCACTGAGGAGAGCCCTGCAGCCCAGCAGGGAGTGACCAGTGCAGCACTCTGGTAGCTGAGCCCAGGACCCTGTGAGTCTGAGGTTTTAGCCCAAGGTTGGCTGGACTAGCAGCCAGCTGGAGGGACCCCAGAATACGAGCAGCTGTGGCATTTCCAGAATTACCAACACATAGATGCCTAGGACAAAGTGAGAGGTTAGTGCCCTATGGACGTTGGGACCAGTATTTGGGAGAATGTCAGCTTCCTCCCCTGGGGGCGAGAAGCCACTGAGGAGCCTTGGCACAGATGCCATTTTGCAGCTTCACTTGCAGCTTCATCTCCTGGCCTGTGAACTCTAGGGGGATCTGGCAATCAGTCTTGGGGGTAATCGCTCCTGCTTTAACCTTCTTGGATCTGGACTGTGGACTGGGGTGGAGATCTTGAGGTGTGTGACCAGCTTGCCAGAGTGTGTGGGGGCTTCAGGGAGGGCACACAACTAATACCTCCAGCAGTTGAGAAGACCCCAACATTTGGGACAGAAGCTCCCATGTCTGGTGGCAGAGTCCTACTGTGGCAACAAGCCCAAAAGTCAAGTAATTGAGTGGCAACATACCTAGGAAAAGGAAACAAAATAAACAAAAAATTCAACATTAGACTCCTATTTTGGAGGCAGAGGATTGAAGCATGGAACAGGAGGAGGACTGGGAGGTCAGAACTCCTGCACCAAAAGCCCCAAATGAAAATATGAGCTGGTTACAGGCCATAGAAGACCTTAAGAAGGATTTTAAAAACCAAGTAAGAGAAGTGGAGGAAAAATTGGGAAGAGAAATGAGAAGGATGCAGGAAAAGTATGAAATAAGAGTCAACAGCCTGACTGAGGAAAATAACACCTTAAAAATAGACTAACTCAAATGGCAAAGAGGCTTAAAAAGGCAATGAGAAGAAGAATACCTTAAAAAGCTGAATTTGCCAGATGGAAAAAGAATCTCAAAAGCTCACTGAGGAGAATCATTACTTCAGAATTAGACTGGAGCAAATGGAAGCTAGTGACTTTATGAGAAATCAAGATGCTGTTAAAAAGATCCAAGCAATTGAAAGAATAGAAGGCAATGTGAAATATCTCATGGGAAAACCACTGACCTGGAAAATAAATCCAGGAGAGATAATTTAAAAATTATTGGCCAACTTGAAAGCCACGATCAAAGAAAGAACCTAGGGGCGGCTAGGTGGCACAGTGAGTAGAGTGCCAGCCCTGGAGTCAGAAGGACCTGAGTTTGGATCCAGTCTCAGACACTTAACACACACAAACAAAAACCTAGCCATGTGACCTTGGGCAAGTTACTTAACCCCAATTGCCCTCCAAAAAGAAAAAAAAAGAACCTAGATATTATCCTTCAAGAAATTCTCAAGGAAAATTGCCCTGATATTTTAGACCCAGAGGGTGAAATAGAGGTTGAAAGAATCCAGCAATCACCTCCTGAAAAAGATCCCAAAAAGAAAATTCCTAGGAATATTATAGCCAGTTTCCAGAATTCCCAGATCAAGGAGAAAATACCACAAGCAGCCAAGAAGAAACAATTTCAGTATTGTGGAAACATCATCAGAATAGCACAGGACCTGGCAGCTTCTACACTGAGGGATAAAATTTCATGGAATATGATATTTTAGAGGGCAAAGGACCTGGGATTAAAACCAAGAATCACCTACCCAGCGAAATTGAGTATCTTGCTTCAGGGGAAAATATGGTCATTCAGTGGAATAGAGGACTTTCAAGTATTCTTGAGGGAAAAACCAGAGTTGAATAGAAAATTTGACATTCAGACACAAGAAACAAGAGATGCTTGAGAAGGTAAACAAGGAAAATAAATCAAAAGGAACTTATCAAAGTTGAACTGTTTATATTCCTACATAGAAAAACAATTAACTGTACCTGATGAAATTTTTCTCAGTATGAAAATAGTTGAAGAAGAGTATATGGGCATATGAATATATATGCAAATGTGTATATATGGTTACAGGTATACATGGATAGAGGGCACAGTTCGAATTTGGTGGAAAGGGATGATACTTAAGGGCTGAAGTTAAGAGGTAAGAGAGGAATGTGGTGAGAGGAGGTGGGGAAAGATGAGGGGGGGTAAACTATCTCATGTAGAAAAGGCAAGGGGAAGTGGTTGCAAGGGAGGGGAAGAACAGGAAGGCAAAAAGGCAAAACCATATTCTCATTGAATTTGGCTCAGAGAGACAATGACATACATACTAAATGGGATATCTCACCCTTTAGAAGAGTAGGGGGAGGGGGATGAGAGGGGATGATGGAGGGGAGGGCATGTTGGGTGGAGGGGAGGTTAGAGGCACCCACTTATGAAGAGGGACAGGATCAAAGTAAGGAATGGACCAGGTGGGGGGGTGGTGGGATGTTTAGGAGGGAAATATAGCCAGTCTTTTACAATATATCTACTATGGTACATGTACAGCATACTGAATTGCTTATCTTCCCAGTGGGAGTGGGTGACAAGGGAGGAAAGAAATGGATCTGGAATTCAAAGTTTTAAAATTAAATCTTTTAAATATATATAAATACTATTAATAATACTATTTTGCATGTAATTGGGAGATAAGATGTACAGGCATTTGGGCACAGAGATTCACCTTGCCTACTGGAAAAGTTGAAGTGGGTATGGGAGAAGATATGGGAGAGCACAGATTGGATGAGAGGATATCCTTTGAGATTGCTATTCTGGGGTGGAAGGTAGGGGGAAAATGGGGGAAAAAATTGGAACTCAAGTTCTGGTGGAAATGAATGATGCAAACCAGAATTTAATAAAGCTTTTGGAAAAAAAATAAATAAATGATAACAGAGACAATAAAGCAATATCAATACTAACCATATATGCCCAAAGTTATATAGCACTCAGATTCTTTTTTTATTTTTATTTAATTTATTTTTAATTCACAACATTTACTTCCATAATTCCTTGAGTTCCAAATTTACTCACTCTCCCTCTCCTCCCCTCTCCAATCCCCCTTTGGCAGCATGAAATCAAATATATAGCATCCAGATTCTTAAAGGAGAAGTTAAGTGAGTTACAGGAAGAATTAGACAGCAAAACTATACTAGTGGGTTAAATCAAATGTCCCCTCTCAGAATGTGATAAATGCCACTAAAAATAAACAAGAAATAAACTAAGGAGGTAAATAGAATATTTTAAAAGTTAGATGTGACAGACCTTTGGCATGATTTAGACATAAAAGGTGACACCTAAAGTAATTTAGAAGTGCAAGGAATATTCTACCCATCAGTTCTATGCAAAGGGAAAGAATTCATGACCAAACAAGAGACAGAGAGCATTACAAAATGTCAAATAGCTAATTTTGATTATATTAAATTTAAAAAGGTTTAGTACAAATAAAAACAATGCAACCAAGAATAGAAAGAAAGCAGAAAGCTGAGAAAGAATCTTTATAGCAAATGTCTCTAATAAAGGCCTCATTTCCCAAATTTATAGAGAACTGAGTCAAATTTACAAAAATATAACATCATTCCCAATTGAAAAATTGTCAACAGATATGAATAAGCAGTTTTCAGATGAAGAAACTCTAGCCATATGAAGAAGTGCCCTAAATCTTTTTTTTCATATGTTGGCATTTATAATTTAAGCTGAAGAACAAGTTATGAGGGGGGTGGCAGCAAGGGAGGAGCCAGGGAGCCAAGAGCCTCTCATCTGTGTCTGCTCCAGACGGGGTTGATCCTGATTTCTGAGCCTTGGTCCAGGGCACACAAGGAAGCACACGCTAAGATGAGGTTCCAGGGGTACATGTTGAGGGAAATGGGGGGATGGGGAGCAGAGTTACACATCCAGTCAGAGGTGGGGGCTGGGATTCTCCTTAGATCAGCAGCACTATTTCCATTTGCGAACTGAAGCCTAGTGATAAGTTCCATCCCACATATTTCTTTTAAAACCTTCTAGTGGTTAAAATCTTTGTGCTAAAGAATTCTTTCATCGCCTCTCTAACTTCTTGTACTTTGCTTCTGGTTTCTTTGAATATGCATCCAGTTTGTAAGCTGCCTGCCCAAGAGCTGCTACTTGCTCCTCAATTAAAGTGATCTGATCCGGATAAGGCTGAAGGGCTGCATGTTTCTGGTTTACGTCCTTAAGTTTCTACTTATGTTTACTGAAATATCTTTCATTTCTAGACACTTCACACTAATCAGTTTGTTCATATCTTCCAGAAGTTTACAATTTTCACTGGTGGCTGTCAGCTCTCACATCAGGTACGTGGCCATTCTGGAGAACATGTCCTGGCAGTGTCCGTGATGTCCGCCTTGGCGGGCTCCATGGCTTCCTCAGCAGTCCCCATTGCGGCATCCTCTTGGCCCAGACCCTCCTGCTGGGCTGCAGGGATGCCCTCCGCTGTGGTCGCCATGCCCAAGCTTTCTCACAATCCTTAAGCTGGCCACAGGCCTTATGAGTTGTAGAAGAGGAGTACCTGACAGTTTCCACCCCCAACCCCACCCAAATGATGCTCTCTTTCCTAGTCTAGGAGCTGCCTTCCCTTTCTGCCTCTGCCACCCCCCCCCCCGCCCCCTGCCTCTTGGGGCTGAAGCTCTTGACCTTGTCTACATCGCCCCACTTCAAGATTTCTCTCAAGGCCCCCACTAAATCATTTTTGATTAGAGAAATACAAATTATAACCACTCTGAGGTATCTATCTCCTCATAGCTATCAGATTATCTAATATGACAAGAAAGATAAAATGATAAATGTTGGAGAGAATGTAGGGAAAATGGGCCATTAATTCACTATTTGTGGAGTTCTGAATTGATCTAGCCATTCTTGAGAGTATTTTGTAACTATGTCTAAAGAAAAATAAAACTGTGCATCCCCCTTGATCCAGTAATGCCACTACTAGATCTGTTTCCCAAAGACATCTCAAAAAAGGGAAAAGGACTGACCTGTGCACAAATACTTATAACAGTCCTTTTGTTCTGGCAAAATATTAGAAATTAAGGGGATGCCTATCAGTTGGGGAATAGCTGAACAAACTGTGGTATAAGAATTGTGCAATAACAAATTATGAACAAGCACATTTCAGAAAAACTTTATGAACTGATGCAAAGTGAAATTATCAGAACTAGGGTAACACTGTATATAATATCAACTGAATGACTCAGATCTTCTCAGCAATACAATGATGCAAGGACAAGTACAAAGTAACTCAGGAAGGAAAATGCTATCCATATACAAATAAAGAACTGATGGACTCTGAATGCAGATTGAAGCATATCTTTTTTCACTTATTTCATTTTTCTCGTTTTTTCCATTTGTTCTGTTTCTTCTTTCACAACTATGATTAATATGGATATATTTTTACATGAGAGAATATGTATAAACTACATCAAACTGCCTACCATTTTCAGAAGAGGGGAGGGAGAAAAATTTGGACTCACAATCTTGTAAAAAAAAAAGCAATGCTAATTTTTTTCCTGACATCATAGTGAGGAAGAAAATAAAATATTATTTTAAAAATACCACCTTAAGAAGTTCTCTTCAACAAGGCATTTTGCAGTAATTATATCAAAATACAGACTTGGAAAAGATAGGTTTTTATTGATAATATTTAATGAGTCATATAATAGAGGTAGGTATGCTCATCAAAGGTGCTTGATTTAGGTATCAAGGATGTCTAGTGTAGTTTTTAAATTGAAAAGAGCTTTTTTATACATGGTGGACCATTCAGCTCCTCCTCTTTACATATGATGTTGTGCTTAACACATCAAGCCCTGGAAAAATGCAGTCTACTCTGTGAAATCCATCATCCCTCAGAAGAGTTCATATCAACTATCTAAATAAGGCCAGAAAAATCTAAAAAATAGAAACAGAGTGTGGCTAGGTGGCACAGTAAATAGACCACCGGCCCTGGAGTCAGGAGGACCTGAGTTCAAATCCAACTTCAGAAACTTAACACAAAAAAACTAGCTGTGTGACCTTGGGCAAGTCACAACCCAAATTGCCCTACCTTCCCCCCTCCAAAAAGCATAAAAATATAATATAAATATAAATAAAAATTTAAAAAGGCCAAAAAAAGTCAATGAAGAATATTTCTTCTATAGACTCTATGATACTCTGGAGAAACCAACCCCTAAAGCTTATCCATCTATAAATAAATTAGGCATTGAGAATGAACAATGAACTGAAACGAGACTTGAATAGAAGGAAGGTAGTTGGGTTGTCTTTTATTAATTATACGAACTTTTATGACCCGGAGCATCCTGAATCTTTGTAAAAACAATATTCTTACAGTGATGCTGTTTGGCAAACACCATACATTATTATATTTAAGAAAAATATCTACAAATACTCCATTAGGCAACGGAACAGAATATGCACAGAAAATATAATAACATACTACTGAACAAGAATTACCAAGCAGAAAAAATAAGAAGGATATGTTTCATAGGATCTAGAGCTGGAAGGTACCTTAGATATTATGTAGATTGATTCCCTGACTTTTCAGATGAGGAAAATAAGGCCTAGTGAAGTACAATGCATGGAGTGCAGAAACTGGAGTCAAGGAAAGATGAGTTCAAATCCTACCTCAGTTTGCTAATCTATTAAATAAGGAAAATAATAAAAGTTACACCCTAGGGTTGTTATTAAAGGAAAAGAAGATATTTATTAAGTGCTTTACATTCCTTAAATGATAATTCAATGTTAACTATTAGTTATTATTACAGTGACTTATCTAGGTAGAAATGAAGGCAACAAGATATTAGAGATGGAATTTGATCCCAGTTGCTCTGATTCCAAACCAAGAATTCCTTCCAATACATTCATTTTACACACACACACACACACACACACACACACACACACACACACACACATTCTAAGGCTGTCAATTCAAAGATAATTTAGAAGTGACTACTGCATCAGTAACTGATGATTTTCATTTGATAAAATATTTATATTTTGTTCATGTTTAGTACTTGACATGTCTAGTACTTCCTTGAAGAAGATATTCATAATATGTAATATTTTCAAATTTATTTGATTTTTAATTAATGGAAGAAACAAGCATTTCCATGATGTTATAATAAAAGGATGATTTTACATGAAACTATAAATCTATTGCATGAAACTTGGTATTTCTTCTAAATACAGTTGTCATGTAAGTTTATTTCCCTTTGTCACTCCTCCCTCAACCCCTCCCCTATAAATGGTTATCATTAGACACAAATATGTATATATGTGTGTACATATACACACATATACATATATATACACATATAGTGAGTGTGTGTGTGTAAAGTCCTTCTATATATACATCCGTTCTTTTTTTGGATGCAGATAGTGTCTTCCTTCATATGTCCTTTGTAGTTAATTTGGAAAATTATAATCCTCAAAATGACTTATTCACTCAGAGTTCTTCTTAAAACAATATTGCTATTACTCTACGTAAATGTTCTCTTAGTCCTGCTCATATCACTTTTCATTACTTCATGTAAGTCTATTCATGTTTTTCTAATATCACCAAGTTCATCACTTCTTATAGCATAGTAGCATTGCATCACAATGATATGCCACAGCATGTTCAGGCATTCCCCAGTTTACAGGCATCCCCCACAATTTCCAGTTCTTCATCCTTATAAAGAGAGCTGCTATGAACATTTTAATTTTTTTCCTAATTATCTTTAGAAATAGACCTAATGATGTCATTACTGTCTCAAAGGGTATATGGAATTTAATAACCCTTTGGGCAAAATTCCAGATTGTTCTCCAAGATGCTTGGATCAGTTCACAATTCCACCAGCAATAAATTATCGTCCCAATTTTTCCACATCACTTTCAACATTCTTTTCTTTTCCGTTCAATCATTTTAACCAATCTGATGGGTATGAAATGATTTCTCAAGTTTGTTTTAATTGATATTTCTCTAATTAATAATGGTTTAGGGCATATTTCATATGAATAATAAATTGTTTTGATTTATTTATCTAAAAACTCCCTCTTCATGTCCTTTGACCATTTATCAATTGGAGAATGAATCACATTCTTACAGATTTTATAAAGTTTTTTATAAATTTGATATGAAACTTTTATCTGATAAATTGTCTATAAATGTTTCCCTAATTTTATGCTTTCCTTCTCATTTTAGCTTCATTTGTTTTATTTGTACAAAACCTTTTTTAATTTAATGTAATCAAAATTATCCATTTTACACCTCACTCTGTTCTCTCTCTTATTTATTCATAAGTTGTTTGCCTATGCATAAGTCTGATAAGTAATATGTTCCATGTTCTTCAAATTTCTTGTAAAATTTTTTTATATCTAGGTCATGTATCCCTTTTGATCTTGATAAATGATGTAAGATATTTGTCTATGCCTAATTTCTGTCATACTGCTTTTTAATTTTCCAAACAAATTTTACCAAATAATTAATTCATATCCCCAAATCTTAAGTCTTTACATATGTCCACATAATATGTCATCTTGTGGCTTCTGTACACCCTGTAAGACTTGAATCTTTTTCATTTCTTATTCCCAAACTGTTTTCAAACATTTTTCTATCCTGCCTTGTGCTCATAATTATGTTGAGACTCATAGTATGAACAAAAGTTATTATTGTCAATAATAACAATATCTCAACATGCAATTTAAGGTCTATGAAGATACTTTTTAAAATTCTGTGATAATATATGATTGAAGAATTATTATTCTAGTCTCTCCCTATTACATTACATACTCAATACAACTTGCTATGCAGTAAGCTTGCATCTTTCTGTGGCTTATAGAATAAAATGTAAAGTCTTTATCAGTTCTTTTTTTTTTTTTTTTTTTTTTTTTTTTTAAGCAATTGGGGTTAAGTAACTTGCTCAAGGTTACACGGCTAGTCATTTTAATTTATGCGTGGGTGCTCATTTTCTGAGGCCGGATCTGATCTCGGGTCATCCAAACTCCGAGGCCGGCGCTCTTACTCACTGCGCCACCTAGCCGCCCCTTTAGGGCAATTGGGGTTAAGTAACTTGCCCAAGGTTACACGGCTAGGTTTTTGTTTGTGCGGATTAAGTGTCAGAGGCCGGCTCCGAACTCAGGTCCTTCTGATTCCAGGGCCGGAGCTCTATTCACTGCGCCACCTAGCCGCCCCTTTATCAGTTCTTTAAGGACTAATATAGCCTGGCCTTAATCTATCTTTCCAACTTTGTAATATATTATTAGCCTTCTTATATTCTCCATCCTAACCCAAATGGCTTTCTTATTGTTTCTCACACACCTCAGTACATCTTTCATCTCATTCCTGTTATTCCTATTTCTCATCCTCATACCTGGAACATACTCCATCCTCACCTACATCTCTTCAAATCTCTTGTTTCCTCACATCAAGGTACACCTCCTGCCTGATGCTTTCCTGATACTCCCACCACAGAGTTAGTAACCCATTTGGAAAACTGTCTGGTATTTCTTTTGTAAATATCTTTAAAGTATTCTGTAATTCTGTAACTATATAGATATGTACATATATGGGTTGAAGGGAAAGGAGGGAGGGACAGAGAGACAAAGAGTCTAGCCAGAAAGGCAAGTAGTGTTTCATTTTCATCTTAATATTCCCAGTGTCTGCCAAGGTCAACAGTACAAAGGTGCCTCATAAATGATTTTTCATTGATTATTTTCATTTTATAGCCAAGGAAACTAAGGCATAGAAAATTCATTAATTCCTGTGGGACCAAGATCAAGTAGGTTTTGGAATTCAAAGCCAAGTTCTCTCCTATAGAGCTAATGATTAAAAAGACAACATATTTTATCTTTCTGTATTTAAAGTTCCTTTTCTAAATAATAACAAATTGTATATTATCATAATTATAACCAAGCAATTTTCAGGACAAGAGATATTATTGAAGTGGTCAATTTTGTTTTCCATTATTAATAGCTATTGTATTATTCTACTCTTATAAGGATGATTTGGAAAGAAGATTTCAAATGATTTAATCTTTTCCTCTTATGATCATGTTATCATTTTCTTCCCTCTTCCATGTTTATACTAATACATTTGACTAATGGATCATAAAGAGCATATGATAATTTTCCTTGTAAAGGAAAATAAAGGTCAGGTCCATGAGAAAAGTACACAATTGATTCAGGACACAGAATTTTCAAAATGGCACCAAAATCAGCAACAAATAGTTCAAAACCAAGTTTGAAGTGAAGCTTAAACAAAATGTCTTGCAAGTATGATGCTGCAGGAAAGAGAGTGCATCAAAAAGATGGAAAAGGTAGGGTGAATACTGGCTTTGCCAGTAATTTACTCCATGACCTTAAGGAGATTGTTTCACTTCTCTGGAAATCATTTCCCTCAACTTTAAAAATGTGAGGATTTAACTAGATGTTATTTAATATCTCTTTCAGTCATCAATATTATGAGCCCCTACTCCATATCCATATGTATGTATGTAGGTATGTATATAGGTATGTAAGTGTATATTTGCCTGTATGTGTGTATATAGGCTTGTTGTGTGGTTAAAGCCAAAGTCCTGGATAACTTTTACAGTGAAAAAGAGTTGTAAAAAAAATGCGTAATCCATGTTTCCTTATTTTTATATTTCACTTCAAATCTTAGAAGAGTTTGTTATGCTTTATAACTAAAATATAAATGGGATGGTTGGATCTTAATTCTCTGATACAAAATCTTAGCCTGAATTAAAACATACTGATACAATCCAACTATGTTATCATTTCTTGGAAGTTTGTAATAATACTAGCTAAGATTATTTAAAACAAAATATATTACATTTGGCAATATAAATGAAAACAATGCCAACTTAGAAATGTATAAGTTAATATGATTCTGACAATTTCAAATAGATATAACAAAATAACATGAGAGAAATAGCAGAATTAAATGATTAATTATAGCAAGAACATTTTAGTAATAAAATAATATAACATGGGTAGAAACAGCATTTCCAATGTGCTCTGCCCCACACAAATTTCAAACAATGTGAAAGGGAGCTCCAAACAACTTCTCGAGCCACAGCACCCACAGAACGGCACAGAGAAGCTAACCTCCTGCTGAGGACAGCCCAGCAGCCCTGCAGCGAGCTGCCAGCGAAGCCCTCTGAGAGCAGGCAGCACAGCGCACTGGGAATCAACAGCGCAGCCCAGAGAGCCAAGCCCAGGTCCGAGATTTTAGCCCCAGGGCGGCCGGGCCTTCAGCCAGCTGGTGGAACCCCAGAACAAAAGCAATTGTGGCAATTCCAGAATTATCAGCACAGATATGCTTAGGACAAAGTGAGAGGTTAGTGCCCTATGGACTTTGGGACCAGTATTTGGGGAACGTGTGGCTTCCTCCCCTGGGGGCAAAAAGCTGCTGAAGAAACAGCTGCACAGAAGCCATTTTGCAGCGTCAGTAGTGGCTCTAGCTCCTGGTCTTCGAACTGTAGGAAGATCCAGCAATCAGTCTGGGGGTTAATCGCTTCTGCTTTAAACTGCCTGGATCTGGATTGTGGTCTGGGGGGGAAGTTTGGGGTGGGTATCCAACTTGCCAGAGTGGGTGGAGGCTTTACAGAGGCCACCCAACTAGCGGAAGTTGTGAAGACCCCACGTTTGGGCGGAAGCTCCCCTGTCTGGTGGCAGAGTCCCACTGTGGCAACAAGCCCCAAAATCAAGTAATTAAGTGGCAATATGCCTAGGCAAACGAAACAAAATAAATAGAAAAGTTCAACATTGGACTCCTATTTTAGGGGCAAAGAGGCTCAAAGCATGGAGGAGGACAGTGAGGTCAGAACTCCTGCACCAAAAGCCTCAAATGAAAATACAAGCTGGCTATAGGCCATAGAGGACCTTAAGAAGCAGATAAGAGAAGTGGGGGAAAATTTGGGAAGAGAAATGAAAAAGATGCAAGAAAGTATGAAATGACAGTCAACAGCCTGACTGAGGAAAATAACACCTTAAAAAATAGACTAACTCAAATGGCAAAAGAGGCTCAGAAAGGCAATGAGGAGAAGAATGCCTTAAAAAGTCAAATTTGCCAGATGGAAAAAGAATCTCAAAAACTCACTGAGGAAATTCATTCCTTCAGAGTTAGACTGGAGCAAATGGAAGCTAATGACTTTATGAGACATCAAGATGCTGTTAAGCAGATCCAAACAAATGAAAGAATAGAAGGCAATGTGAAATATCTCATGGGAAAAACCACTGACCTGGAAAATAGATCCAGGAGAGATAATTTAAAATTATTGGACTACCTGAAAGCCATGATCAAAGAAAGAACCTAGAAATCACCCTTCAAGAAATTCTCAAGGAAAATTGCCCTGATGTTTTAGATCCAGAAGGCAAAACAGAGGTTGAAAGAATCCACCGATCACCTCCTGAAAAAGATCCCAAAAAGAAAACTCCCAGGAACATTATAGCCAGGTTCCAGAATCCCCAGATCAAGGAGAAAATACTCCAAGCAGCCAGGAGAAACAATTTCAATATTGTGGAAACACAATCAGAATAGCCCAGGACCTGGCAGCTTCTACACTGAGGGATCGAAGGGCATGGAATATGATATTCCAGAGGGCAAAAGAACTGGGAATGAACCCAAGGGTCACCCACCCAGCAAAACTGAGTATTTTGTTTCAGGGGAAAATATGGTCATTCAGTGGAATAGAGGACTTTCAAGCATTCTTGATGAAAAAACCAGAGTTGAATAGAAAATTTGACATTCAGACACAAGAAGCAAGAGATGCTTGAGAAGGCAATCAAGGAAAAGCAATCAAAAGGAACTTATCAAAGTCGGACTATTTACAGTCCTACATGGAAAAACAATAACTGTGTTTGATGAAACCTTTCTCATTATGAAAATAATTGCAGAAGGGTACATGGCATATGTTCACAGGTATACATGGATAGAGGGCACAGGTTGAATTTGATGGGAAGGGATGATTATTTTTTTTTTGGAGGGCAATTGGGGTTGGGTGACTTGCTCAGGTTCATGTGGCTGGGTTTTTGTTTGTGTGTTGGGTGTCTGGGGCCGGATCCAAGTTCGGGTCCTTCTGGCTCCGGGGCTGGCTCTCTGCTTGCTGCGCCACCTAGTCGCCCCAAGGAAGGGATGATTCTTAAGGGGTGAAGTCAAGAGGTGAGAGAGGAAAGTGGCAATAGGAGATGGAGAGAGACAGGGTAGGGTAAACTATCTCATGTAGAAGAGGCAAGGGGAAGTAGTTGCAGGGGAGGGGAAGCACAGGAAGGCAAAAAGGCAAAAGCATATTCTCATTGAAGTTGGCTCAAGGAGAGAATCACATACATACTAAATGGAATATCTTACCCTCACTCACTCTCCTGAGTAGGGGAAAGGGGGATGAGAGAGGGGATGATGGAGGGGAGGACATTCTGGGGAGAGGGGAGGTTAGAAGTACCCACTATCAAAGAGGGACAGGATCTAAGTAGGGAATGGACCAGGTGGGAGGTGAGACAGGTGGGAGGGAAATATAAGCAGTGTTTTACAATATATCTACTATGGTAATGTTTTGCATAGATATACATGTACAACACATACTGAACTGCTTATCTTCTCAGAGGGAGTGGGTGACAGGGGAGAAGGAATGGATCTGAAAATTGAAGTTTTAAAATTAAATTTTTCATAAGATGTCCAGGCAGTGGGGCTCAGAGATTCACCTTGCCCTAATGGCAAAGTCGAAGGGGGTATGGGAGAAGATATGGGAGAGAGCAGATTGGATGAGGGGATATCTGGTGGGACTGCTATTCTGGGGTGGGGGGTAGGGAAAAAATAGGGGAAAAATGTAACTCATAATCTGGTGGAAATGAATGATGTAAACCAGAAGTTAATAAAGCATTTGTTTAATTAAAAAAAAAACAACAACAACAAATAAATCATAGAAATTATGCAAATTAGAATAAACTAAAGAATATGCAATGGGGCAGCTAAGTAATACAGTGGATAGAGTGACAGATCTGAGTTTCTTAACTCTAACTCTAACTTGAAGACTCATCTTCAAGAGTTCAAATTTGACCTCAAATACTAACTCTGTGACCCTGGGCAAGTCACTTAACCCTGTTTGCCTCTGTTTCCTCATCTGTAAAATGAGCTGAAGAAGGAAATGGAAAGCCACTCCAGTATCTTTGTCAAGAAAATCTCAAACGAGGTCACAAAGAGTTGAATATGACTTTTTAAAATGACTGAACAAAAAATATATGAGTAAATAAGCTCTTTATCTAGGAGTAAGATAAGATACTCGATCAAACCAGGAGAGAAAATGATTTCATATCTCATGGAGAAGGAGTCTTCTTTCAGATTAGTGTGGCAGATGCTAGGAGTCAAGGGACATGGATGAAGGTGCAGGGGTGGAGAAAGTACAGCTTCTCCTACATGTCTGCAGCTTAAGGCTTATGTCTGCCACTCAAAAGTCCATCCCTCTTCTCTCTCTCTCAACCTATCTCTCTTGAGCTACTTTCTTCTTTATTTTTTTTTATTTTTAATTTTTTTGGAGGGCAGTTGGGGTTAAGTGGCTTGCCCAAGGTCACACGGCTAGGTTTTTTTGTTTGTGTGTGTGTGTTGTCTGAGGCCGGATCCGAACTCAGGTCCTTCTGACTCCAGGGCTGGTGTTCTATTCACTGCACCACCTCAGCCACCTGAAAAATATGAGTATAGACTAATATATAGGCATGATTCTTCTGTGTAATCAATAGGTCTTTTGCCTCCCCTATTTATTATAAATGAGCCATGTTTTCCAACATATTTTCACCATCCTATAGTATTGAAGTCACCACTTATTAAAGTAAATATTGATTTAATTTGGAAAAAAAATAATAATATAACATGGAAATTTAGTAGAATATGATGAGTGGAATTGGTAAAGTGAAGGTCAAAAAAGAAGAGGGATTGATGCTATGTTGTCAGAGATTCTTCTCTTTTTCTCCACCAAAAATCTATTAAAGGAAGTCTAAGAGTCTTCTTTGTTAAGGACCTGACTCTACACATAAATATGCCCAGGATGTTTTGAAAATGACCAGCAGTGTTCCTGGTCTGCTGGATCCCCATTAATTATCTTGAAAGAATGTAAAGGAGAGGGAGAGAGAGAGACAGAAAGAGAGAGACAGAGAGAGAGACAGAGAGAGAGACAGAGAGAGAGAGAGAGAGACAGAGAGAGAGAGAGACAGAGACAGAGACAGAGACAGAGAGACAGAGACAGAGAGAAAGAGACAGAGAGATAGAGAGAGAAAGAGACAAAGTTGGGAAACAAACAGAGTCATTCAGCCATTCAGCCACCCTGGTCATTTCCTTGTCACCACACTTGCCACTGAGCATCCAGATCACTGAACCTACAAACATCATTTTTGTGGCATTTAATCTACTGAGCTTTGGAACTCCCATGCTGGGGTTCAGCTATTCTGGTAAGTGAGTGAGTAACTATCTATGAACATATCCTTTTAACTGGCTGGCCTGAGACCAAGCCATACTTAACATATGACTAGGTCATCTAACCCAGGCAATATTCTTGACACCCTCGCTCTTACCTAACACATATTACCCTCCCTTCAACACTTCACATTCCTCATCCTCCCCTAAGAAACATAATTAAATTAATATTAACATATCTTCTGATAAAGTCATATAACATTTTGTATGGATCTCTTCACCATCCCTGTGACTTTTTAGGCCGAAATAGCTTTTTCTTGACTATCACTCCTCTCCAATATCTATATATTAGATCATAAACTCCTTGAGCACAGGGTCTCTCTTATTTTCATATTTGTCTCTCTACCACTTAGCACAGTGTTTGGTACATTAGTAAGAGTATAATAGATGTGTTTCACTCATTCATTAGCTGATGAGAAAATAATTTGTTATAGAAATATTAATGTACAATTCCCATTCTTAATCTGTTTCTTACCCTTTTCATTTAATCCTTAAATGTCCTAGGGCTGATCTGATATATTTGAGTCTCTCACAAAGCTTTCTGAACTTTTGTAATTCCCTGACTAGTTCCTATTGTTCTATGAGGCATTACCAATAATAATCTTTATTTTCACAAGATTTTCAAATGAGTAGAGGAGTTAATAGCAAAGTTATTTGGATTCAAATCTGATTATATGAAAAGGGCAAAATTAGTTATTAATGGTTCATGTAAACTGGGAGGGACATCTGTAGTAGCATACCCTAGAGATCTATACTTGGACCTTTGTCATTCACATTTTTGACATTCATTTTGATGAAGGGAATAAATTAGATGAAAGCATTAATTTATGTGTTTATCAAATTTCCAGATGAGAATTCAGAACTAACATACTGTATGATAGAGTTAGTATACAAAAAGATATTAACAGACCAGAATGGTGTCCAAAATGTAAGTCAGATAAGGAAAAAAAGTTCAGTCTGGTCCTACAACTTCATTGATATAGAGAGATTCCAGTGTGGAAAAACCCTCTATTTATATAGGTTAGCAATTGTTCTACAATTTAGGATCTCAGAGTTGTTTGGGAAACGGCAGGTTAAAGTGACCTGTTTCCCTGTTTCATGGTTTAGTACCTTGTTATTACTTCAGGTCCAGGCTAAGCCCTAAATTCTCTTCTTTCCAAGAAGCTGTCAGTTTTTCAGGAAATCTCTCTTCTCTCATTTGAAGTCTAGGTTAAATGTTCCTCTGAAAATACATCTTACAGGAAATGACCCTTCCTCCAGCCAGGAGACTGGTTTGTATGATTCTATCCTTTTGGAGAGTCATATTACTGAGTGACTTCTGTCACTTCCTGGATGCCACATCATGAGAAAACATGCATGACTTCAAAACACCTCTGCTCTTACCTATCAAAGGTTGCTATTAGAAGCACACAGGATGTTTAAAACCACAAGACATAATTTTTTCTATATAGAAATAACACGTGTAGCTCTTCACCTCAAATCCTTTCTTTAACTTTTTTCCTTTTCAATCCATCTCTGTGATACTAAAATTTTATTTAACAAAACACCCATAAAAACAAATCAAGTCATTATATGCAAACATTTTACTTATCTTCTTTCTGATTTTTGTAGGATTCTTCAATAGAAATTTGTGTGAAATTTTATTAAGTCTCATATATTAATGGAACAAAATCCTGTAAAGAGAACAGTAATTATAAAGTTTTCCTTATTTTTCAAAGTACTGAATGACTTGAATTTTCAAATTTATTTCTTAGAAGTTGTGTGTGTGTTTCTTTTCTACTAAATGTTTTCAAAAGACTGGTATTGAAATAAAATCTTAAGAAGGTCTGAAAATAAAAAACCCTCAGAAGCTGAACTTACTTAAATTCTGCTTTCAGAACTGCTCAGGACATCACTGGATTTAAGACACTATTCATAGTTAAGACTGCCAACGTTTTCAAAGTATGTAATTGTAGGATCAAAGAAGCTACAATAGAGAATTCTTTGGGTAATAATTATTTTCAGATCTATGATACATAAAATTTTGGTTCTTAAGATATTCTCATTCAAAGCATAAAATGCAGTCAACTGCTTGACTTAAAGCCCTGCATTTAGATGTATAGCCTAGGACACTTCCAACTCTAGCAGCTATTTTCCTCTGTTTTGGAATTACCCAAGCTAATTACTTCCAGGTTCCAACTTTGTTTAAATATTCTCCCATACTAATCATCATCTTCAGTATTAAGGCTCCAATTAAGTTAGCTAATTAATTTTAGATATATTTAAATGTGCCTGGGTATCTCTCCTTTTGTATTCCTTCTCCTCAGAGATGTGTCTCTTTCAAATTGTCAGGATTGGCAAAATGCCTAACCATTGCCTATCAGGGGGAAAAAAATTCCATGAAAAAGAAATGTATATACAACAGAAAAGGAAAAAAAATGAAACAGAAAATACACAGACAGATGGAGAGATAGAGGGACAGAGAGGTATATAGATGATATAAAAGTGTTCATAGAGTGGATGTGAATGCCATTGGTATATGTATGTATATGTGTATACTTTAAATTTTTCTTTTGTATATTTCTTTCCAAAATTAGATTTTGTTTGAAAGTCCAATGGAGAAGTCTTTAGGATAAAAGGCAGACTTAAGAATAGGAAGCATAAAGTTTCAGATCATGAGAGATGCATTTGTCCCAAACATTACCCACATGAAAATGAAAACAAGACTTATTTTTTTTAAATTGCATAGCAGGGTAACAAGAAATATAGGCTTATAGCTGTGATGTTCCCTTGGTCAGGTTTTTGTTTAGTATTATAAAATCTGAGCTGCTTTTTATACCTATGGCATTTCTACCTCACTCAGATACTTTGTAACTCAGTATCTCAATGTCTCCAAAACCATGTTGCCCCTGGCAGGTCTTTCCTCTATGTTCACTCAGTTCCAGTCTGTTCACATTTTCACTTTTTGACTTCTTTCATGCCATTTTTATCTCTTCTATTTTCATGTTCAGGAGTCTGATGCTATAGTCCAAGTGAGCAGCCCTATTGTGATTAATAGTAAAAAAAAAAAAACAGTTTCCATGTCAGAATTTCTTCCCAGCATTTTTTGGGAAATCTGTGCATTTCTGAATTACAAGTCCTAGTTAAAAATCAGTAGAGGAATGAGGGAAAAGGCTTATAATTGATCTGCTAGAAGGAAAGATTGAAATTATAGAAAAAGCACGTGTTCAATAGAACAGCTGACCTTAAGTTGAAAAGAAAAGAAGAAATACTGACATGCTAAATCAAAGATCAAGATCTTACACTTCAGGATCTAGGAGAGAAGTTGGAAGTAAGGAGGATTTTGTTATATTCTTTCATCGAGTTTATTTCTCAGGATCCATGGCCATAACAATTTCTAGTTTTCAGGTGTTTGATAATATTTCCCAGGCTCATGAATTGTAAACAGTCCCACCACAACTGTGCAGTGAGATATGGGGTTGACATAATGTGATTTTTGGTACACTTGTGCTGAATGATGATGTTGCTAAGGTTAATCTGTGAGGCTATTGCTGGCAAAATGCCTTCTTTGTTGCATTATAAATCAAGTGGGCACTGGTCAGAATGTGGGGAACACACAGAGATTTGGGATTTGGGTAATGCATAGAGGAATGCATATACCTGCCTTGATCAGCCCCCATCAAGGCTTGGGGTTAATCTGTGTTTGCCTCAACCCTCCCTCATTGAGGCTTAAGGGGATTTAGCAAAGTGCACAAGCTGGAATGCTGTGCCTGTCTCAACTAACCCTAAGACATAGGGGGTAGCTGCTGTGCTCCCTTCCCACCAGTCCCTGTGAGAAGGGTGATTAGGGAATACTGTAGGAGTTGGTACTGTCATTATCAGCAACTGCCTTTGACAAAACCAGAATAGATTAAAGTAAAGAGGATTATGTATCCCCTTATTACGACTCTTTTCCTGTCTTCCTGTCTGCCAGGATCAAGAGTGAACCTGTGCTAGAACACACACTAGTAGACCTCCCTTGTATTTACCTGTCTAACAACTGGCACAGTGGGTGTTACCTGTTAGAGGCTGGAGTAAAAAAAAAAACAAAAAACAGTGCCTCCTGTGAAACAGGAGTCCATAGGAGAAAAGCAGTCACAATGTAACCATTAGTCCTGTTTGAAATGCTGCCATATTATAAGAGTGTGTTCATGGCTTTTCTGCTAACAGAAAGAAATTCTTCTAAGTAAAATAAATATTTATGAATTTATAAACATGGTATATTTTATGCAAAGCCTATGAGTAGTTTTTTCAAAAAATAACTAGTTTTCGAAGCAAAAACAGACTTTAATTGTGTTTTAATTTTAATATGATTCTGTGTGAACTTTGTGAAGAAATAGAAGTGTTATTATTTGAACACAAACAATGTTATTGTTTTTTGCTGGAATTTTTCAGTATTTGAATGTTCACTATAGACTACAGTTCTTTGTAAATAATATTAAACTCAATATTTTTATTCTTCTTTTTTATTTGTGGCAATTGGGTACAGAAATTAGTGCTCAAGGTTGGATTTGAATTCAGGTTCTCCTGACTGTAGTGAGGGTACTCTATCCACTTTGTCACTTAACTGCCCCAGAATAAATATTTTTTATCTTTTAAGTCAAAACTTAGTTATTCATGGTAATAAGTGAAAAGCATCAAGAATGTTAGAAATAATTTTAAAAACATAAAGGGTTATTCAGCTTATTGTCTGATGTATTTTAAATAATTGTTACAGTATTTTTAACAGAAATTTCTGTTAAAGGAAAAATTTTTAATCTTTATTATTATGGTCACTCATTATTATTAAAAATGCAGAAATAAAATGTTATGACAAATGGAGAATAACATGATTTGAGGAATCCACAAGAATTCATGGGAACTCTAATTTTCCATTCCCAAATCCTGAAGATTACTATATTTCAGGAATTTGGAAATACTAAACTTATTATGCACATTATTTTTTTAAAATTCTTCCTTCAATTTTTATCCTTACCTACCTTGAGATGATTTTGCTTAGTTGAGTATTTTACCAAGTTTATGTTTAATTGTTTATCTATTACTGCTTCACTTTATTTTTGGAGTTGGCATTTCTCCTAATCTTCCATAATCTCTCCTTATAAAATTTGACAAATGAGTTTATCTTCTAAACTGATATTGCCTTTGGTCACCATCTCTCCCTTTTGGCAAGTATTTCAACTGTTTGCTGTCTAAGTTATATTTTAGGCTCTTTTCATCTCCAAGTTGTGGCAACTGATTTACAGTGATTATACTTCTATGCAAAAAATTTTTAAATTAGTGTCATCATTATTACTGGTATACATTTTCACTTATTAATAACAACTTATTTAAATAGGTCAGGATTTAAGTTTTTTTTCTCTAAAGCAAGCATATAGCACATCTTTTTATTATTCTTTCTTTTAGCTTTATGCTGACTTTTTTTATTCTGATTTTTAAGAAATCTGTGGTTCGACTGTACTGATAATTCATTCAAAAGTTACTCCAAAATTGCCTCTTAAATATAGATAATTTCATTTTTGTGCTATTGTGTAGTATTCTTCATGCTTAGCTAACAGTTCTTTTCTTGAAGGGAATACTTATACATTTATGTGTGCATGTGTATGTGTGTGTATTTATATATTTATGCATGTATGTACATATATATTTAAGTATGTGTATATGAGCAAGCAACCACTATTTAATATTCAGTTTCTCTTCCTACTTATTCTAATGCACCTTTTACACATATTTCTCTCCATCATCATTTAGTTCTACTTTTACATGGAGGTCACCAATCATTTAAGTGTAGTTGATTTACTTTTCAGTGTCTTATCAAAATTTTCAAATAATTGTTCTTTGTCTTCATCCTCTGAAACCAGTATTGTTACATAAGGTGCAAATATTTTCATTACAGTCTTTGTGCAAATACTAATCATGAGCACTGCCATATCAGATGACCAAATGTCCCATGAAATTATATTTTTTTCTCTTTTAGCTTATAATAATATCAACTCTCCCAAATATTTTCTTTGCCAATAAAACAAATGCCTATGAGCTATCATTCCATTTACCTGCAACTACTTTTTTATGGTTTCATTGATAATGAAAATATAAAAATTGTTCTTATCAATATGATATTCATTTTTTTAAAATAGGTTTTTGTTAGTCTTCCGTTCTTTACAATATCATAATTGTATCCTCACGATCTCCCTTCAGATCCTCTCACAGTGTCATCCCATATAACAAATAATATTTTTAAAGAGAAAAAAGAAATAAAAGACAGCAGAAGAATCCGTAAAACTAACTAATGAATACAGTGGAAAAGTCTGAAAACATGTGTAATGTAAACACCTATAGATCCCTCATATTCATAAAAGGGTGGATTGAGTGCATCATCAAATATGTCCTTGATTGATTCACACTTGAGCTTTAAAATTTTGTTGCTTTCACTTTTGATTTTTTGGTGTCTAGTTCTTTCCATTTACATTGTTGTTTTTATGGTGTATATTGTTTTCTTAGCTCTGCTTACTTCACTCAGCATAATTTTATGTAGACCTTTCCATTCTTCTCTGTATTCATCACATGTCATTTCTTATAGCACAGTAACATTCCATCACATTCATATACCACTATTTTTAGTCATTACCTTATAGATAGGCATCTACTTTATTTCAAATACTTTCTTGTCACAAAAAGTGCTGCCATAAATCTTTTGTCATATGACTTTCTTATCAATGAGGGGATATATTCATATAGTATTTTAAGATTCTTGAAAGGCTTGACATATACTGTCTCATTCAACTTTTACAATTATATACCATTACTATCCCCTATTTTACAGATGAAAAAAATCAAGATTCAGAGACTGCATTACTTGAGTGGGGTCACACACCAAATGTCTGAATCAGAATTCAAATCACCTACATATTGCATTCTTCCTTAAAACTTCTTCAACTTCCATTTAAGACAAAAACAGAGTAACTGTTAAATTCGGAGAGGACTGGCAACTAAATATTCTCTAAAAGTGATTTTTGTGCTTAATCAACTATTTTCTTCTCTGATCTAAACCCAACTAATCTTTACAATGTATTAGCTAATATATGTCTTTCTGTCTCCCCACATTGAGGCACTGACTTGTTTTTTAAAGAATAAATGGAAATGCATCTTTTCTATGTATTAAAATTTCATTAGGGATTCTAAGACAACATTTACAGTGAACCTCCATTGTAACTGAATTTTCAACAGAGCAGAATTTGGTATAGGACAGTCGATCTTTGGCCTTGTTTGAGGGAATTTAATTAGTGAAGTACCAAAAGGACCTCATTATAAAGCTATCAGCTCTATAAAATTATTCAACAATACAGACACTGGAGACAATGTTACCTTGACACTCCAGTGTGCCATGATCTTAACGGGTATTCAATTTCCAATAATTGCTGTTGCTGAAAATGTATTCCAGCTGTGAATACAACAAAAAGCCCTAATATTTCAAGAGATTTATTCTTATCAAGGGAGTTTATACATAAAATATATTTCTCTCTAAAATCTCAAACCACAGTACTAATACAACTCCAAGCACAGAGGGGAAAAATGCTCAAACTATCCCATTATGCAATGAACTATTTCCTCCCTGTTCACCCTAGTTTCTTATTTCTCCTGTGACAAGTCTGCCATTTTTGATATTCTAGTTTTATCTTTGCCTGTGGCTTTTGCATGGGCAGTAGATTTATTTGAACTCTTGATTAATTTAAAGACAGGTTAGAACCATAAACCATTAGGTTAGAAGGGGCCTTATTCCAATTAGTTCATCCCCATCTGTAATGATGCAAACTTTATAACATTCTTGATAATTGCTCATCCATTCTCTGTTTAAACATCTGCAGTTGAAGAGCTACTTTGAACAACTTTGATTGTTAAGAAGTTCTTTCTTATATTGAGTTTAAATCCAAAGCCTATAAATTCTGCCTATTAGTCCTAGGTTTTCTATATAGAGGAAAGACAAATTGAATTAATGCAATTTTTTTGTACATCAAAGGTAGTGATCATATTCCTAAATAACATTTTCTGTATTAAGTATCTCCCAATACTTAAAGCATTTCTTCAATAATGGAAAAGCAGTTCCTTAAACCTTCCTGGTCCTCATCATGTGCTCTCCAAACCAGAGAATTTGTAACATTTTAGCACAGAATATGGTAATAGGCAGCAAAAAATAAATAAGTGACCTAAGAGAGATATGCTTAATTATGGAATGCTTATTTAAAAATATGAGTTCTAAGTCAGGTCTCTTTTGTCTCCCTATATCTCCATTTCTTCACTTGATGAGATAATATACATAAAATATGTATCACATCTCACAAGGATGATATTATGTAGATCTATAAATATATCATTTTGTTAGGTCATCATTATATACATGATCACATATTAAAGCTTGATAATAATAGCTAACATTTATATAGCACCTACTATGTGCTGGCCACTATGCTAAGTGCTTTACAAGTATTTTTTTTTTCATTTGATTCATAAAAGAAGTCATAGAGGGTGGCTAGGTGACATAGTGAATTGAGCACTGGCCCTGGAGTCAGGAGGACCTGAGTTCAAATCTGACCTCAGATACTTAACAATCACATACACAGACACAGACACACACACAGACACACACACACACACACACACACACACACACACACACAGAAAACTAGCTATGTGACCTTGGGCAAGTCACTTAACCCGAATTGCCCTACAATCCCCCTTCCAAAAAAGCAAAAACAAACAAATAAAAGAAGTCATAGAAATATAGGCTATTATCATTTCCATTTTAATGTTGAAGACACTAAGGAAAAAACTGGTTAAGTGACTTGCCCAAGATCCCACACCCAGGAAATGTGTGAAGTAATCTATGAACTCCTGGCCCAGCAATTTATCAAATCTGTCACCTGGTGTGTTGCATTACTACATTATTTTGGATTGGACAAATGACTTTATCTGGAGAAACTAATAATTAAATAGAAGTATTTACCACAACTCAAATCTCAGAATTCAAAAAGTACAACTGAATAACACTGTAGAAAAATTTTGCATGCCCATATCACCATGTGTACATTCCATATACATTGGCCTTATTGATCATTGGTTGCATTTAGCTGAATTTAAGCCACTGTCCCATACTAAGAACCTCTCTTTGATGTATGTATTTGTGTGTGTGTGTGTGTGTGTGTGTGTGTGTGTGTGTGAATGAGAGAGATAGAGACATAGAGAAAAAGGAGGGAGGGGGAAAGAAAAGGGGGAGGAGACAGAAAGACAGAGAGATTCCTGATTACACACTGATTTTAGTCAAGTCTGACTGGAGGTGGGTTGGAGTGGGGTGGTCAGTCTACAGCTGAATTAACATGTTTAGAATATAATGATTTATAATAGTCCTAACTGTTCCCCTTAAGATCTGCTATAATAAATGGGAAACTTTAAAAAGTTTGATGTGCTATGTTATTAATATAATATGAAATGAAAGGCTGTCACGTTGAACACAAAGGGATATTAAAGTAATCATTCAGATGGAAATTTAAACACTACTTTTTTCCTGATTTATAACTAACAATTTTTTTCAAACCTAGTTTCAATTAAAAGTCTTAAATATGCCTTTTAAAAAGATCAAAAATTAAAATACCTAGCAAGTCAATTTGGTTGATCTCCTTCATGTTAAGTAAAAATAATAAATACAATAGTCCATTATTCAAGATTCAATTTAATATGAACATGTAATAACTTTGTCTTTATAAAAGATTTCCTGAGGTATAGATAAAGCAATTAAAACTAATTAGTTTGCTAATGAAAGAATGAAAAATAACTATAAGATTATATTAGAAACTTGAGGAAATTCCAGAAATAAGGACTGTCAAGAAAAGTTTATTATATGCTTACATTAATCCAGGAATAATAAATATTAGACTCAACATCTATCCTATAGGACACATAACATGGTAATAAACATATGAGAAAATTATGCAAATGCTTAATTTTACAGAGAAATGAAGTAAGGCCAAAGAAGTAAATCAACTTGCCAAAGGGCCCATAAGGTAGAAATGGTATTTGAACATATGTTCTCTGATTCCAAATGTTCTCTTTAATTCCCTCACTTTTCCTAATCTTCAGTCTTTCTGTATGTATTGATTTCTTCACTCCCCCATCAAAAAAAACATCTATCATCCCCAGCTGTACCCCTAGTGGGAAAATGATAGCGAGAGAGAGACAGAGAGAGAGACAGAGAGAGAGAGAGAGAGAGACAGAGAGAAAGAGAGACAGAGACAGAGAGAGACAGAGACAGAGATAGAGACAGAGGGAGAGACAGAGGGAGAGACAGAGAGACAGACAGAGAGACAGAGACAGAGAGACACAGAGAGAGAGAGAGAGACAGAGAGAGACAGAGACAGAGACAGATAGATACTCTGTCCTTTTGCCTCCATGGGCCCTCTTTTCTCCTCTAAAAACTATATAATCTGGCTTCCATTTTCATCATTCAGTTAATATTTTTGGAATATTTGATAGTGTTCACCACATTCTACTCCTGGATATCCTTTCCTCCCTGGGTTTTCTTGACATTGTTTTGCTTGTTTGTTTCTTTTTTCCTACCTCTCTTTTGCCTGAAATTTATCCTTGCCACATCTACTAACTGTAAGTTCTAGGCCCTGTTCTTTTTATTTCTATGCTATTGCATTTGGCGATCTCATTGGATCCAACATATTCAAATACCATCCCTATGCAAATTATTCCCAGATCTCTGTATCTAGCCCTAGTCTCTCTCCTGAGCTATATTCTTACTTTGGAAACCGTCTGTTCAAAATTTAAAGAAGGATGTATAATAGACATCTCAAATATTTGTCTTAAACAACCCATTATTTTTCTACTTTGAACCCATACTTCTTATTCCTGTTAAGGAGACCACCATCCTTCCACTCACTCAGGTTTTCATCAGTTTCACTCTTGACTCCTTACTCTTACTCACCTCCCATAAGCAATCAATCTGTCACATCTTGCACTTTCTATTCCACAGCCTATCAGGTGCATATTCTCTTCTCTCCACTCATACAAACATCACCCTCATTCAGGCCTTATAATTGAATTCCCTACCCATGTCTCTTCCCACTTTAATCAATCCTCCACACAGTTTGCCAGAGTAATAAATTATTCTATTTGTTATATAAATCTTTTCACAACCTGGCTATTTCCCAACATACTCACATATAACTCACTTCCACACAATTTGCCATCTAACCATACTGGCTTACATGATGTTCCTCACACAAAAATACTCCATTCATAATTCTCATCTTCCTTAAAAATAAAAAAAAATCACTTATAGTGCCCTTCCCCACAATTCCATCTATTCTGTATATATTCCTTATGTATTTATTTATTTATGGCTTGATTATTCAATCAGCATGCAAACTACTTAAAAGCAAAGACCTTTTTTCCCCTTTTTTTCCTTTGTACCTACAGCATCAAAGCCAGTGAGTGGTCTATAGTGAATTCTTTTTTTTCATTTTTTCCTCAATTATGTATAAATAATTTTTTTATATTTTATATTGTTAGTTCTAAATTATCTCCCTCTGTCCTTCTCTGTCCCACTCCATGAGAGAGTGAAATTTTTATATAGATTATACATGTTCAGTTATTTAAATCATTTCTACATAATCCATATTACAAAAGAAAATGCAAACAAAAGAAAGCAAAAATAAGAGTAATAAATAAAGATTTTAAAAGTAAGCTTCAATCTACATTCAAATTCCATCAATTATTTTTCTGCAGGTGGATAACATTTTCCCTAATAAGTCCTTCAGAATTGTCTTGGATCATCATATTGTTGAAAACAGCTAAACCATTCACAATTGATCATTGTACAGCATTACTCAATGTGTATAATGTTCTCCTGGTTGTGCTTATATCATTTTGCATCAGTTTATGTAAATCTTCCTATGTTTTTCTTAAAGCATCTTGCTCATCATTTCTTATAACATAATTGTGCTGTTAATTAATTAATTAATGCTATTGTTGCTCTTCTTTTTCTTCTTTCTTGTCCTTCTCCTTCTCCTCCTCCTCCTCCTCCTTTTTCTTCTGTCATTTTAATCATGTCTGACTCCTTGTGACCCCATTTGGAATTTTCTTGGCAAATATACTGGAATGGCTTGCCATTTCCTTCTCTAGCTCATTTTACAGATAACAAATCTAGGGCAAGCAAGGGTTAAGTAATTTGCATATAGTCACAAAACTAGTAATGCCAGATTTGAACTCAGGGAGATGAGTCTTCCTGACTACAAGCCTGACACTCTATCCACTGCATCACCTACCTACCTTTAGCACAATAGTATTCCATCAAAATAATTTGCTGCAGCTTATTGAGCCATTCCCCAAATGATATGCATCCCCTAAAATTTTAATTATTTGCCACCACAAAAAAAGAGTTGCTATAAATATGTTTGTACACATGGATCCTTTTCTTTTCCTTTGATCTCTTTGGATACAGATTTCATAGTCATATTTCTAGATTAAAGGTTAAGAACAGTTTTATAGTCTTTTGGGCATAGTTCCAGATTTCTATCTAAAACAGCTGGATCAGTTCACAACCTCACCAACAGAGCATTAATGTCCCAATTTTTTTCCACATTCTTTCCAACATTTGTTATTTTCCTTTTCTTTAATATTGGCCAATCTGATAGGTGTGATGTGGTACCTTAGAGTTCCTTTAATTTTCATTTCTCTAATCAATAGTGACTTAGAACATTTTTTCATATGACTATAGATAGGTTTGATTTCTTATTCTAAAAATTGCCTGTTATTATGCTTTGGCTTTATCAGTAGGAGAATGACTCACATTTTAAAATATTTCACCCTGTTATCTATATGTTTGAAAAATAAGACTCTTAACAGAGAAAAGTGATGTAAAAATTTCTCCTTAGTTTCCTGCTTTTTTCTAATTTCAGTGGTATTGTTTTTATGCAATAACGTTTTATTTTGAAGTATCAAAATTATCCATTTTATATCCCATAATGCTCTCAATCCTTTATCCAGTTTGGCCTCATCTTAATATAAAGTGTTAGTGTTGATCTATGTCTAGTTTCTACCAAACTACTTTCCAGTTTTCTTAGCATTTTTGTCAAATAATGATTTCTTTCCCCCAAAGCTTGGATTTTGGGGCTTGTCAAACACTAGATTACAAAGGTCATTCATCACTATTTCATCTCTCTAGTCTATTCCATTGATTCACTCTTCTGGTGTTCAGGCAGTACCAGATTGTTGGATGATTACCATTTTGCTAAGATCTGGCGTGGATAAGCTTACCTTACTCCATGCTCTCCCCACCTTCCCAAACACTCCAATGATTCCTTTTGATATTTTTAACCTTTTGTTCTTCCAGAGGAATTTTATTATTTTTTTTAGCTCTATAAAAGAAGTTTTGGCATTTTGTATGGCACTGAATCAGTAAATTAATTTAGGTAAAATTGCATTTTTATTATATTGGCTTTGTGTACCCATGAGCAATTAATAAAATTATTTAGATCTTGCTTTATTTGTGTGAAAAGTTGTTTCTTTTTTTGTTGTTTTTGTGGGTTTTGTTGTTGTTGTATCTTTGTTCATATTGTTCCTGGCACTGAGAGCCACAGCATCCTTTAGCCTTCCCACAACCTAAGACAAGATCAATATTTACTCACAAACCTCTCTATCTCCTTGCCTCAACCTCCTCTCTCTCCCACTGTCTCTCTGGCTCTGATTCCCAGCTTCCAGTGGGCTCTGCTTCCCTTCAACAAACTCCTCCCACCACAGGCTCCATGTGACTACATTTAGCCTATCAGGGGGCAGCATTTATCTTCAAAGCAGGGAAGCTTCCTGTGGGCTCTGCTTTAGCAAATTCCTTAGACAAACTTGAACAAGAGTCTACCTTCTCCCTTTCCCATTCTCTTCCCTTTCATTAGATTAGATTTTAAATAGCTTCTTTGGGGCATGATTATTGGGCCTACATGGGTTATGCCTGCTCATTTAACAATCAATTTTTGTGAGTCCATACCAGCTAGCCTGCCTTGTCTTCAACAGCATGCTCAAATATCTGCATATTTACATTTGAGGGGGAAAAATAATTAGTATGTCAGGGCTGGGATAAATTCATTTACTACACTGAGGTAGCAAGAGCTCACATGTAATAGCTGCCAACTGCTTTATTCTTTTAGGACTTAAATTAGCCTAATGCCTCCCCTTGTCTGTCTCAGGATTATAAGAGATCCAAGGGAAACTTATTCTGCTCTCAACTCCTGGTATGTTTAGTTTATTCATTGAGATGACTAATACTTTTATCAATGACAAGGTAACAGAGCCAAAGGTCTTATTTATTTCTATTTTCTCTGTGGGTTGGGGAAAAATGACTATTGAGGCAGACAGGTGCCATGTAGCATCAGCCAGTTGGGTTTTCATTAAAAACAGTCAATATTTATTGAACATCATTGAGTAATGAAATATTTTTATTCATTATAACTGTGAAATACAGAATTTTACATAAATTTATTATCTAGGAAAATGATGCTTGTAACTCCAATGGAAAACTCTCTAAAATATGTAAATATATTTATATGGATTGCTTTTAAAATACAACGCATTTTTCATAAGAAAATATATTGAACCTAATAACCTTATATTGATAATTAAGAAATGTTTCCTGAATATCAGCTATTGTAATGTATTTAATATGAAATATATTGATATGTATCCATGTCTTCTTAATCCTTACACACATAGCTTCTGGTTTTGGCTGTTTTCCAGATAATTGAAATTATCCTATTAAAAAAAAATTTGTCAAGTGAGGTGTTATTTTAATAGATATCAATGATGCTTGCCAATTTCTATTTTAGTAACAGCTTACTAATCAGATGATTTTCTATTTGAACTAATCTTAATTTACTTTTAACTTCCAGAACATAAGGTTACAACTTTCAAATAAATTTCAAAATTGAAGTTCATGCAACTTTCTTAAATTTATTGGGTTTGTGTAAAAGGAAAGTTGCATGACAAATTCAAAATAAAATTTCAAAAAATTTAATATAGAGAGAAAAATTCCCAATTGTTAAAGAGGAGGTGTGGTTCTGTTTCTTAGTGGGGAAATAATCAAATTGGCAAAATGTATCCTACTCATTTAAGGATAATTTTTATAAAAAGTTTCTTTTTAGAAATCTAGCTCTAGGGGCGACTAGGTGGCACAGTGAGTAAGAGCTCCGGCCTCGGAGTTGGGATGACCCGAGATCGAATCTGGCCTCAGAAAATGAGCACCCACACACAAATAATGACTAGCCGTGTAACCTTGAGCAAGTTACTTAACCCCAATTGCTTAAAAAAAAAAAAGAAAAAGAAAGAAAGAAATCTATCTCTAACATCAATGACAATTAAATTGACAAATTAAATTAAAATGACAAATTAAACATTTCTGGGATGGCTTTCATTTATATTTAATATTGGGTTTCTAAATAGAAAACCACAACATTGGGGAGAAATTGCACTTGGGGTCCATGAAGGAGCCATTCTAATTGTAATTAAAATCATATTCATGACCTTTAATTCATCACCTTCCTTTTTCATCAATATCTTCATCATTTTCTGAAGTACCATATTGCCACTTGATCAATTTTATAGAAAAAGTTAGCAACTTTTTAAATTAAATTTTTTAATTTCCACAGGAAAGTTTTTCCCCCAATAAGACTGCCTTTTAAAAGCTTACTATGGAGTTCAATGTCACATTGTTAATGAGACACATTATTCATTTTTTCTATTATTCCATAAAATGTATGCTATAAAAATGAATAATATAATTAAATATCTAAACCAGAATAGCTTCTCCATTTGGTTAAAAATGGAAAAGTTCCACTTTTGAGCAACCACAGCAATTGTTTGTTACCTTAAGTTCTGCAGACAGGATCCCTTAAGAATGTGGCATGCAGAGGGAAATCCAATAGACAAAATATACTTTTAATAAGCTCTAGCTTTAATAATAATAAAAGTTATATATATATATATATAAAATTTCATAACAAGTTGTTATTTTTGGAAATCTGGCATAATAGTCTCTAGAGCAATTTATTCAAATAAACAGAATTCTGATCAATGGAGGCTAGCTGTCTGATATGCAGTACTTTCTGGAAGCATTCCAATTCTCTAATTCTCCCTGAAAATAAAATTGGAACTAAAAAAACTGACTTCTGCAGATAATTTGAAGAAGGATCTTCATGCATCTTACTGTATTATGCCTTATCAATTTTGCTTTGGGATTAATTCATCAGGGAGCTCTCAGACATACTAAGTAACTGAATTCTGATAATTAAAATGAAGTTGATTCTCCTAAAATTCCTGTGTCTGAATATTTAATGATAAAATACCCAGGTACACTTGAAAATCCACTTTTCTAGCTTGTGTCTCCTCCCAGAAAATATTAGGAAATCACTTCTAGGCAGTACCTAGTATACCACACCTACACCCATTGACCACAGAACCATAGATGTTTAGTGAAAATAGACCATAGAGGCCAACTGATTCAGTAGCTGCTTTTTGAAGAAGAAGAAAATAAGGCCTAGCAAAATTAAATAAAATGGCCAAGGTCACATAAGTAGTGTTAGAGGCAGAAAGAATATCAACCTAAATCTTCTTACTTTCCTTTGTAGTTTTCCATGAATTTGCAATATTAAAGAAGTACATTTTTATTGAAAAAAAAAAACTGAGAAAACAAAGAGATTTCTTTTAGAGAAAATAATGCTTGGGAAACAAACACTCCAATGATAAATCCTTTTTCATTAGGTAAAGTCCTAATGATTTATAGTGAAGAATGTGTTGATTCATTAACTATTCTACAAAGCAGCTAGTTTTGGCTTTCCCTTTAGGGACTTTTTGCCATTATCCCTATTACCCTCTTCGAGGGAAATGACTCAAGCCATATGATTTCCATTGTCCTTTACTGTAACCTCTCAGTAAGTTTCTCCAGGTGTTTTTTTCCCCTTGAATTGGCCACTTTTATGGTTTCTTATGAGTTTTGGTTCTGCTGGTCTGTCAATTCTCTTCTGTCTGAGCAAAGTCAAACACTTTCCCTATCAAGACTCAATCTTACTCAGTTTTGGTAGTCATTTCCACCAATAAGGGGAAAAGTTCAAAAGTACCCTCTAGAAAGAGATTCATTCTTTCCTTTGTCACAACTCTGGTGGCTTAATACCAAGCCCCTACTTTTAGTCACCTGTCACCCTCCAAAGCAAATAGAAAACTAATAAATTGATCAAGAGTTGTTGTCCAACTCCAGGAGAATGCTCATCACAAATGCCAGAATTTGTCATCACCATAACTAAATCTGTTATCAATGTTACCTATGATATCTAGAAAATGTCTTCTACCCAAAAGAACACTTCTCATTACTTCAAGATTCAACAAAACACCATAGTCACTCCCCCCCAAACCTCTGCTCCCATTGAACTTTGATAAAAAGATGAGTGGGATTACTCAAATTGTCTAAGTATCAAAAAGTTTTGCTAGAAACCTGTCCATGCTAATGAAGAGATTGTGCTTCAAGCAGGTCTTACACATTGATGTTCCCTAATGGAAAGCATTGATTCTTCCAAACCCCTCTTTACCCCTTTCCTCTTTAAGAGGAAAAACAAAAATCACCAACGTTGAATGAGAATACTCTCTTCCTTCTCTTGCTCTAGACCATGACTGATTTCATCTTATATTGCCCTGCATTATATGATTGTATCTACTCAGTGAGTTTAAAATTCTTTTCCAATCAAGTAAATCTGAAGCCATTTTAAATATGCCTGCCAAACAAGATATTTAGTATTTTTTCTTTCTCTCGCTTATTCTTCTATTGCATCATCACACTAGTAACTTTCTCTTCCAAATATAACCAAACAAATGAGGTAATAGGATATGCTCATATAAACTATTACTTCATTTGTTACTTAGGTATTTCTATAGAGAGGTAGATTGCTATACACGTGTGTGTATATGTGTGTGTGTGTAACTGCATCATGTTATGAGCTGTATTGATTATTTCATTGGAACTCTCTCAATGCCTAATAAAAAAATTAAGCATTGCAGATTATATAGCTCTGTAAGATAATTTTCCCCACTTGAAATGTGTGTGACAAAAGCATTTTCCTTATATTTATTTAAATATTTATAACCTATAGAACTTCACAAAGGGTTTGAGATAGGTTATTCAAATAAATACGTGAGAAATCAGATCATTAAATATAAAATCAATATACAGACAACTCAAAAGGAGTATATGGTGCTTGGAAAAGTGCCTTACTAATAGAACATAGCTAGAATTCAAATATTGAGATGGAAGTTGTGTTAAAGTTCATCTAATTGAATAGTCAAATGGTCTGATACCACTAAATACAGATAAAATATTATTTCAGCTAAGATAAAAAAGGAAATAGCTTAGGTAATATCATTATTATTGGTTGGCATAATAATATTCACATTCTCTTGGGCTATTATGAGGAAAGCAATTTACAAACCTGAAAGATTTTTATGAATATGAGCTATCATCATCTTCATCATTGTCACTTAACAAAAGAAAGCATAAAATTTATTAACAAAGTCATTTTCCCTGGGAACCAAAGTCAAAGAGAAATATATTGGGTAAGGTTTTCTATGCTAGACTTATGGTAATATAGTAGAGAGATTTTTTCATATTTTTTTGGAGAAAAAAAACTGTTCAAAAGTATCCTGTATAAAGGATAAGGAAACAGATTAAATCATAATTTAATTAAGGCATTTCTGTGGGAAATGAGATAATACCAGCCAAATGTTTTTATTTCTGACAATATATCAACACAGAGATAGATCTTGGACAAACTTGAAAGGATACTTCCTTATTACTTTGTCTTAATCATGTTTCGTGACCATACCTAAAAATGGCTCACTTAAGATAACTTATGATTAAATTATTTTAGTGTCTATATAGTATGGTCTCTGATTTTAAAGTGATAATTATACATTTTAGATAAATCACTTGAAAAAGCAAAATTTTCATTAAGTTTTGAAAGTTTGAGAGCCTGACACATTTCCTCACCCAGACTTAAGACCAAGACTCATGATCTAGTCAGAAAGCCTCCTGGGTTTCTTGGGGAGATAAGTTGTTTTCAATATAATTCGATTTTAATAAGTCTTTTGGGATGTGTTCAACTGATTTCTATTTCCTTCTGACAGATTTTTATCAAAGAGATAGAATGCCCTATTTTATATTTACTCAAGGAAGGGCAATAAAGCCTGATTTTTGTAAGTCTTGTATATGCTGGTTTGAAGTTAAAGAGCAAACTACTCTCCAAGGACATCCTGAAGGAAATATTATCAAATCCTAAATTTCAGAAAGTTAAATAAGTAATTGGAGAAAACTCCATGTCACTAATTGAAAGCCAATATTAATTCAATTAAATGTGTTTACATTGTAATCAAATAACCATCTTCATTACCTAAATACAAAATGAATTTTTTTCTAATAACAGATTAGAAAATCTGGTTAGCTTAAATTTTATTTTTAGTGTTTCCTAACATTATATTTAGGAAATATGGAGGATTAATGGAAATTTTAAAATGAGTACTTTGGGATCTTTTAGACAATAGTTTGGATCTCAATCTGAAATAATAAAGCAATGCATATTTGTGATCCAGAAACTTTGAAATATCATGTATGCAAAAAGTAATTATTTTATTCAATGCAAAGGTAATATGATTTATATTTAACAAAATTGTTCTGCTGAGGTCCTACTCAGATGATTCATCATGGTATGAAGGAAAACCGAAGTTCCTGAAGTAAGCTCCAGTCCTAGAAGGAAAAGCTATAAAAGGTTTTGAATGAGACTCCAGAAGTAGACCATGTATTTGTCAGCTAATTACCAGTTCAGTTAAATTATGAGAGCTTCCTTAATAGCTTGGTCTCTGGGTGATGAATTTTCCAGACACAACAACTCTTAAAGATTATATACTAAATCAGAGCATTTTTTAAGTACCAACATGATCTTGGTTCCTTAAAGTAATAAGTAAAAGAAAACTGTTATTCCTTTCTGGAACCCTCCTGCTCCATCCAGCTATGATCAGGGTAGGATCAGGAAATATAATAGAAAATCATACCATATGATAATAGGCTGAAGGGATTAGATATACTTGTTCTGGAGGAGAGATGATTTAGGGGGAAGATAATAGCTCTCTTCAAAGATGTAAATGTCTGTAATCTGGCAGAGAACTTATATTGGTTATGGATTGGTTTGAATTGGGAGCAGTGGGGCTTAACTGGGCTCAATGACTAAAAGGCAAAACAAAGGAGATTAGGCTCAGTTTTCAGAAAAAAAAAACCTAAGAAATTAAGTTGTTCAAAAGTTGGAATAAACAACATTGGGACATAGTGAGCAACTTTCTTTAAGGAGACATAAGATGACCATTTACCAAAGATTTGCAGAAAAGAGTTGCTCAAATGATCCTGTATAATTTCAGTGTACAGATAACACACACTTTGTATAAAGAGTACCAATAAGTTTAAATTTGTTTTACTATGTGCTTTTACAAAATTAATAAAAGTGGCATAAAAATAAAAGATTGATATATTAAAGGGATGAAACAGTTGGATCTTACATTGTCTATACCCACCCCCCACTTTTGATTATATCTACTACGGGATGCATTTGCTCCCCCATTTATGTGTTTCCTGTAGGGATCTGGAGAAAATCATGGAACCATGCTAACTAGATTCACTAGAAATTTATGTTATTTGGGGAGGCTAGGTGGCGCAGTGAATAGAGCACCGGCCCTGGAGTCAGAAGGACCTGAGTTCGGATCCCTCAGACACTTAACACACACAAACAAAAACCTAGCTGTGTGACCTTGGGCAAGTTACTTAACCCCAATTGCCCTCCAAAAAGAAAAAAAAAATATGTTATTTAATTTCAACTAGGCTATCACTGCAGCAAGGCAATCTCTTTACAATTCTTTAATCAATTCATTATCCCACTGAGCATTAATAGCTGCTCTAAACCTTTTCATCCCTCCCCCAACCTCTCATGACTAAAAGGTCCTCTCTCTACACCTTTTCAAATGAAACCTATATAACTGGGAAAAATGTAATATTCACCAAAAGTTCCCTCTTCTTTCCTCCTCATTTTAAATATTCAGACCTATGTCAAATAAAGTCATTATTCTTCTCCTTGAGATGGCAAATGCCACTACATGCCCAAGTGATCCCATTCTACTTTATCTTTTCAAACAGATTGTCCCTTTTATTGGTCCCATTCTCTCACTATTCTTCAGTTTTTCCTCATATAGTGGCTATATTTCTAATAGCAGTGAACATGCCATTCTCTTCCCATTCTTAAAGAAACCCTCACTTTTCCCATCCATGTCCTATAGTTATTTTTCTATACCTTCTTTTGGTTAAATTCCTGGAGAAAATTATGTACAACCAGTACTTCTACTTAATTCTTTGTAATAAAACTTCTGACCTCATGATTCAATTCCTTAGGACCTGAGGAAAGACAGGCACACTTAGGAACTGAGGAAAGACAGGCTGGTGAAAGCATGGAAACAATTTGAAATTATGTGATCAAAGTGACTTTAAATGCCCATTTAAAAAACTAAATTCAAATAGGATTGCTAGAATTAAATCTAAATAGGTCAAAAACAAAGAGAAAGTCCCCATATAAATCAAGATGTTCATAACAATTCATGTGTGGTGTGTATGTGTGGGGAGGGGGATGAAGAAATAGTAACAAAATGAGCATCCATTAATTGGAGGATGCCTAAATATGAATATAAAATATGAATATGAAGAATAATTAATATGAGAAATTCAGAGAAACATAGAGAAACCTATATGAACTAAAGAGGAACAAAGTTACCAGAACCAGGAAATAATACACACAATAGTTTTAAAAACACAAAAAAGAAAGAACAACATAATTAATCTGAATATGTATTATCATAATGATCATTAACCTTAGTGAAGAAATGAGAAAATGTACCTCCCTCCATCTCCTAGGGAAGTCAGGGACAATGAGTATGAAATATTATATGTGCTATCAAACATGGTTAATGTTTCAAGTGGTTTTCAGGAACTATTCTGGGCTTGTTTGGTTTGTTTCCCCTGTGATCCCCCCCCCCCACTTTAATGATAGCTAACATTTATATAGCACTTTAAGCCTTGCAAAGCATTTTACATAAGTTTTTCATTTAATTCTCATAACAACCCCAGAAGTACTATTATTATCCTCACTTTACAGCTAAGAAAACTGAGACTTAGGAAAGATAAGTGACTTGCCCATGGTCACAACTATTAATTCCTTTAAGTAGATATAAACCCACATCTTTTAGACTCCAAATCTGACACTTGATCCACTATGCCATCTAGTTGGCACATAGATGGACTTACTGGTGAGGGGCATGGGAGTCATAATACATTCAGGAATGAATGTGTAAAAAAATCTTAAATTAAAAATAAAGAGAATGAAGCCTTCAAAATATTGAAAAGGACAGAAGGAAGGAAGGAAGGAAGGAAGAAAGGAAGGAAGGAAGGAAGGGACACAGGGAGGAAGCAGGAAGAGAAAAAGAGAAAGAGGGAGGGAAGGAAGACCTTATTTGCCTCTAAGCAAAAGCTAGAGGACTCCAATGAAGGGCCACACATATATTGACACAGTCTACCCTCCTTTTCTTATACTTCTAATTACTTGCATTTTTTTCTCACCTGAAGTCCAAGTTTTCCTCTGAAATACCAATCATTGCACCTAGTTATGCCTTCTGAAACTTGGAAAATTCTCATCCCTCAACCACTTGACAACCTTTCAAATAATTGAAGACTGCCCTCACTCTTTATGGACCTTTGCAATCTGTCAGGCAGAATATGACAGATACACAAATATCCAATGTTGAACAATAAATATGCAATAACCATAGGCAGGACAAGTACATATGACAGGTGCAAACTGTTGTGTTTTCATGTAAGATTCTGAGGCATGAAAGCCATTTTGTTGTGACTATCTAAAAACAAAGGAGAATTTAAATTTACCACTTCAAATCACCTCACCACTAATTTAGGCATGACTAAATTAAGGTGATTTTACAATAATACAGTAAGAAATTAAAACATCCAACTGCTTATTGTTAACTGGGTAAAGGCATGTGTAGTTCTGACTCACCATCTCGCATCTTGCTCACTTAGTACTCAACACCCACAACAATGTTGTCTCCATTCCTATGCAATTCATTGCTTCCCATAATGACATTTTTCCCAGTGTTGTCTTTTTATAGAACCAATTAACAACACAAGGCACAGAATATCTGTGCAGAATTCTTTAGAATCTTTGTGATTCTTTAAGATACACAATTATGTGCTTATGGTAGATAGGTGCACAAATGCATAAGTGTACGAATAGTGAAAAAACAGTACATTAGTGTATCTGTGAGAGTTTGTGCAATAGCTATATAATACACTCTGGAAGGAACAATATGAATAAAATTCAAAGTATTTGGAACAATGAATGCTATTTATAAAGAAGTAAGTTTTCAGAGCATTTTAAAGGTATTCATAAATGTCACTTCTTTTTTCCAATTCCTACATAGACAACAGGCTTTATAAATATTATTTTAATGATTCATTCTACTAACACTTTCCCAGGTATATAGGTAGAAATAAAAGACCACATTTTGCAGATCTGCAGTGACCAGAAGTACCAGACTTCTTTGAACAATTGAAAGACTACAATGAAACAAGCAATTTACATTCCAGTTGCTGTATTTGTAAAATAGATGATCAAAAAAAAAGTATCTCTACTGAACAGTAATATCCCTGAACACATTATCTTCTGCAAGGCCAGAATCCACATTTCTTGAAAATAAAGTGGAGATATGCTTTAAAATCTACTGAAAAGGGCACCAATGTGATTGGCAAGAGAGCACAGAGGTAAAACATGTTGCAGCTTGTCCTATTGGCAGAACAGCAAACCTAGCACTTGAAGCAGATTTACCTGATCTCTCTATTGAAAATGGTATTATTAAAATCCTAGTGAGTATTCCAGAAACCAGAATAACAAAAGCTGCACAACTGCTTGTATGCTTTTTTAAAAACAAGTGAGATAAGAGGTTTATTTTCTAAAAGATAAAATAAGCCACAATACATGTGTATATTATAATGATCTGTCTATTGGCACACACGAGAGAAAACACTTTTCAAAGGACATTTCTATTGTAGTAACATTTATGAAACACTAAATTGTCAAGTATTCAAAGGGCTCTAAAGACATTATCTGCTCTTCATGACAAGCTTTTTCAAATAATTCACCATTTAGTGAGTGTTAGAATTGAGACACAAGCATGGTGGGGGCAAAGTTTGTCAGACACTAATGATCCCAGATGTTCTGGACCCTAGCCCAGTGAACATAAACATTCAAAGATGTGAAGGGAAGAGAAGAAAGAGATAAAAATTTTAAAGGGAGGAACAAGATAAGGAAAAATAGAAAAAATAAGGCTATATGGAAGAAACAAACAAGTAAAATTATAATGGGAGCATTTATTCAGGAAAAATGAATGGGAAAGAGATTGATGAATTATAAATAGTATGCAATGGAACATGGGTAGGTTCTAAAGTTAGCAAAATAAAATAAAATATAAAAGAAAAGAACAAAATGAGAATTTAGAGATAGAAAAAAGAGAATTTAAAATCTTAGAATGGATAAGTAGTAAAAGAATGTCAGGATAAAATGAAAAATATGAGAAATGGAAAAAAATAGATATAAAAACATGGAACCAAAACCATGAAATCAAATAAATAAAAAGCACCATGAGAATACAAAGCATTACTTATTTTACTATGTAGTTTATACAAAACATAGCAATATGTGGATGCTTTTGCAAGCATTTTTTGAATATTATTGAATGCTGCACAGGATGAAAATATGGTTTAAAAGGATTGTAATTTTTTTTTCTTTTTTTAAACAAATGCGTTATTAACTTCTGTTTTACATCATTCATTTCTGCCAAATTTTGAGTTACAATCATTTCCCCCCCGCCCGTTTTCCCCTACCCACCCTCCCAGATTAGCAGTCCCACAAGATATCGTTTCCTCCAATCTGCTCTCTCCCATACCTTCTCCCATACCCCCTTCGACTTTTCCATTAGAGGAAGGTGAATCTTTGTGTCCCAATGCCGGCACATCTTATCTCCCAATTACAAGCAAAAGAGTAGTAATAATAGTGTTTATATATATTTGAAACATTTAATGGTAAGACCTCGAATTTCAGATCCATTTCCTTCTTCCCTTGTCACCCATTCCCTCTGGGAAGATAAGTAATTCAGTATTTGTTGTACATGTCTAGCTATGCAAAACATTATCATAGTAGATATATTGTACAAGGCTGCTTATAATTCCCTGCCACTCATCCCACCCCCCACCTGGTCCATTCCCTACATGATCCTGTCCCTCTTCTACAGTGGGGACTTCCATCCTCCCCTCCCCGCAAGGATGCCCTCCCATCCATCATCCCTCCTCTCATCCCCTTTCCCCCTATTCTGCTGTAGGTTGAGATATCGCATTTAGTATGTATGTCATTCTCTCCCTGAACCAAATTCAATGAGAATGTAGTTTTGCCTTTTTGCCTTCCTATTTTCCCCCTCCCTTGCAACCACTTCCCCTTGCTTGTTCTACATGAGATAGTTACCCTACCCTGTCTCTCCCCATCTCCCCTTGCCACTTTCCTCTCTCACCTCATAATTTCATCACTTGAGTATTCTCCCTTCCCAATAAATTCAACCTATGCCCTCTATCCATATGTAACTGTAACCATATACACACACATTCACATATGTATTCATATGACCACACCCCCTTCTTCCATTATTTTCATAGTGAGAAAGATATCATCAGTCACAGTTATTGCTTTTCCATATAGGAATGTAAATAGTTCAACTTTGATAAGTTCCTTTTGATTTCTTTTCCCTGATTACCTTCTCAGGCATCTCTTCCTTCTTGTGTCTGGATGTCAAATTTTCTATTCAATTCTGTATTTTTCCTCAAGAATGCTTGAAAGTCCTCTATTCCACTGAATGACCATATTTTCCCCTGAAACAAAATACTCAGTTTTGCTGGGTACGTGACCTTTGGGTTCATTCCCAGTTCTTTTGCCCTCTGGAATATCATATTTCATGCCCTTCGATCCCTCAGTATAGAAGCTGCCAGGTCCTGGGCTATTCTGATTGTGTTTCCACAATATTGAAATTGTTTCTTCCTGGCTGCTTGTCATATTTTCTCCTTGATCTGGGGATTCTGGAACCTGGCTATAATATTCCTGGGAGTTTTCTTTTTGGGATCTTTTTCAGGAGGTGATCAGTGGAGTCTTTCAACCTCTATTTTGCCCTCTGCATCTAAAACATCAGGGCAGTTTTCCTTGAGAATTTCTTGAAGGGTGATTTCTAGGTTCTTTCTTTGATCATGGCTTTCAAGTAGCCCAATAATTTTTAAATTGTCTCTCCTGGATCTATTTTCCAGGTCAGTGGTTTTTCACATGAGATATTTCACATTGCCTTCTAGTCTTTCATTTGTTTGGATCTGCTTAACAGCATCTTGATTTCTCATAAAGTCATTAGCTTCCATTTGCTCCAGTCTAACTCTGAAGGAATGAATCCCCTCAGTGAGCTTTTGAGATTCTTTTTCCATCTGGCAAATTCGACTTTTTAAGGCATTCTTCTCCTCATTGCCCTTTTGGGCCTCCTTTGCCATTTGAGTTAGTCTATTTTTTAAGGTGTTGTTTTCCTCAGTCAGGCTGTTGAACCTCATTTCATACTTTTCCTGCATCCTTCTCATTTCCCTTTCCAATTTTTCCTCCACTTCTCTTATTTGATTTTTAAAGTCCTTCTTAAGGTCCTCTATGGCCTGCAACCTGCTCATGTTTTCCCCTGGGGCTTTTGGAGCAGGACTTCTGACCTCACAGTCCTTTTCCCACTCTATGCCCCCAAAATAGGAGTCTAGCGTTTCATTTTTCTGTTTCCTTTGCCATGGCATGTTGCCACTTAATTACTTGACTTTTGGGCTTGTTGCCACACTATGTCTTTGCTGACAAATAGGGGAATTTTCATCCCTAACATGTGGAAGGGCAACTTCCATTTCTGGCAAGCTGGAAACCCACCCATGACTTCCACCCCAGATCACAATCCAGATCCAGGGAGGTTAAAGCAAGAGCGATTACCCCCCAAGACTGATCGCTGGATCTCCCTACAGTTCACAGGCCAGGAGCTGGAGCTGCCTCTGAAAACTACAAAATGGCGTGTCTCCTCAGAGGCTTCTAGCCCCCAGGGGAGGAAGCTGACACATTCCCCAAATACTGGTCCCAAAGTCCATAGGGTACTAACCTCTTACTTTGTCCTAGGCATGTCTATGTTGATAATTCTGGAGTCACCACAGCTGCTGGTGTTCTGGGGTCTCTCCAGCCAGCTGCTGGCCCTGCCGCCCTGGGGCTAAAACCTCAGCTCATGCAGACCTGGGCTCGGCTCGGCTCAGCTCGGCTCCCCACCCTCTGCACGCTGCATGCTGCTGGCTCCCGGAGCGCTGTGCTGGTCCTTTCTCCAGGGCTGTTGGGCTGTCCTCAGCGGGAGGTTAGCTTCTCTGTGTTGTTCTGTGGGTGCTGGGGCTCCAGAAGTTGTTCAGAGTCCCCTTTTACATAGTTTGGGGGGAATCTGGGGGCAGAGTGGCTTGGATGAGCTGTTTCTACTCCGTCATCTTGGCTCTGCCCCCAAGGATTGTAATTTTAACAAGGCAGGTAAGATAGTTGTGGTAGAAAGGTTTCAAGTCAGCAGAGGAGGGCCAAGTAGAAAGGACTAAGAATAATTTCTCATGGTTCATCTTACATTAACTGTGCACAAAATCTATAAGAAGTTTGACTTCTTTCCTAACATTTGATACTATATCTTTATACTGTAATTAAAGACTAAAACACCCTTGAAGGTGAGAAAAGATTTGTGATAATTCTCATGTCAGCAGTACAAGCTATGGAGAATCTGGTTATGCTCAATGTCTTGCTTTCATGTATCTCTCTATTAGTACTATATAATGTAATTTGTAGGTGTTGGGGAAATCATGTGTTGGCCTAGGCTATGAATTTCCTGATTTCTTAAGCAAAGCAAATATAAGAATTTGAGTAGTGAATATTCTGTCCCGCAAGATAAATGATAGCTTTTCTATTCCCTAAGGCAGGTTCAGTCAAACGTCACGGGACCCTGACAGCAACATATCAGCAAATGTGAAATAAAAGTCAGTCACAACAGGGGACAAAAAAAATTAGGAAATTCAAAATGTGGCTGGATGTCTTACAAAGTTAAATCATGTGTATTCATTCTCATTGTATCTATGCATGCAATCTTCCAGAATAAGCCACTCCATAATATTTTGGTTTTGCCTTTCCCTTTATAGAAAAAATTTCCAGATAAAAACATTGAGGAAAAACAGGTCTACTGATTTAATGAACTAAAAAATTAAAAGTATACATCTTGACCATGTCATCTCCCTATATAATAATATCGAGTGGCTCCCTGTTTTCTCCAGGATCAAATATAAAGTTCCCTGTTGAGAAATCAAAGTTTCTGTAGCCTTCGTGCTTCCTAGTTTGCCAATCTACTTATATTTTAATCCTTTTCACATAATTTCAGATTCAGCTACACTGACCTATTTGTGTTCTTTGCACACTTCCAACTCTGTGCTTTTGCATTGACTATTTCTGAGGCCTGGAATACTCTCAATCTTTGCCTTCACCTCTTAGTTTTCCTTGCTCCCTCAAAGTTCTCCTGAAATTCTGCTTTCTGTACTCACCAGCTGCTAGAATCTTCTAAGAAATTGCATTTCATCAGATTAGGTATAAATATAGATGTGTTTTTATTTGCATGTTATCCTTCCTATTAGAATGTGAACTCCCTGAGGGCATGAAGTACTTTTGCTTTTCTTTCATCCCCAGTGGCTGCTACTAGTAGATGCTTAATAAATGCTTTTTCATTGATTGCCTGTTGGCAAGATATAATATATGTATAGATAAGTATAATAAAAGGAAAATTGAGGAGGGATAAAACAGTAACAAATGGAGGTAGGGGACAGTCAGGAAAGATTTCACAGAGGATTTGGTATATGAGCAATGAAGACAAGAATTTTGAGAGGTAGAGGTAATCAAGGGATATATCTAAGGCCTGTGGAGCAGCTCATGAAAATACACAGAGATGGCAGATAAAGTATCAAGTCTGAGGAATGGTTAGTAGGCTAGTTTGACTGGAACACAGAGTTCACGAAAGAGAGTGCTATGAAATAATGCAGGAAAAGTGAAAGATGATTTCAGAGGTCCTCAAGTGGTGGGCTAGAAAGTTTATATTTTATCCTATGGGCAATGGAGTGGGTTGCCAAAAATTCTGAACTAGGGAGTGAGACACATGATCAGATCTATGCCACAGGAAGATTATTGTTGTAGGTTTGTAAGTGGGAGGAAAGGATATCTAAAGATTGGCAGACCAGTAAGGAGATGATTGAAGTACTCCAGGTAAGAAATAATGAGTGTCTAATTCATCATAGCAGCCATGTAAGGAAAGACAAGGATGGATAAAAGAGATGATTTAGAGTAGAGTTGACAAGACTTGGATCTACTACTTCTTAGATGAGATGAACAATACACTATAAGAGTGGAAACTTCTCCCATTTTTCATCTCTCAATAGAGAACCTTGAAAAACTTTTTGGGAAACTTAAGCCATTGAATGATGTTTCAGATAATGAATAAGATTTTTTTTCAGAAAAAAAATAGTCTCACTAGATGCTGGGAGAAATATCCTAAGTGCAATTTTTTTTTCCTTTTTTAAAATTTCTTTTCCTTTTTTAGTTTATTTATTTTTAGTTTTCAACATTCACTTCCATAAGTTTTAAAATTTTCTCCCCCCACCCTCCCCAGACAGAAAAAAATAGCCTATTTCACTTTGCATTCAGACTCCATATTTCTTTCTCTAAATCTGGATGGCATTTTTCATCATTAGTCCTTTGGAATTGTTTTAGGTGCCTGCATTGCTGAAAAGGGCTAAGTCAATCAAAACCAGTTATCACACACTGTGACTGTCACCTTGTACAATGTTCTCCTGGCTCTGCTCACTTCACTCAGCATCAGTTCATATAAATCTTTCCAGATTTTCCTGGTCAGCCTATTCATCATTTCTTATAGCACAATATGATTCCATTACATTCATATACCACAACTTGTTCAGCTATTCCCCAATTGATGGATCTCACCTCAATTTCCAGTTCTAGCCAACACAAAAAGAGCTGTTATAAATATTTTTTGTACACCTGGGTCCTTTTCCCATTTTTATGATTGCTTTGGAATACAGCCCTAGAAGTGGTATTGCTGGGTCAAAGGTTATGCACATTTTATAGCCCTTTGGACATAGTTCCAAATTGTTCTCCAGAATGATTGGATCAGTTCACAGCTCTGCCAACAATGAGTTAATGTTCCAGCTTTCCCACATCTTCTCCAACATCTATCATTTTCCTGTTTTATCATGTTAACCAATCTGATAGGTGTGATATGGTACTTCAGAGATGTTTTGATTTGCATCTCTCTAATCAATTAAGTATAAATTTAGAATCACTATCATGCTCCCAAAGTTTAGTAGTACCTTCATCTAATGCCATATCACCTTTTCCTAAATTCTCAAGCAAGGAGTCGACTTAGTAACCATCTGAGGATGTGACAGATGTGATTATTGTTCCATGTATATCTTGATGAACATTGTTTTCTTCAATGGCTGAATGGTACTGGTAATGATTTTGAATCTACCTTGAGAATTTCATATTCACATTCAGAGAAGGCCATTAACTTTTTTTCCCCTAGAAATCAATCAAGATTCCTAGTGTTAACTTCTAATTCCTCTTACTTTTATGAATGCTGTCTTTATTGCTGGAAAAAAAAATAGAAACTGGGATTTCAATAGTAAAGTTTTTTGAAAGAAAAAAATGCATTTTGGCAGTACATCATCAGCGGAATCATAATGGCATGCTTAGCTGGAAAACGAATAAACTTCCCCCCTTTGTTATACTAAAATGAGTCCTCCAGTTAAATAGTTTTAAAATTATCTTTGTACAAGGAAAGCTACCAGAATCAAAAGTGCAGATTGAAATTGTACTGCATGGCCATTCCATCATTCTCAAGCATTGCTTTATGCGGTGCCTATATTTAATAACAGTTCTTCAGAGTCTCATAACCCTTCCTGTGATTTACTGTGGTTATCCTTTACACCACCTGTGCATGATATTAATTAAGAACAGGAAAGACAGTGCTGTAAAGATGAAAAATTCCCTTTGTTATGAGAAATGGGGAGCGTCGGTAAGCTCTCTTTCTTCATCTAAAAGCTTGGTGATGCTCCAAGTCCTTATCCCGAGGCTAGCATTTTATATCTCCACAGCCTGAAGTAATAGGGTAGGTAAAAGATAAAACTCATGAGTTCAATAGCCTGTTGGAGTATGCAATCATGCATTTCTGTCCACTTGAATTAAATGTCCTCCAAGGCCTGCATTTGGTTTGTGCATCATTTTAAGCCTGGGATCAAAATAAATATTATGATATACCATACTAACTGTTAATCCACTAAGTAGCCCATTAGTGCCTGTCACTTTGGATTAGCAAAATGTTATTTATATTTACCAAGCACTAAAGACCATACTATATGAACTTAGAGATGTGTTAAATCTCTTTTACTCAACTAATTCTAGGAAAAGTACCATTGAGAACTTTATACTTTCAGAAGTTTTTTCCTTAATAGTCACACATTAGAGGCTTCATGATGAGGGGAATTACTCCAAAATGAGCAGAAAAAGTTCCACTTTTCCAATGTTTAGAAATTGTTCAGATATAGAACTATAATTTTAAAAAACAGTCCAAAAAGAGAAGTAAGGAAGGGTACAGAGTCAAGAATGATATCAGCTTTCATAACCTAGGTGAATGGACCATAGAAAGAGAGTGCAGAAAGAAAAGAATAGAAAAAAAGACAAAGACAAAGCTTGAGAGACTACTCAGTAGGAAGAAGAAATTAACAGCTTCAAAGGTGTTCAAGAGGTTAAGAAGGATGAAGACTGTAAAAATGCCATTTGGATCTAGAAACTAAGAGATCACTATAAAGACCTTGGAAAGACAATTTTATGGTGTAGTATTTGGGTAGGGGAGGGTCATAAGCAACAATTCAATGGACTGAGAAGTAAATGGGATATGAGGAAGCAGGGGCAATGTGTATAGGCATCTTTTTCTTGGTATCTGTCAGTGAAAGTGAAAAATAAATCAGGATGATGACTTGAAATGGCAGGAAAGAGGAAAACATTTTATGTTTTTGTTTGTTTTTAAGGATAGAGGAAATCTGTTGGCAGCAGGGAAGGAAGCAGTAGATAAAGACTGAAGATTAGAATGAGAGAGAGCATGATTGAAGTGAAAAACTCCTAGAGAAGATAGTAAGGAATGGGATTGAGGGCTGAAGTGGAGGGTTTGCCTTAGCAAGAAGAATGAACACCTCTTCTCCAGAGACTAAAGTAAAGGAGGAAAAAATAGAAGACTGTGAATACAAGAGGTTTTGAGGATTTAGAAACAGATATGAGTGGGCACACACAATGAATGGTCTCAATTTTTTTGAAAAAAGTATGAGGCAAGAGCTTCAGAGAGGGAAGAATAAGGAGTGGAGTGAGTGACTTGAAGAGAGAAAAGAACACTTGAAAAAATATTTATGGGGTGTATAATTGGGACTTTGTCAGAGAAGAGTAAATGTTTCTAACAAGCAGATAAAAGCCCAGTTGATATTAGAGAATATAAAATTTTAGTGTACTCAGTCAATAAAGGCATCCTCCTGCTTCTAATGGCTTTCAGTTGTATTTGAGTTAGTCAGAATCCCAATCTAAATTTTTTTGTCTCCAAATACCACCAACCTACATCAGGCTGACTCCCCCAAATCAAAAGAGAATGAATTTTAAATGTTGTTAAAAATTTCTTTTTTTATGCAAACATCACCACAAACTTGACCCTAAGTCAGTTATTTTGCTATCCCATTGTCACCAACCTAAGGTCATACACATGCTGCACTATGCATAGTGGGGAAAATACTATTGGACTGATCTTGGTATTTTTATAGTTTTCCTTTTTATTGTGAATTTAACAATAATCAACAAATTAAGTTTTCAACGCAAAGAACGAGAAAAAGAAATGATACATAATGTGTGTGCATGCATACATATTATATATATATAATTAACAAAATAATAGCAAAATTGCCCTATTTGCATCATCTTCCATATATATATATATATATGTGTGTGTGTGTGTGTGTGTGTGTGTGTGTGTATACATATATATATGTATATATGTAATATGTGTACAAACTATGTAGGTAGATAGATAGACACAGATAGATAGATAGAGAAATAGATAGACAGACAGACAAATGCATAAAGAACAAAAATTTACAACTTACTAGTAGAGTGTGAACTGTCTGGGATAGAGACAATAGTGTAGTGGAGTTTAGAGAATACTGGATTTGAAATCAGAAAAGACCTTCCTGAAAATATTTTCATCTTCAAGAAAGTTGAAAATGCTGCCATTAGCACTTGGTAGATGTGTGACTCGGGCATAGTTACTTCATTTCTTTAAGTTTCAATTGTTTTTATTTTAATTCCCCATATGCAAAATGGTGACAATAACTTGTACTAATTACTTCATATGGTTGTTGTGGAGGATCAAATCAGCTTATTTATCTGAAATATTTTGCAACTATTAAAGTATCATGTAATTATCAGTTATTCTTTTTAAGCAAAACAAAATAATTTTCTGATGACCCCTGTTGAATAAATAAAAGAATTTAGACAAAAATACCCAATTGGATAAAAGTGGGCATTATGAAACTTCTGTATTAACATAATGTATAGATAAGGGTATACTATTTAATGTTTAAACAGCCATCTGGGGTGAGCAGAAGTGTTCTCAAAATTCTTTGAAGTTTAATCTGCATTACTAACATTTCTCTATCACTTTCTTAAGTTGAGAAAATCCACTGAACAATAAACTAAACCTTAATTTGTAGCATTTGTCTATTTCTGTGGTGGAAATGCTCAAGTTGAAAATTTGATCAGCTCTTGAGCTATTTCCAGTATACTTCTACTTATAGATATTAATGTTTCATGTTTAAATACATGTTAAAGAGATTTCAGGAAATAGAAACATTTTTATGTTGTTTCTTAGGCTTTAGAACTAGAAAGCACCATGTTAATAGATAATCTCTTTTCATGTGGGTATTCTCCATGGAGGCCCTAAAGGCAAAAACACCTTGTCATAAAGATATTCCAGAGATTTTAAAACACCCTCTAATTTTTCTAAGGAAACTATATATTCTTGAAATATAGACATAGATACACATATCTATATACAGATATAAATATACCAATTATGAAGTCCTTTCTTTAGCTTTTCAAAAATATAGCGATCTCTTTTCTTTAAAAAATAGATTTCCTTAGAAGTCTACATATTTTTCTTATATTTTTCTCATCCTCCCCATCCACTCCCCACTTGCAAGCAATATTGTCTAATCATTTAATTTTGTCCACATAAAGTTTTATTTTGTTTTTATTACCAACATTCTCTACATCAATAGTGTCAAATACAAATGGGAACCAGTCACTTGTATATAAGGATCATGACCTTTATATTTTCTTAGAAAATCACATATTTTTATATATTTCCATTTTTCTTAGTACAATGACACTTTGAAATCAGATAGAAACTACATTTGAATCTGATTCAGGTCAATGTTTATGGGTCTCACACACCCATTCATGTGTTTGGCACCTCTACATGATTCATTATATTTGTTGTGATCACATACTGTGCCATTTTTCTTGATGGCAAGCTATCAATCTGGTACATTGAAAAACATTTGAAATAATTATTCTAATAGCCAACAATCAGAGAAAATGGCCTATTTTTCCACATCTGCTTGTCATCTCCTGTTCTTCCATTTACCCTTCCTCCAGGCATTGTGGAAAAGCTATTAGCAAGATCAGTTTGTTCTCACCGAAGCTTAGTGTTGTTTTCACTTTCAGGATTGGAACATATCTCTGCTATGGTATCAGCTATCAGTTGCTAGTATTCTACAAACCAGGTCCTGGCTTTCTTCCTTTTCAAAGGTTAATGTCTACATTATTTAACTTCTTCACAAAATCTTAGAGTTGGAGAGTGCCGTGGAGGTCCTTGTGACCAGGAAACCACCCTACAAAATCCCTGATAAGCGGTCTCTAGGCTCTCATTATGATTGTCATAGATATAGATATACCAATTACCAATTACCTCTGTTCTCCCTCTTGTTCATATATGTCCTTCCTAAATGACCCCCAGAACTGAACAAAACACTTCATATAGAGTCTGACCAAAGAAGAGTAGATGAGATTTATCTCTCACCTGTTCTGAACCCTAGGATTCTCTGAATGTGTCTTAGAAATGCAAAACTTTGTTTGTTTCCAGCTGACATATCTTACTGTTGACTCATATTAAATTGCAATTCATATATTCTCCACTTCAACTTTGCCACTTTTACTTTTGTGCTTTTTTTTTTTTTGCAGGGCAATTGGGGTTAAGTGACTTGCTCACAGTCACATGGCTAGTTTTTGCATTAAGTGTCTGAGGCCGGATTTGAACTCAGGTCCTCCTGATTCCAGGGCTGGTGCTCTATTCACTGCGCCACCTAGCCACACCTATAAGTTTTGAGCAGCTCTTTCTTTTTCTTTTTTTTTTGGAGGGCAATTTGGGGTTAAGTGACTTGCCCAAGGTCACACAGCTAGTAACTGTTAAGTGTCTAAGGCAGGATTTGAAGTCAGGTCCTCCTGACTCCAGGGCCAGTGCTCTATTTATGGCGCCACCTAGCCACCCTTCTGCCACTTTTACTTTTTTGCCAGTCTAGACTATAATTGGTAGTAGCTGCACTTTTTAAATCCAGTTTTAATCTTATGGACACTATCACACAATAAGATTGTGAACAAATTCAACTGTTCAATACTTTTCCACACTCTTCAAGAGACAATTTGAAACTGGCAGTAGTATTAGCTTTTTTTTAATAGAATTAGCATAGTTTGTACAGTTATCCCTTCCACATCATGGGGATTAAGGGTACAATGCCCCTGAAATCTGGTAAATCTGTGTAAAAATTGTTGGGCCTCCCTTCACACCAAAGAAGAAGCCTGATTTTTTTTTCTTTTATGGGGATATTTACAGTATCATTTGGGTTGATATTGTATAATACTTTATGTATTTCTTGTGCATTTCTGAATTTCTAAACTATGTGTTGTCTGCTGGCCTTTTCATGTTGTCTGTGGCTTCTGCAAAACTCCCCCCAAATTCATAATTTCTTATACTAACCCAACCATGATGGGGAAAGTTGGGATGACTATAGCATGCTGGCCTCAGAACCATGATATCTGGGGTCTGATCTTGTCTCTAATACTTACTAGCTATGTGATACTAGTCAAGCTTAGGGACTGAGTTTCTTCATCTATAAATTGGGATAATAATACTTGTGTAGCCTATCTTATAGGGTTAAAGCAAAGAGACCATTTCATGAATCTTAAAGAATTATGTAAAGCACATGAACATTTTGTTCTTCTCATCTTGGTGTTCAATCAAGGTAAATAGTATGTAAAGAAGGAAGGAAGGAAGAAAAGAAAGAAGGAAGGAAGGAAGGAAGGAAGGAAGGAAGGAAGGAAGGAAAGATGGGAGGGAGGAAGAAAAGGAAATAAAGAGACAATTATTAAAGGCCTACTGTGTTCCAAGCCCAATGCTAAGCATTTTTTAAAATATTATCTCATTTGATGCTCACAACCAGCTTGAGAGGTTCATACTTTTATTAACTCTAGATAACAGTTGAGGAAACTGAGGCAGACAGCAATTAAATGACTTTCTCAGGGTCATATAGCTCGTAAGCACCTGAGGTCAAATTTGAACTGAGTTCTTCCTGACTCCAAGCCAGAGTTTTATTCACTGCACTGCCTATTTACTTAGGATACAAGCTATATATTCATATAAAGACAGCTAGGTGGCACAGTAGATAGAGTGCTGGGCCTGCTGTCAGAATAATGATTTCAAGGGGCGGCTAGGTGGCGCAGTGAATAGAGCGCCGGCCCTGGAATCAGAAGGACGTGAGTTCGGAGCCGGCCTCCGACACTTAATCCGCACAAACAAAAACCTAGCCGTGTAACCTTGGGCAAGTTACTTAACCCCAATTGCCCCAAAGGGGCGGCTAGGTGGCGCAGTGAGTAAGAGCGCCGGCCTCGGAGTTTGGATGACCCGAGATCAGATCCGGCCTCAGAAAATGAGCACCCACGCATAAATCAAATGACTAGCCGTGTAACCTTGAGCAAGTTACTTAACCCCAATTGCTTTAAAAAAAAAAAAAAAGAATAATGATTTCAATTCTGACCTCAGACATTTACTAGTTGTGTGACTCTGGACAAGTCAGTTGAACTATTTTTGCCTCAGTTTCTTCATCTGTAAAACTGAGATAATAATAGCTATTTTCTCTTAGGGTTGTTGTGAGTAACAAATGAAATAATAACTGTGAAGCACTTAGCATACTGCCTGGCACATAGTTATATATTAGCTATTATTATTATTCTGCTATTTTTAGTATTTAGCAAACTATTACATGGGTAGATAAAATGATTCATTTTTGTAAGTAATGGGTTATTGTGTCATCTTCTTTAGCATTACTGAAAGTACCTTCAAGACAATCCCTGTAACAGACAATGGGATTAATATATGCCTCTTAATGTTCTTGTATGGTTCTGATATATATTATTACTCTTATCAATAGGAATTTAGAAAAATCACAAATCTGCTGTAAACCTGCATTTTATTCCTATCTTTGTCTTGTAATGAGAATTTTATCCATTCAGTGAAAACTGTCCACATTTTTAACTGAAACAAGAAAGAATGGGAGAAGGTAAAGGTGAAGTTTGGATGATACTCAAATGATGGGAAAGTATCATTTGACAAAGCGAAAGTTTGATAATCAAAGAAAAACCTACAAAGGTGTGGAGAGATTCTGTCCAAAATGCAATAGGAGATACACTATTAACAAGAAAAACAATACTAAAAATAAAGACATGACCGTTCCTACACATTGGAATCAAAACCTATCAAAGAAGTTAAATAGAACATAAGAGGCTTGGCTTTCAATTAATTACTTTATGGCATTATGCTTTCTTGGTGAGCAGTTGTGACCATTCTCTCTGGAAAAAAAAATGCTACTGGAGTATTTCTCATTTCTATCAGAGCAATTTGATTATAATTATAGAATTTTGGATGAATTTGGGCAGAGAAAATAAAATATATAATTGAAAGATAAAGTGTCTGACATTCTATTAAACTCAATATGGATTATTACCATTAAAATGATATAAAAACTTTAAAACCATGAATTTTCGGTACTCAGTATTTGGAGCTGTTTATTTTCTTGAAATTTCAACAAAATATATTTATTCTGCCTGGAAATTAAGATCGAAAGCATGCTATGAAAGTATATTTTGCATGTGTTAAATCCCAGTGACTGTGTATGCATTAAAATAGATTTAAAATAAACAAGTGAAGTTTCCATAGTTAAGCTGGTCTTGGCATTCTTTCACTACTAATGCACATTTTTTTATTGGCTGGAGAAAGCACAGTCAATTTTTTGGTCATTGAAAAGTTTACATTGTTAAGTCAAATAAAATGGAAAACACATTAGAAATTTATTTTTAAAAAGAAACACATAATATTTCATACTATATGTAATGCTCCTCTTTTCCTTCAAAGGACTGATCAGTCTAAAAAAAATGTAGAACAAATCAAAAAGAACAGAGATGTCAATCATTTTGAAAGACGTCTATAACAACACAGATGTGAAATTACACATATAATTATAAATTTTATTTTAAAATTAATTTTTTCTTTTTTTAAATAAATTTATTTATTTACTTTTTAGTTTTCAACATTTAGTTCCACAATCCCTTGAGTTCCAAATTTTCTCATCCCTGCCCTTGCCCCCAAGGCAACATGAAATTTGATAGAGGCTCTACAGATATCTTCACATTAAACATTAGTCAAGTTGTAAAGAATTATAACCAATGGAATGAATGATGAGAAAGAAGGAACAAAACAAAGTAAAAAAGAGAGAGAGAGTAGTTTGCATCAATCTGCTTTCAGACTCTGCAATTCTTCCTCTGGTTGTGGATAGCACCTTCCATCATGAAATTTTGGAGTTCCCTTTTAACCTTGCATTTCTGAAAGGAGCCCAGTCTATCAAAGTTAGTCATCACAGACAAGATGTGTCTATAATCGTGTACAAAGTTCTCCTGGTTCTGCTCTCCTTACTCAGCATCAGTTTATTTACATCTCTCCAGGTTATTATGAAGTCCATCTGTTCCTCATTTCTTGTAGTACAATAGTATTCCATTACATTCATATACCACAGCTTGTTTAGCCATTCGCCAATTGATAGGCATCCCCTTAATTTCCAATTCTTTGCCAGCACAAAAAGAGCTGCTATAAATATTTTTGTACATATGGGTAAAAAATTAAAATTTCAAGAGGTATTTGCAATACCTCCCAGATTTAAGCACTTGGCTTTAGAAAAGAGAGGCATACTACTTTTTACTCGAGTAGAAGCTTGTTTATCCTGCTAATCTGAAGAGCTATAATCTTAATGATGTAAAATTGTTCTCATTGCAATATATCCAAATAGGCCAGTTAAAATATACATTATTCTCCTCCCTACTTTTCATACTCTATTCATTGAAATATAAGTAACCTCTCTATATAGTTATACTATGCCTCTTGTCCTAATTCCAGATTACTTTGATAAATAGGGCATTTTCATGGAAGCAAGGCAATAAAAAGAGTAATATTTATAACTTCCCAGATTAAAATATATACTATAAACCATTTACGCTAATTCTCTACAGTTTTCATTCTAAAACATATGTTGAGACCTGGCTGAATAAAGTAAACATTAAGGTTTTGGAGTTGCTCTTTGGTTGATAAAGCAATTATAACATGCTATGCTTAAAAATCAGGTGTGTTCTAGACTGAATGGAATGGACTCTAGAAGATTTCTTGAAACTCGTCTTAAGTCCTCTATTTTATTATATGGTTGATGCATGGAAAGACTATACATATTTTGTGTAAATATTGAGAACCACTTTGAAAAAAATTAATCCATTTTCCAAAGAGACAACTTCTCTATGAATAGGAAGATAGGACTTGCCAAAGGGAGAAAAATAAGGGTTATTTTAAAAATTAAGTGGATTATTGAAAATTACTTATTTAAGCTGTGAGTTTAAAATGAATTTAGTTAATAAAAGTAATTTATCTTTAAAAATTCTATTAAAATGTTATTTTAACTAATTTTTTAAAACCTGGAAAAAGCTTCTTTCTATATTTGTACAGTTCTTATCTGCTAATTTGCAGATAGACTGGCTCATTAGCAAAAGATTTAATTTCTCCCTACAGGTCAAAACATATAGTAAGGGTTATTTTTTTAAATGAAGTTGATAATTGAAAATTACCAATTTAATCAGGGAGTCCCAAATGAAATTAGTTAATAAAACTCATTGCTCTTTAAAAATTCTATTAAAATGCTATTTTTTAAACTAAGTTTGTTATTAAAGCCTGGAATTAAGCTTCTCTCCATACTTGAGCTGTTCTTATCTGTTAATTTACAGATGGACTGGCTCATTGGCAAAAGGCTTACTTTCTACAGGTCTAAACATATACATTGAAGGAAAAATTGTGATTATTGAATAAAAAGGTAATGATAATGGCATTCATAAAGCAGCCCTAAGGTTTTCAAAACAAATTAAAAAATAAAAAGAGGTGGGAACTTTGTCAGTGAGGAGAAAAAAAATCCAAAGCATTCAAATTAAGGACATATTCCTGAATATTCATTTGCATGTTTAGCTAATAAATACAAGTTAGTATTCATTCATTTCCCAGAACATAGAGCATTGTACTTGGTCCTGGGGGGAGATAGAAAGTTTTTGTTGTCCCTGCCTTCATAGAGCTTTTTGTCTAATAGAGAATATGAAATTTATAAAAAAATATCTACAACATAAAGGTATATGTGATAAATATCTAAGGGAGATACATACAAAGTACTATATGAGCATGTTGGGTGTTGGGTGTTGGGCTTTTGGTGAATAAAGGAATCAGCGAAGGCTTTATGAGGAAAACATTTGAATTGGTCTTAAAAGAATTAGGTTTTAAAGTCAGGCTTAGGTTTTAACTTAAAATGATTTGAGTTTTAACTTTTAAGGATTACATTTTTTAAATTCATCAAGCTAATGGGGGCATAAATAGGATAGGGGGTAGACTAAGCAAAGACTCAGAGGAAAGAAAGTATGGGTTATAGTAGTCCAGTTTTATTGGATCATAACATAAGTAAAATAGATGTAGAATGATATTAGATTTTTTTTTAAAGAAGTGGAGGGGTCGGGACAGGTTTAAATTTGACCATAACTGCTATCTAAGGAAGCTGAGCTACATTGAGAAGCCATTTTGCTAGCAATATGATGTGAACAGATCCACAAATAAGGAAAATTAGTCTGGCCAGTTAATTTGAAAAAGATAGATTGGAAAGCGAAGAAGAATGGAGTTAGAAAGACAATGTGCTACAAGGCTATTACAATACCCTATGCCTGTATAAAGATAGAATGGTGGAAGAGAATGGTGTGGGCTAAACAGAATAATGTTATTGCTTTTGCTGTTGTTGTTGTTTGTCCTTAGTTGTTGAAGAGGACCAGCGGCATGACATGGTTGATGTCTTGATTTGGCTATGAATTGGATTTAAGTGATGCAGAGTTGTGAAAGGTCATTAACTTCACTCTCTAGAATGTTGCCAGTTATCAAAACCTCTCCAATAAAATAATAAAAGAGGAGTCAAAGACAAGAAGCAATTATGTTTAGAACACATTGTAATTAATGAATGATGGTATCAATGGCAGAAACAGTGAAGCTACAGGAGTAGATTTGAGAAGAAAGATAATAGACCTAATTGTGGACATCTTGCACCCATCTATTGAGTCTATCAAAGAAAATTGTAAATACTGAGGAACAGATTTTCATGTGAGATTGTCAGCATATCTCCATGTTAGTCCAGATGGAAATCAGAGATGAATAGTTGGGGTGTTGTTGCTGTTTTTTTCAGGTTCATTTTACCACCTATACTTTTGTTTGAAAAAAAATTACATCTTAAAGGTACAGGAAAGAGATGTGGGTTTTGTTTTTTTGTTTGTTTTTTAAGGAAGAAGAAACTCATGATGCAGGAGTAGAGAGAGAAATATTCTTGGGAGCAATTGGCCTTAATTCTGATTCCTTCTCTGCCATTTAGTGTCAGCATGATTTTATAGAAGTTATTTAACATCTCTGTGCTTTCTGAAATATCTTGTAAAAAATGGAAATATTTTACCTCACATAAGACAGGTAGATTAGATTATTTAGTGATGCTCCTTCCATATTTAAGATCTTTGATGAGAGATGGGGGGTTAGAGACAGATAGACAACAATCACAAGTATAGACCTTCAAATTGTTATCACTCAACAAATATTTATTGAGTACCTACTATTTGCCAGGCACTATACTAATTGCTGGGGAAATAAAAGGAGGCAAAAGACAGTCTCTGTCCTCAAGGAGCTAACAATCTGATAGAAAAGACCATATATATATATATATATATATATATATATATATATATATATATATATATATATATACAAATGCACACAGTATATACAGGATAAAAAGTAAATAATTAGCAGAGGAAAGGCACTAGAAGTAAGAAGGGTTGGGGAAGGCATCCTGTGGAAGGTGGGATTTGAGCTGGAACTTGAAAGTAGAGAGCAGAGAAGGGAGAGCAATTCAGGTATGGGAGACAAAGAAAAAGGTGAGAGAAAAATCCAGGAAAACAGAGTCACTGAATCAAAGAGTATGTGTTGATGAGTAAGGTATAAGAAGATTAGAAAGGTAGGAAGGGGTTATGTTATGAAGGGCTTTAAATGTCAAATATAACATTTTGTATTGGATTCTGATTAGTGGAGTGTATTAAGTAGCTGGGTGACATGAAAAGACCTGAGCTTTAGGAAAATCACTTGGAGGCAGAGTCAAGATGTTGAAGTAAAGGGAGGGATTCATTTGATCTCTCTCCCAAATCTCTTCAAATACTTTTAAATAGTGACTCTAAACAAATTCTACAGCAGCAGAATCCACAAAAAAACATAGTGAAAAAATGTTCTAGAGCAAGACAACTTAGAAGGTCAGCAGGAAAGGTCTGTTGCACCAAGGAGAGAGAAGATCACAGTCCAGTGTAGGCTGTGCCAGGGCAGACTGGGCCAAAACAAACCAGAAGCAGGACTTGGGGTGACTTAATCAGTGGCAGAAGTGTTGGTTTCTAGATGTCTCAGTCCACGGACACCAAAAACAACTTAGAAGGTCAGCTGTCACACCTTTGTGAGAGTGGAGCACATTCAAGCACAGGTCACAACAACACAGACCCAGTGCCAGAAAATAGAAGCAAGTCTTTGGAGCCACTAAATCAGCAGCAGCAGCTGCTGATTCCAAGTTCTTAGTCCATTGACAGTAAAGAGGTAAAACAACTTGTCAGAAGGACATTACAGGGGTCTCTATACTAACACTAAGGCAGGACTTTGTTGCTTGACCCATTCATGGATCCAGATCAAAGTCCTGAGTAGCAGTCCCAAGGTGAGGGAGAAGTACTAACACACCAACACATGTGGTCAAAGTGGAGAGAAGACCCTCCTCATTGTTCTAAGGGAAAAAAAGAATGCTTATGGTCTCTCATAAAACAGAGCACAGACAAGAAGTGTAGTAAACACCTCTCCTTATATCATACTACCTTGGAAGAACTAAAAATGCACAGATCCCTAGAAATATTTCTGAAAACAGCTACACAAAACCCCTAACATTTGGAACTATGCACCCTCCACCCTAGAAGCAGAGACCTACTATAACAAAGAGTTAAAAATCAAGTAAAATGACAGGAAAATGAGCAAAGAACAGAAAAAAAAATTCTGACCATAGAAAGTTGCTATGGTGACAAAGAAGATCAAAACACACACTCAAGATAACAAAGTCAAAGCTCCTACATCCAAAACCTCCAAGAAAACAAAGATTTGGTCTCAGGCCATGGAAAATCTCACATAGGATTTTGAAAATCAAGTAAAGGAAGCAGCAGAATTGGGAAGAGAAATTAGAGTGATGCAAGAAAATCATGAAATAAAGTCAACAGCTCAGTAAAGGAGACACATAAAAAAGAGTGAAGAAAATAATACCTTAAAAACAGACTAGGTCAAATGGTAGAAGAGACACAAAAAACAAATGAGGAGAAAACACCAAAAACAGAATTGGCCAAATGAAAAAAAGGTCCAAAAAGACACTGGAGAAAAAAAAAAAACTCCTTAAAAATAGAAATAAGAAAATGGAAACTAATGATTTTATGAGAAATCAAGAAACAATTAAACAAAACCAAAAGAATGAAAAATACAGGACAATTTTTAATGTCTCATTGGGAAAACAACTGACCTGGAAAATAGATCTAAGAGAAATTATTTAAAAGTTATTCGACTCCCTGAAAGCCATGATCAAAAAAAAAAGAGACTAGACATCATCTTTCAAGAAATTATCAGGGAAAACTACCCTGATATTCTAGAACCAGAGGGTAAAATAGAAATTGAAAGAACCCACTCATCATCTCCTGAACAAGATCACAAAATGAAAATTGCCATGAATATTTTATCCAAATTTCAGAGTTCCAAGGTCAAGGAGAAAATATTGCAAGCAGCCAGAAAGAAATAATTCATGTAGCCACGGTCAGGATAAGACAAGATTTAACAGCTTCTACATTAAAGGTTCAGAGGGCTTGGGATATGATATTCCTGTGGGAAAAGGAGTTAGGATTGCAACTAAGAGTCACCTACCCAGCAATACTGAACACCAAGTATAATCCTTGGAGGGGGGAAAGGGGGTTGGATATTCAACAAAAATAGAGAACTTTCAAGCATTCTTTTTTTTTATTCTGGAAAACTTTTCATTGTAGTTCAGCTGTTGGGACACAGCTGAACACAAGAAGTTACATGATTCGAATTTTGTTGGCAACATCTAAAGCATCATAGTCTGGAGCAAGATGGACATAGGCCTTCTTCTCTACATCAAGCCAGATCCATGTGTTGACCTTGGCCACGCTGATGTCATACAGCTTCTTTACAGCCTGTTTTATCTGATGCTTATTGGCCTTGATGTCCACAATGAAGACTAGGGTGTTGTTGTCCACAATCTTCTTCATAGAAGACTCAGTGGTCAAAGGAAACTTAATGATGGCATAGTGATCGAGCTTGTTCCGCCAAGGGGTGCTCTTCTGAGGGTAATTGGGCTGCCTTCGAAGCCTCAGGGTCTTGGGTCTCTGGAAGGTGGGGGATGTTCGGAACTTCTTCTTTTTGTGGCTGTGGACACCCTTCAGCACCACCTTCTTGGCCTTCAAAGCCTTGGACTTGGCTTCTGTCTTGGGGGGGACAATGGCTTCCTTCTTTGCCTTTGGAGCCATCTTGGGGGAAAAGCACTTTAAGCATTCTTGATGAAAAGATCAGAGATGAATAGAAATTTGATTTTCAAATAAGATTCAAGAGAAACACAAACAGTAAACAGGAAAAGAAAACCATAAGAGATTTAATAAAAACTAAACTATTTACATTCCTAATGGGAATATGATACCTATAACTCATAAAAACTTTCCTAGTATAAGGACAGTTAGAAGGAGTATATAGGGAACAGGTATGCGTTGAATATGAAAGGGTACTATCTTTTTAAAAAATAAAGAATTAAGAAAGCAATGTACTGGGAGAAAAGGAAAGGGAGAGGTAGAACGGGGTAAATTATTTCACATAAAATAGGCAAGATAAAGTTTTTACAGTAGAGGGGAAGAGGTAGAAGATGGGGGAGAGTGAGTGATCCTTACTCCCATCAAAATTGACTCAAAGAGGGAAGAACACACACACCTGCTTGGGTATAGAAATCTATCTTGCCACACAGGAAAGTAGGAGGGGAAGGACATAAGAAAACATGGAGGGCTATAGAAGAAAGGGCAGTTTGGGGGAGAGGGTAGTCAGAAACAAAATAGGATAGATAGGATAGAGGATAGATAGGTTGAAAGGAGAAAGAGTATAGAATAAATAGGAGGCAAAGGGAAAAGGAATGGGGAATTGGATGGAGAGAAAAATAGTACTAGTAACTGAAAAAATTTCAAGCAAGTTCCTCTGATAAAGAACTCATTTCTCAAACATATAGAGAACTAAGTCAAATTTGATTGAAGAAATGCAAATTAAAACAATTCTGAGATACTATTTCATACCTATTAGATTACCTAATAGGACAGAAAAGGAAGATTACTAATAGTGGGGAGGATGTGGAGAAAATAAGACATTTATGCACTGTGGAGGTGTAAATGGATTCAACCATTCTGTAGAACAAGTAGGAACTATGCCCAAAGGGCCATGAAACCATGCATACCCTTTGACCTAGCAATACCACGAGGTCTGTATCCCAAAAGAGAATTTTAAAAAGGAAAAGAACCTATATGTATAAAAATATCTATAGCATCTCTTTTCTGTAGACAAAGAATTAGAAATAGAGAGGATTCCCAACAATTGGGAATGGCTGAATAAATTATGCTATGTGAGTATGATGGAATACTATTATGATGAAATGATGAGCAGGATGCTCTTAGAACAACCTGTAAAGACTTACATGAGCTGATGAGAAGGGAAATGAGCAGTGTACAAAGTAACAGCAATATTGTGTGATTATCAGCTGTGAATGACTTAGCTATTCTCTACAATACAATGATTCAAAACAGTTCTGAAGGACTTAGGGTGAAAAATACTATCCATCCCCAGGAAAAGAACTGATGGTGTCTGAATTCAGACTGAAACATACTTCTTAAATGTTACTTTTCTTGAGGTTTTTTCTAGTCTATGTTTTCTTTCACAACATGAATGTAATAGAAATGTTTTACATCACTACACATGTATAACATATCTAATTGCTAGTTTTCCCAAAGGGAGGGAGAACATTAGAACCCAAAGCTTTAAAAATGAATGTTAAAAACTGTTTGTACATGTAAGACAGAAAATAAAATACTAAATAATGGAGAAAAATAAAATTAAAAAGTAAAGTTTGCGAAGCACTTTTTTAAAAAAGGAAAACAGGGGCAGCTAGGTGGCACAGTGTATAAAGGACCAGCCTGGGAATCAGGAGGACCTGAGTTCAAATCTGGCCTCAGAAACTTAAGGAAAAAACTAGCCATGTGACCTTGGGCAAGTCACTTAACCCCAATTGCCCTCCAAAAAGCAAAAAAAAAAGGAAAATGATGTGACTAATTGAATGATGGTTCAGAAGTCAGAGGAGTTCATTAACTGGTGGAATGACATGGTCAGACTTTTACTTTAGGAAAGTTACCTTTGCAGAATGGTTTGTAGTGGTAAAGGATAAGGCAAGTACATCAACTTGAAAGTTATTGCACTAGTACACATGAGAGAGAAAGACAGCCTGCACTAGAAGAATGACATTATGAATTGATATGACAGAATGTATATGAGAGTTGTTGTGAAGGTACGAACAAAATTTGACAACAGTTTGTCTATGTGGGGTGAGTCATAGGGAGAAGGTGAGGATGACATGGAGTTAGTGAGTTTGAGCAACTAGAAGGATAATGGTATTAATGACAGTAAAAGGAAAGGTATTAAGAAGCTAAGAAGGGAGGAAAGATAATAAGTTCGATTTTTGTCATGTTGAGTTACTTGGGGCAGCGTCAAGAGGGTGGAGTAGAAACAGGACTTCTGGGCTCCAGCTTCAACCTCCCCCAATTCACGAAAAGGTGACTCCAAAGAGACTTTGGAGCTACAGAACCCACAAAATGACACAGAGAAGCTAACCTCCCACTGAGGACAGCCCAGCAGGATGCCAGGAACTGGCCAGCGCTGTGCTCTTGGGAACCAACCCCAGCCCTGTGGGAGCAGGAGATTTTAGCCTCAAGGCGGGCATGACCAGAAACCAGCTGGAGGAATTTCAGATCACCAATAGCTTTGGCTATTTCCAGAATTATCAACCCATAGATGCTAAAGACAAAGTGAGAGGTCAGTGCAGTGTGGATTTTGGGATCTGGTAGTTCGGGAATGTGGTCAGCTTTGCCCCTGGGGGGAGAAGCAGCTGAGGCACAGTAGCCACTGCCATGTGTCTACTTCAGCTTCTGGCCTACAGATTGTAGGGGGACCAAGCAACCAGTTGGAGGGGTAACCTCTCTTGTTTTAACCTGCTTGGATCTGGATTGCGGTCTAGGGTGGAGGTCCCGGGATGTGTAACCAGTTTGTCAGAGCATGGGGAGGCTTCAGAGAGGGCACCCAACTAATACCTTCAGCAGCTGAGAAAACAAGAGCATTTGTGACAAAGCTCCCCTGATGGCAGAATCCTACCACAATGCAAAAAGCCCAAAAGTAAAGTAATTGAGTGGGAAAATGGGCAGGAAAAGGAAGCAAAGCAAACAGAGCAATCCAAATTTACACTCCTATTTTGGGGACAAAAAGTATCAAAGCATGGAATAGGAGGAAGACAGTGAAGTCAGAATTCCTGCACAAAATCTTCCAAGAAAAATATGGGCTGGTTACAGACCATAAAGGACCTTAAGAAGGATTTTGAAAAACAAATAAGAGAAGTGGAAGAAAAATTGGGAAGAGAAATGAGAATGATGTGAGAAAAATTTTGAAATGAGAGTCAGTAACCCAACTGAAGAAAATAACACTTTAAAACATAGACTAACTCAAATGGCAAAAGAGGCTCAAAAAGACAATGAGGAAAAGAATGCCTTAAAAAGCCAAATTTGCCAGATGGAAAAAGAATATCAAAAGCTCACTGAAGAGAATCATTCCTTTAGAATTAGATTGGAGCAAATGGAAGCTAGTGACTTTATGAGAAATCAAGATACTATTTAACAGATCCAAACAAATAAAAAATAGAAGGCAATGAGAAATATCTCGATAAAAAAGAGCAACCTGGAAAATACAGGAGAGATAATTTTAAAATTATTGGGCTGGGAGTAGAAACAGCACCTCCAAGGCTCTCTTCCCCCATATTACCTCCAAACTATGTAAAAGGGCTCTCTGAACAACTTCGGGAGCCCCAGCACCCAAAGAATGACACAGAGAAACTAACCTCCCACTGAGGACAGCCCAGCAGCCCTGCAGGAAGGGCCATCACAGCGCTCTGGGAGCTGGCAGCACAGAGCTGAGCCCAGGTCCCGCAGTTTTAGCCCTAGGGTGGCCAGGCCAACAGCTGGTTGGAGGGACCCCAGAACACCAGCAGCTGTGGCGATTCCAGAACGGTCAACACAGACATGCCTAGGACAAAGTGAGAGGTTAGTGCCCTATAGACTTTGGGACCAGTATTTGGGGAATGCGTCAACTTCCTCCCCTGGGGGCTAGAAGCCACTGAAGAGACAGCCATTTTGTAGTTATCAGTGGCGGCTCCAGCTCCTGGCCTGCAAACTCTAGGGAGATAACAGCAATCAGTATTGGGGGATAATTGCTCTTGCTTTAACCTCCCTGGATCTGGATTGTGATCTGGGGGGGGAGGTTGTGGGGCAGGTTTCCAGCTTGACAGAAATGGAAGTTGCCCCACACACACACACACATTCAGGACAAAGCTCCCCTGTCTGGTGGCATAGGTCTACTGTGTCAACAAGCCCAAAAGTCAAGTCATTAAGTGGCATTATGCCAAGGCAAAGGAAACAAAATAAACAGAAAAATGAAACATTAGGCTCCTATTTTGGAAGCATGGAAAAGTCAGAGGACTGTGAGGTCAGAAATCCTGCTCCAAAAGCCCCAAAGGAAAATATGAGCGGGTTACAGGCCACAGAGGACCTTAAGAAGGACTTTAAAAATCAAATAAGAGAAGTGGAGGAAAAATTGGGAAGAGAAATGAGAAGGATGCAGGAAAAGTATGAAATGTGGGTCAACAGCCTGACTAAGGAAAACAACACCTTAAAAAATAGACTAACTCAAATGGCAAAGGAGGCCCAAAATGGCAATGAGGAGAAGAATGCCTTAAAAAGCCAAATTTGCCAGATGGAAAAAGAATCTCAAAAGCTCACAGAGGAGATTCATTCCTTCAGAGTTAGACTGGAGCAAATGGAAACTAATGACTTTATGAGAAATCAAGATGCTGTTAAGCAGATCCAAACAAATGTAAGATTAGAAGGCAATGTGAAATATCTCATGGGAAAAACCACTGACCTGGAAAATAGATCCAGGAGAGACAATTTAAAAATTATTGGACTACCTGAAAGCCATGATCAAAGAAAGAACCTAGAAATCACCCTTCAAGAAATTCTCAAGGAAAATTGCCCTGATGTTTTAGATCCAGAGGGCAAAATAGAGGTTGAAAGAATCCACCAATCACCTCCTGAAAAAGATCCCAAAAAGAAAACTCCCAGGAATATTATAGCCAGGTTCCAGAATCCCCAGATCAAGGAGAAAATACTCCAAGCAGCCAGGAAGAAACAATTTCAATATTGTGGAAACACCATCAGAATAGCCCAGGACCTGGCAGCTTCTATATTGAGGGGTCGAAGGGCATGGAATATGATATTCCAGATGGCAAAAGAGCTGGGAATGAACCCAAGGGTCACCTACCCAGCAAAACTGAGTATTTTGTTTCAGGGGAAAATATGGTCATTCAGTGGAATAGAGGACTTTCAAGCATTCTTGAGGAAAAAACCAGAGTTGAATAGAAAATTTGACATCCAGACACAAGAAGCAAGAGATGCCTGAGAAGGTAATCAGGGAAAAGAAATCAAAAGGAACTTATCAAGTTGAACTATTTACATTCCTACATGGAAAAACAATAACTGTGACTGATGAAACCTCTCTGAGTATGAAAATAACGGAAGAAGGGTATATGGTCACATGAATACATATGTGAATGTGTGTATATATGTTTACAGTTATACATGGATAGAGGGCATAGGTTGAATTTGTTGGGAAGGGATGATACCTAAGGGGTGAAATTATGGGGTGAAATTTTGAGTTGAGAGAGGAAAGTGGCAAGAGGAGATGGGGAGAGACAGGGTAGTGTAAACTATCTCATGTAGAACAAGCAAGGGGAAATGGCTGCAAGGGAGGGGAAGAATAGGAAGGCAAAAAGGCAAAACTACATTCTCATTGAATTTGGTTCAGGGAGAGAATGACATACATACTAAATGGGATATCTCAACCTGTAGCAGAATAGGGGGAAGGGGGATGAGAGGAGGGATGATGGATGGGAGGGCATCCTTGGGGGGAGGGGAGGTTGGAAGTACCCACTATAGAAGAGGGACAGGATCATGTAGGGAATGGACCAGGTGGGGGGTGGGATGAGTGGGAGGGAATTATAAGTAGCCTTGTACAATATAACTACTATGGTAATATTTTGCATAGCTATACATGTACAACACATACTGAATTACTTATCTTCCCAGAGGGAATGGGTGACAAGGGAAGAAGGAAATGGATCTGAAATTCGAGGTCTTAACATCAAATGTTTCAAATATATATAAACACTATCATCAATACTCTTTTGCATGTAATTGGGAGATAAGATGTACAGGCATCAGGGCACAGAGATTCACCTTGCTCTAAAGGAAAAGTCGAAGGGGGCAAGGGAGAAGATATGGGAGAGAGCAGGATGGAGGAAGCGATATCTTGTGGGACTGCTATTCTGGGAGGGTGGGTAGGGGAAAAATGGGGGGAAAATTATAACTCAAAATCTGGTGGAAATGAATGATGTAAAACAGGAGTTAATAAAGCATTTGTTTAAAAAAGATAGATAGATAGATAGATAGATAGATAGATAGATAGATAGATAGATGGATAAATGAATTATTGGGCTACCTGAAAGCCATTGTCAAAAAAAGAACCTAGAAATCATCCTTCAAGAAATTCTCAAGGAAAATTGTCCTGATATTTTAGAACCAGAGGTCAAAAGAGAGATTGAAAGAATCCACTCATCACCTCCTGAAAAAGATCCCAAAAAGAAAACTCTTAGGAACATTATATCCAGGTTCTGAAATTCCCATATCAAGAAGAAAATTTTACAAGATGACAGGAAGAAACAATTTGAATATGGTGTAAACAAAATCAGTATAACACAGAATCTGGCAGTTTCTACACTGAGGGCTCAAAGGGCTTGGAATATTATATTACAGAGGTCAAAGGAGCTGGGATTAAAACCAAAAAGCACCTACCCAGCAAAACTGAGTATCATGTTTCAGGGGAAAATATGGTCATTCAATGAAATAGAGGACTTTCATGAAAAAAACAGAATTGAACAGGTAATTTGACATTCAGATACAAGAAGCAAGAGAAGCATGAGAGGGTAAACAGGGAAAAGAAATCATAAGGACCTTATCAAAGGTGAATTATTTACATTCCTACATGGAAAAAAGGTAATTGCAACTTATGAAACTTTACTCAGTATGAAAAGAGTTCAAGGGAATATAAATATGTATACACACAAACACACACATATGTACATATATGCATATATACACATACATATGTGAATGTGCGTATATATGTGTTCAGGTATACATAGATAGAGGGCACAGGACCAATTTAATAGGAAAGGATGATACTTAAAAGGTGAAATTAAGATGTGAGGAGGAATATAATGAGAGGAGATGGGGAGAGACAGAATGGGATAAACTATCTCATATAGAAGAGGCAAGGGAAAATGGTTACAAGGGAGGGGAAGAACAGGAAGGCAAAAGGGAATGGGTCAACCTCATTCTCATTGAATTTGGCTTAGGGAAGGAATGACATACATAATAAATAGGGTATCTCATCCTACAGGAGAGTAGGGGGAAAGAGGATGAGAGGGGGGATGATGGAAGGGAGGACAGTCTGGGGGGGAGGGAAGTTGGAAGCACCCACTTTTGAAAAGGGACAGGATCAAAGTAGAGAATAGAACAAGTGGGAGGTGGAATAGGAGGGAGGGATATATAGTCAGTCTTTTACAACATATCCACTATGGAAATGTTTTGCATAGCTACACATGTACAACCTATACTGAATTGCTTATCTTCCCAGTTAGGGTGAGTGACAAGGGAGGAAGGGAATGAATCTGGAATTCAAAGTTTTAAAATCAAATGCTTATATATATAAAATTATATTAATAATTATTAATTAATTGGCAGTTTAATAAATTAATAATTTATATTAATAAATAATTAATTAATAATAATTAATATTATTTTACATGTAACTGCCAAATAAGATATCAGGCACTGGGGAATAGAGATCCACCATGCCCTACTGCAAAGTTGGAGGGGGTATGGGAGAAGATATGGGAGAGAGCATATTGGAGGAGGGCATATCCAGTGGGATTGCTATTTTGTGGTGGTGGGTAGGGGAAAAATGGGGAGAAAATTTGTAACTCAAAATTTGGTGGAAATGAGTGATGTAAACCAGAAGTTAATAAAGCATCTGATTTTTAAAAATTTTAAATATTACTCAATGCCCTCTTGAAATGTACTTTATTTAATCATTTAACAGTGTTTTTGAAATTTATGTCATTTAAAAATACATTTTTAAATGACACATCTTAAATTTAATAATTCATTGTAAAATTGTAATGTAATTGTAATTTATTGTAAAATTTTGATGACACAACATTGTATCAAGTAATCATATAGTATCATATTGTAAACAGGATGGAGAAGTTGTTCAAAATACTAGTATGCTCTCTCTTTCAATTGTCAGTTTTGTCTTTTGGGCACTTTTCTCCTCTTTGTAGGGTTCTCTGATGTCACAAGAGCAATCCAAGCATGTTCTTTGGAGACAAAAATACTTCTGTGATTGATTAGGTATAGCTGACAGCTGACCCCTTGATGCTCGAAAGGAAAGAAAAATTGGGGTGAAAAAGCAGGATAAAATCAGGGAATAGAGGTACAGTTTGGTCTTAGTGCAGATATTACTAACAGGAGACACTAAGCTAGAATGGTTTTGTTTTCTTCCTTTGGTGTTTTATTTGCTGGGAGGGGGATGTTGGAACGTAGGGCTGTATAATCATATGTTTTACAATTGTATAGAGCTTTGCTTATTTAGGAATATTTTAAATTCAGTTATTCTCTAACTATTGTACATCAGTATCTGTAAATACCAGTCATAATTTGATGTTCAAGTCATAATTTCATATTGGTTGTCCTTTGGGGAGCATATTCATTTGAAATAATTTATCATGGGCCTAAAAGTGTTCAAGTGAAATAGTAAGCAAAAGAAAACAAAATAATTTTATTAAAATGGAAGAATATTATTTCTCCCCACACTTCTTAATTTTCACATCACCCTGTTACATGTAGGAAAGAAATTTCAACATCCTTCTGTGGGACATCAAATTAATTTTGTGTTCACATATGTGTAGGTGGGTGGCTTTATTCTTTTTAAATTATTATTTATTTATTTATTTTTATCATTCTTTTCTTTTTTAAAATTTTGAGTTCCAATTTCTCATCCTTGCTCTCTCCTTCCTCAAAGACAAAAATAATTATATCTATTGTACATGTGAAATCATGTAAAACATATTTTTCATATTTTTTAATTCTGTCATTTCAGTTATTCCGACTCTTTGTGACCCCACTTGGGGGTTTTCTTGATAAAGACACTGGAGTAGTTTGTACTTCCTTCTCTAGCTCATTTCTATAAATGAGGCAAACATAGTTAAGTGAGCTGCCTAGGGTAACATAGCTGTTAAGTATCTGAGGTTGGATTTGAACTCAAGGTGAGTAGTCTTCTTGATTCCAAACCCAGTGATATAACCAGAAAGAGAGACAGAGAGAGAAAGAGAAAGAGAGAGAGAGAGAGAAACAGATACAGAGAGAGACAGAGAGGCAGAGAGAGACAGAGACAGAAACAGAGAGAGAGATCAATATATGTGTGTATGTATATGCATCTAAAATGCAAAATATTTTTAAATGGCATCATAAAATTAAGCTTTATTTTGCACATAGAGTTCATCAGTTCTTTCTCTGGAGGTGGATACATATTTCATCAAGAGTCCTTTGGAATTGTCTTGGATCATTATATATTGATCAGAGTACATAAGTTTTTCACATTTGATCATCATTACAACATTGCTGTTACAGTGTACAATGATATCTCAGTTCTTCTCACTTCAATTTGTGTCAGTTCATATAGTTCTTGTCTTTTTTTTTTTCTGAAACCACTCTCTATCTAATTTCTTCTAGTGCAAGGGTACTCCATCACAATCATATGCCAAAACTTGGTCGGCCATTCCCCAATTGATGAGTATTCTCTTCATTACTCATTCTTTGCCACTACAAAATGAACTGCTATGCATATTGTTCTACATAGAGGACTTTTTTTCCATTTTCCTTCTATCTCTTTGATACAGACCTAGTAGAGATAATGCTATGCACAATTTTGTTGGCATTTGGGCATAGTTACAAATTGATATCCAGAATAATTGGACAAGTTCATTACTCCAACAGCTTGTTAGTGTACCTATTTTCCTTCATCCCCTTCAGCATTTGTCAGTGCTGATCAATGTTGTTTTAATTTTCATTTCTTTCTTCAATAGTTATTTAGAGCATTTTTTCATTATGATTGCAAATGGGTTTGATTTCTTGTTCTGAAAACTTCCTGTTCATACCTTTAGACCATTTGTCAATTGGAGAATGAATCATTTTTATAAATTTGATGCAGTTCCTTAAATATTTGAGAAATGAAATCTTCATCAGAGAAACTTACTATAAAAAGTTTTCATATCATTACATTGTCTCTAGCACCTTTTAGCAAAATATAGTTTCCCTGATTATCTCTTTTAAATTAGATCTATTCTTGCTTTTTTCTTGATCTGAGAGCAGGACTGCTACCCTTATCATTTTTTCTTAATTAAATTTTATGTTTATTTTTAGTTTACATCATTCATTTCCACAAGATTTTGAATTACAAATTTTCTCCACATATTTCACCTACCCACCACCTCAGAACAGCGATCCAACTGAATACCCCCTTCCCCAGTCTGCTCTCTCCTATATCCTCCCCCAACACCTTCTGACTTTCTGATAGGGCAAGATGGATCTCCATACCCCAGTGTCTGTATATCTTATCTCCCAGTTGCATGTAAAATAATAATAATAATTTTTTTAACATTTGATTTTACAACTTTGAATTCCAGACTCTTTCCCTTTGTCCCTCATCACACACACTTACTAGGAAGATAAGAAATTCAGTTTGTGCGTGTGTAGTTATGCAAAATATTTCCACAGTGGATATATTGTGAAAGACTGACTATATTTCCTTCCATCCTATCCTGCCCCTCACTTGTTCTATTCTCTACTTTGATGTTGTCCATTTTCCAAAGTGTGTGCTTCTAACTACCCCTCCAACAATCTCCCCCCATCCATCATCCCCTTCTCATCCCCTTCCCCACTACTCTCCTGTAGGGCAAGATACCCAATTAAGTGTGTATGTCATTCCCTCACTAAGCCAAATTCAATGAGAGTAAGGTTCACCCATTCCTGTTTGCCTTCCTGTTCTTCCCCTCCATTGTAACAGTTATCCCTCGCCTCTTCTATATGAGATAATTTACCCCATTCTGTCTCTAAGCATCTCCTCTCATTTTATTCCTCTCTCACCTCTCAATTTCACCTTTTAAATATCATCCTTTCCTATTCAATTGATCCTGTGCCCTCTGTCTATGTATACCTGTACACATATATACACACACTCACATATTTATTCATACCCACATATTCCCTCCTATATAGACATATATATGTATAAATATATGTATACATACATATATACATTTATATTTCTTCAGCTATCCTTATACTGAGAAATGTTTCATAAGTGAAAATTACTGTTTTTCCATGTAGGTATGTAAATAGTTCAACTTGATAAGTTTCTTATGATTTCTTTTCCCTTTTTATCTTCTCATGCTTTTCTTCCTTCTTGTATTTGAATGTTAAATTTTCTATTCAATTCTGGTTTTTTCATCAAGGAAATACTTGAAAGTCCTCTATTTCATTGAATGACCATATTTTCCCCTGAAGCACTCTACTCAGTTTTGCAGGGTAGGTGATTCTTGTTTTTAATCCTAGCTCTTTTGACCTCTGGAATATCTTATTCCAAACCCTTCAATCCCTTAATATAGAAGCTGCTAGATCCTGTGTTATCCTGATTGTGTTTTCCCAATATTCAAATTGTTTTTTTTTCCTGGCTGCTTGTAATGCTTTCTCATTAACCTGGGAACTTCAGAACCTGGATATAATATTCCTAGGAGTTTCCTTTTGCAGATCTTTTTCAAGAGGTAATAGGTGGATTCTTTCAACCTCTATTTTGCCCTCTGGTTCTAAAACATCAGGGCAATTTTCCTTGAGAATATCTTGAAGGATGATTGCTAGGTTCTTTTTTTGATCATGGCTTTCAGGTACTCCAATCATTTTCAGATTTTCTCTCCTGGATCTATTTTACAGGTGAGTAATTTTCCCAATGAGATAATTCACATTGCCTTCTCTTTTTTTAATTTGTTTGGATCTGTTTAATATTATCTTGATTTTTCACAAATTCATTAGCTTCCATTTGCTCCAATTTAATTCTGAATTAATTATTCTCTTCAGTGAGCTTTTGAAATTCTTTTTCCATCTGGCAAATTCAGCTTTTTAAGGCATTCTTCTCCTCATTGGCTTTTCAGGCTTCTTTTGCCATTTGAGTTAATCTATTTTTTAAGGTTTTATTTTCTTCAGTCAGGTTGTTGACTCTCGTTTCATAATTTTCTTGCTTTGTTCTCATTTTTCTCCCCAATTTTTCTTCCACTTCTCTTACTTGATTTTCAAAATCCTTCTTGACTGCCGCATGACCTGTAACCAGTTCATATTTTTCTTGGAAGCTTTTGGTGCAGGAGTTCTGAATTTACTGTGTTCCTCTTGTTCCATGCTTTGATTCTTTTTGTCACCAAAAAGGCTGCCTTCAGCAGGACATTTGTTTCTCTCTATCAATTTGTGGGTTCTGTAGCTCTAAAATTTGTTTAGAGTTATATTTTATAGGTATTTGAGGTGTTTATGGGTGTAACTCATGGAGTTTTCCTGCTTTTATGCCACCATCTTGGCTCTGCTTCCCCCTCATCATTTTTTTTTAATTTCAGGTGAACCATAATAGATTCTGATTTAGTTCTTTATTTTAACATTTTGTGTGTTTCCTCTTTCAAGTGTGTATTGTAAACAACATATTGTTGGATTCTGGTTTGTAATACATTCTGCTATCTGCTTTCATTTTATGGGTGATCTCAGTTATAGCTACTGATCATATATTTCCCACCATCTCATTTTCTTCTGTTTATCCTTCTCTCTCTCTTTTGCTTCTGACCATTGCCTCACATAATCTATCCTCCTGTTTATTATATCACTCCAACTATATCTCTAATCCCCTTCATTCCTTATTTCCACACTGAGTAAAAACAGAATTCTATAAACAACTGCATTTATGTAGACGTGTATATGCATATGTAAATATATATATATATATATATATATATATATATTCTTTCCTCTTTAATCCAATTCTGATGTGAGTGAGATTCAAATATTACCTGCCACCCCCCATTTTTACCTTAGCAATAAAAACTCTCCTTGCATGAATTTTTACATGAGAAAAATTTTCCTATTCTATCTCTCCCTTTCCTTTTCTCCCATTTTGTTCCTCTTTCTTACCCCTTCTTTTTTTGTTCTA